>JAWQEG010001311.1:300000-606734 GCA_033782935.1 Petrolisthes cinctipes | reverse complement strand
TACTCCGCCTCCCCTTTTATTAGTTCGACCTTTCTCAAATATTGTATAGCCAGGAATTTTATACTCTGCTAGGAAGTCTCTATTTTCAGTATTTAGCCACGATTCTGTAATGCCAATAATATCATAATTTTCTGTAAGCGTTATTTCCTCTAGATCTGTGAATTTGTTATGGATGCTGCGAGCGTTAACATAAAAAACCTTTAGACTATTTCGGTTGGGTAACTGCGTGTTTGCCCGTGTTATTCTGTTTGTTCGTATTACGTTACTTGACCTTGAAGTACCTGGGCAGTCCCGTTTTTTGTACGATGGTTGATGACCGCGTCGTTTAGCAAACGTCCTAAACGGGCTGCTCCTACCTGATTCAGATGGACACCATCATCTGAGAACAACGAGTCATCAAAATAAAAGTTGTCCCATGTGTTGACGAAATCGACGTTCTCCTCGTTGCAGATGTTGGCAAGTCGTCGGTTGATACTAGTAGCGGTGTTGAAGAAACGGGTGTCTGCTTGTCTGCGGGGTATGATTCCAGAAAGGATGATGTTGTTCGTCTTTTCCTTGAACTTCGCAATCATCTGTCGGTACTTGTTGAGGAGCTCCTCCGATCTGGTCTTGAATACATCGTTGGTTCCAACGTGGATGACGTACGTGGTGTTGTCGGGGGCCAGGCTTGTCACTTCGTCCACTGAGTCAATCACGTCGTCTAGGCCGCCACCCGGGATGCAAAATCGCTTCCTCGACTTGGGTGCTCGGCCACAAAACTCGGTGAGTTGACCCCTTACCATGGAGTCACCAACCAGCCTGGCCTCTGTGTCGTCTTCATTGTCGTCTTGGGCCAGGATCTTGAAGCGGTTCTGGCACGTAGTGATGGGTATAATGTTCCTTGTGGGTCGAATGTTGTTCCTGACAACGCGGAATTCCTCCCGTGGAGAAATGGAAATTGCTGATGATAACGATGACGGTAAAGGTGTGGTTGGTGGTGCCGGTGAAGGTGAGGGTGTGGAGGCAGTCTGTGCAGGGGCTGTGTCAACGGGTACGGCAGGCGATGGTGTCACTCCTACGTTGAGTGTGGTGAATTCTTGCAGCGTTTCCAGTTTCTCACTCAATGTATCGATCTTGCGATGTGCTGCCTTCAAGTCGGTCGACAGCTCCTCTCGTAATTGGCAGAATCTACAAACAAGGACGTCTCTGTTCGCGAAAATAGTAGGGCCGAAAGTACCAGAGCAGGTCGAACAGGTTAGTTGGGGTGCCATGGTGATAGTTATTAATTTAATTATTAATTAATTTATTAAATTACTTATTACTTTATTAATCAATTTATTAATTTATTTATTAATTTATTACTTTATTTATTAATTACTTTATTTATTTATTTATTAATTAATTTATTTATTAATTTATTTATTGATTTATTGAATTACTTTTTAATTTATTAATTTATTTATTAATTTATTAATTTATTTATTAATTACTTTATTTATTTATTTATTAATTTATTTATTTATTAATTTATTTATTGATTTATTGAATTACTTTTTAATTTATTAATTAATTTATTAATTTATTACTTTATTTATTAATTACTTTATTTATTTATTAATTTATTTATTTATTAATTTATTTATTTATTAATTTATTTATTGATTTATTGAATTACTTTTTAATTTATTAATTTATTTATTAATTTATTACTTTATTTATTAATTACTTTATTTATTTATTTATTAATTTATTTATTGATTTATTGAATTACTTTTTAATTTATTAATTTATTTATTTATATTTATTAATTTGTTAATTTATTTATTAATTTGTTAATTTATTTATTAATTAATTTATTTGTTAGTAAATTTATTAGTTTATTTATTTATTAATAAATTTATTAGTTTATTAATTTATTAATTAATTTATTAATTTATTTATGTATTAGTTAATTTAATTAGTTTATTAATTTATTAGTTTATTAATTTATTAGTTTATTAATTACTAATTAATTAATTTATTTATTATTAATTTATTAATATTAATCACAAAAATTAACACAATTACGTAGACACGAAATACACACAAATACGTAGACACAAGCACGTGGTCACGAAGCGGTTGGGTCGTGTTTTCCCCTGGGAATTTTAGAAAATGACCAGAAGGGGTGGGGATTAGAGCAGGTAGACCAATTAAGGGAAGGTGGTGCTACGTTTGCCACACAGTACAACTAGCAAAAACAACAACAACAACAGAACGAAAGCACACTAATAGTAGAATACGATACTATATACTATTGAACACAGTTATATAGACACAAAATAAATACAATTATGTAGACACGAAATAAATACAAATAGGTAAACACACAAAATACACAGATATACTAATACAATGCTAGCCAAAGCCAAATAATTACTCAATACTAACGGAGATATTACGTTACTTGAAAAACTGGATAGAAGGATAAGAATACAAAATTATAATTTCTACTCAACGTTCGTTTATTTCTCTGGAGCTGCGATGATCCTTCCTTCCAAACAACAACAAGAGCACAAGCGTACACAGGTCACACACGTGTGTTCACTACCACTCTCCAGTCTGGACTGAGAGAGAGAGAGAGAGAGAGAGAGAGAGGATGGTTACAGGCACAAAATGAGAGATTGGCAGAGATAAAGATAAAGAGAAAGATTGAATATACAGAAAGAAAGAGAGACTGAAGAAATAGAAAGAATAGATAGAGATAAGGGACAGAGATAGAGGGGATAACTACATAGAGATAGAGGAAATAACTATACAATAGAGAGATACAGAGAAATGGTGATAGAGAAAATAATATTACACACACACACACCCTCACCTTTTCCATAAGCAAGGCCCTCATTGAGTGAGTGTTGTCTACGGTAATGTGGGTAGTACTTTCAGGATTTTGGCAAACCTTTGGCTCCACCCACTACTTTAATTTTTCAACCGTCCCTCCTTTCCTTCTTTTTCCTTTGTGCTCGTTGTCCAACTTCTCTTTCACATTCTCTGTTATCATATTGTTCCTATAGGACTCTGGACTTGGGCAATGGTCGTCTTTAGGTCTCACAAGGTGTACCCTTTATCGCCACCCTTGATTCTTGATGGGACTGTATTGAGGGGATCTGAGAATTCGGTTATTCTGGGAGTACCATTTGATGCTAAACATACGTTTGAGAAGCATGTGCGGTCAATCTCGAGGTTTGACTCTGTTACGGTAGGATGTGAGAGGAAAAATCCATGTACTAAAGTTCAATGGCCTCGTCCCCCATCTTAAACCGTAACATGTGACACAACTTACTATGGACTGTAATGGTCCCAGTCCAGCAACAATAGTTAAATTAAAATAATGATAGTTGCACAAAAACAAGAGTAATTCTCAGTGTGGTTGGTGATACAATGTTAGAATAAATGTAAATAATATACAAATTAAAAACCAAGAAAAACCAGCAAACACATCAATACCCCACCAAACAACTGGATCCTACAGGCTAACATATTAATCTTACAATAGAAACCATAACTATTACAAACTAACAACACCTTACAAGCTAGCAAAAATCTTACAAATATATAAATTTCAAGCTAGCAAAAAATCTTACAAATTAACACAAATTTCAAGTTTATAAACCGGTAAAGCACAACACAAATAATTCTGATAACTCACGCCAAAATGTCACCAATTATAGTAGAAGAGCCGACACGAGTTGCCTGTTAAACTCCTAGAACACTTAAAAATACCCTTCTCCGGTTCTCCCTTACTCACACATCTGCTATTGCCCAACACTCTTGGACTCGTCTGAACCCAGTTTGATTAATCGGAATCCAGACTCCAAATCCTGATCCATCAGCTTGAGCCTCATCAAGCTCATTCCCAATAAATAATTAATTAACAGTTAGAGGAGACTACGTCACAACTCCCTAAAGTTAGGTATTTTGAGTAGAGCTTGGCGTGTGTTCGGAGATCACTCATTGTTATTGCAGTGTTTTAACTCCTTTGTTTTGCTTATATTGTAATACTGTTCTCCAGTATGGTATTCAGTAGCTGACTGCCATTTCAAGTTGCTGGATAAAATTGTTTCTAATGCTAATTTTCTTGCCAGCGGTTCACTTGATTTTAATCTGAGTGAGTCGCCGTCGTTCTGTTGCATCATTGTGCATGCTCTTCAAGATTAGCAGTAATGTGCTACATCCTCTTAATTAACTCGTCTTTGCCACCTCTGTATGTTCCTGCTCATGTCACTCGTGGTGTGTTGGCCTCCCATTGGTTTCCTTACGTATTGCCGCACTGTAGGATTGTCAGTACAGTCGATCGTTTGTCTCTTGGTCTGTGTCATTGTGGAATGGCCTTGATAAATCTGTGTTTGATGGTGTACGATTGGCTGAATCAGGAGTAGGGCTAAAATGTTTTTATTAAGCTAACTGCTCATATTTCTTTCTCTACGCTGTCTTCTTTAATTGGCTTGGATATATGGGGCTGGGGTTCTTGGCTTGGTAGAATGCCTGCATTCTCTCCCAGCTTTGTTTCTCTGGTCTTTTTTTCAACAATAATAATAATTATTATTATAGGGACTTCCAGGTTAAGGGAGGTCTTTTATAACCCTCAATCAATCAATTCATAAGCAAGGATGTTGCCTAACATTCAATTAACTCCACCAAATCTCCATATCTACCAACGTAGTTGTAATGTTCATCACATCACTGATGGTATGGAACTGAAGTAAATCATGTTATCATACCATAGATAGAGGCTTCTGACCGTCTGAACTGAAATGGAAGCGATGAACCTGGTGATTGCAAGATGTGAAAACTTCTATGTAACAGTGACTTGTAGGAGAGTCAGAACTTGTATATAACAGTGACTGGCAGGAGAGTCAGAACTTGTATATAACAGTGACTGGTAGGAGAGTCAGAACTTGTATATAACAGTGACTGGCAGGAGAGTCAGAACTTGTATATAACAGTGACTGGCAGGAGAGTCAGAACTTGTATATAACAGTGACTGGTAGAAAAGTAATTGTGAACCAAGTGGCTGTTTATACCTTAATGTTGTTTACTAATGGGAGTGAAATATGTTGTAGTGGAAGCCTTCAGTATACGGAGGGGACACTGAAGGAGGCAGTCAAGCTACAGGAGACAATGAAAGCTGACATGGGTGGGACGGAGATCCTCAACCCACTCAAGAGCATCTACTCCAACCCTCCCAAACCAGAATACTCCAGACAGGTCAGTACCACACAACCTGACTACTGTTATGGTAATGAATGGGTCAATACAGGTCAGTAACACACAACCTGCCTACTGTTATGGTAATGAATGGTCAATACAGGTCAGTAACACACAACCTGACTACTGTTATGGTAATGAATGGTCAAATCAGGTCAGTAACACACAACCAAACTACTGTTATGGTAATGAATGAGTCAATACAACCTGACTACTGTTATGGTAATGAATGAGTCAATACAACCTGAGACTACTGTTATGGTAATGAATGGGTCAATACAGGTCAGTAACACACAACCTAACTACTGTTATGGTAATGAATGGGTCAATACAGGGCAGTAACACACAACCTGACCTGTGTTATGGTAATGAACGGGTCAATATAGGTCAGTCACACAACCTGACCTGTGTTATGGTAAAGAATGGGTCAATATAGGTCAGTAACACAACCTGACCTGTGTTATGGTAATGAACGGGTCAATACAGGTCAGTAACACAACCTGACCTGTGTTATAGAGTTATAGTAATGAATAGGTGAGTCTCATTGACTATTGTATTATGACTCTTGACTCATGTGTTGTAAAATCTTTAATGTAACAGTGACTGGTAGGAGAGTCAGAACTTGTATATAACAGTAACTGGTGGGAGAGTTAGAACTTGTATATAACAGTGACTGGCAGGAGAGTCAGAACTTGTATATAACAGTAACTGGTGGGAGAGTCAGAACTTGTATACAACAGTTAACTGGTGGGAAAGTAATTGTGTACCAAATGACTGTTTAACTTAAATGTGGTTATCATACAAGTATGATAAATGTTTGCTTGATATCTTTACAAAAACAACATTCACCAAGCTTCATTAAAACAATGAATGTTGTAAAATTAGCCTACAGTAATTTCCTTTAATAAAAGGGAGATTCTCTTGCTGGTGGATTGGACTGTCTCTGATTCCTCCAAAGTATGCCAGGAAACAGGACCAAATGAACAAAAATAATGGTGACCTGTTGCTTGGAATAGTTGGAGGAATCCCTTGCTCCAGGCATACCAACACAGTAATATCCCCTGAAGCATAAGTACATAATAACATTGCGTTACTCATGCTATTAGAATGTTTTGTTATTCATTATGCAATAAAATAGTAGACTCTGGATTTATACTATGAGAAGCATTAAGGGACCCTGTGATGTAGTAAGAAAATTGGAGGTCAGCGAGTCCTTCCAACATTGTCACAAAACACCAATTATATTATAAGGAGCTTGTTTCGTGGCATAGTCAGGAGGAATCAGAAGCCTTCAATTCCCATACACGATCACAGGGTCCTTAATTAAACATTGTGGTGAAGCTGAACCAAGATACTACTACCAAGAGCAAGTTTGTTGTTGCTTCAGTTATTATTATTTTTTCTACTTGTAGTTTCCATCTTTTATAACACACCATTCCATTTTCCTCCACATTACTCTCTGATCACCAAACATTTATTGATGGTTTGCACCTATATTTATTCCTGATGTGAACCAACTTCACTTGACTTAATAACCCATGCATGTTAAAGCATAATCCGCTGTGTGTGTGTGTGTGTGTGTGTGTGTGTGTGTGTGTGTGTTCCACTACATTAAACTTGGTACTTTGTGGTAACAGCTGAGATTACAACTTAACTCCAAAGGCAGGATTGATATATTGTAGGGGGTATTGAATAATTGGGATTAATTACCCACCCATCACTTCCATACACTGTAATGTTATATTTCATCACGGTGGTAGAAGGGTAACATGACAGCTTATGGAAGTAATCAATAGCAGTCATTCAACACTTCATTAATATATCAACTCTGGCTTGGTAGTTTATGTAAATGATGGGTGTCCAATCAATACCAGTCATTCAACACACAAATAAATATCAACCCTGCCATAGCAGTTTAGTTGTAAACTGAGATGTTATCACCAAGTGTCTTGTGGTGGAGGGTTGTTACACACACACACACACACACACACTGTGTATGCATGTTTTAACTGATCTGATACACCTTAAGGGGGGAAGTTTTGTGTTGGTAATTCTGGAGCAACTGAATCCTCCAAACTATTCCAAGCAACAGAACACCATTATTTTTGCCAACTGTCCCTCTTTTCTTCCTATTTCCTTCCTGCTTGCTGTCTCACCTTTTTCTGGCCCTATATGACCTCGCTGTTGCGGCGCCTAATATCAATCAATCAATCAATCGATTATTTTTGCTCCTCTGGTCCTGTTTCCTGGCATACTTTGGAGGAATCAAGGCACTCCAATGTACCAAAAAAGAATTACCACCTTAATGCTATATGACCCAGCTGCACCTTATCTGACCTACACTCTCTTAAGGGTATCACTTGTTTTAGGAAAATTGATGGGCTATTAACTCTTCCAAACTGTACCAGAAGACAGACTACCCCAGTATATGAATACGAAATTTTAGTTTTATTGCATTGTTTGGAAGAATACACATACTCTAAAACACCTAAAATAAATGTCTTCCTTAACCTAGCCTAACCCAACCTGACCCCCGTAACCTAACCTGATGTGACTTTAACTTAAACTAACCCCTTTTATCTAATCAAATGTGATCTCTTTAACCTAACCCTTTTTATCTATTCTAATCTAACCTAACCTAACATGACACCTTTACCAAACTTAACCTTATCCCTTTACCTAACCTAACCTCTTTAATTAACTTAACATAACTTAAGCTAATATGACTCCCTTACTAACCTAACCTGATCCCTGTAACCTATCCTAACCTTATCCCTTTAACTTAACCTAACATGACCCCCATAACTGAAGTTTACATGACCCCTTAACCTAACCTGACCTGACCAGATCCTGCTGATATCGGATGGTTCAGTGTTCAATGTGTCGCAAGTGACGGAACTGGTGGCCCGAAACTCCTATGACACCAGGTAAGTTATTCAGCAAAGATATTAGAGGCCTTGTTGTCATTTTATAAACAATATTGAAATACATATATTATATATATATGTATAAAGTTGTTGAGTCTTCCAGCCTTTTATAGTTACAGTGAACTCTCATTTTACACTGGGACTTTGGGTGTGTAATGAACCTGTGTACAGAAAACCTTCATTGTGCAGTACACTGGTATTATGGGTGTGTAATGTAGTGTGCCATAAATATTTGCAGTACATATATACATTCATTATACACTTTCTGCTTCACATATATAATCCCAGTGTAAAATGAAAGTTTACAGTCTTTTTTTTTTTTATAACAGTAAACCCTTGATATACCAGAAATAAATAGTTGTATCCACCACTTCAATTTACACTCAGTTCCTTGTTGACGACCACCAAATATTTTCCTTCACAGACTTCTGTTATTTGTTAAAGACAGGCTGAGTGATCTACTTGGCTTATATTAAATATGTAGGTGTAATACTGAGAGTCTACTGAATACTATTTGCAATTATTGAAGTCCTTAATATTATTGTTATCAATATATAAAGGGATTGAAATGCTCTTACAGGTGATTGTAGAGTTTTGTAATTACCTTTAGAATTATCAACCTTGCAGATGGTTCTATTCAAAGTAATATTTCAAGGTAATTTAAGAAGTACACTGGATCCTAGATAAAACACTAAAATATTTAACACAGGTACAATATATCACTCAGTTTGTGTAGTAATGATAATATGTATCCAAGGAAAACATTTTGTAGTCTTCAATGATGAAGTAAGTATAAAATAAAGCTTAAGATAGATGTATTTATTTGTGTTACATCAATGGTCTACTGTACCATTGTCACACTCAAATATCAAGTCAGATCAGGTGGGACCAACGTGACTCTCCTCACGTTTGCTGGATCATCCTCAATACATAATTTGTATCTCATATGTCAGCTGTTATTTATTTGAAAGCGAGTATAAAATCTGCTTATATTGAGTATGGCTAATTAGTGGTAGGAATGTGTTCATTATTAGGATAACAGGACATTACCACTGTCAAACCAGGCCATATGTCACTGCATCAGACTACATGTGAGAGGTCACTTCCTCCCTGATACCTGGCAATGCTGTACAGACGAAATACCTGTCGCTGGCCACCACCAGATTGGACTTTATATTTGAGTCTTACTTTAATGTTAGTGTAATGCAGTAAGTCCCAACTAATCACACAAATCTGTGCAAATGAATACAAGTAAGTTACCTCACCCAGGAATCATACCCTGGGCCAGCAATTGACGATGGTGTACAGTACGTGGTTACGGTACGATGACTCCCTAGACACAATATAGAGCCATCATACCGGAACTATGCCATCATCAACACCATGGATATTCATGCATATGATGACGTGGCAATGGTATGATAACTCCCTAGATACAATACAGAGCCATTGTACCGTTACCATGGATTCGTCAACACCAGAGATATTCATGCATATGGACCAAGGAGCTACACACTTGAGTAGACCATGCTCCCTCATCTTGCAATGACTGGCCCTAATAGGGTTGGATTAGCTGTGGTGTAAATAACCTGGTTAATTCATTGTCAGTAGTTTTTTTTTATTGACCTTAACCACCACAGGGTGTTCTCTGTTGGCATTGGACACGGAGCCTCCACCTCACTGATACATGGGGTGGCCAGGGCAGGCAGGGGACGCTATGAGATGGTGGTGGATCAGGATAAACTCCAACATAAGGTACAGTGCCGGACTAATGTTCTGTCCGCAGCCAGCCCCAGTGGGACAGCCTTCTGAAACCACTTCAGGCTCAAACAATGAAGCACCTGATGAAGGCTTCGGTTGTAAACAATAGATGGTCATCAGAATGATTAGGGAATTCGAAATTTTATCTGGTGCTTCATTGTTTGAGCCTGTAGTGGTTCAGAAGGCTGGCACCCTGTGGCTTTTTTTTTTTATTATTGCGCCGTGGAGTCAATCAAAAGACAGGTAACAAAACATTAGGGTAGGCAGGACCTATGAAAATCCAATGACTACACACACACACACACACACATCACGAACATATAACATAATGAAACATGAGAATACAGACAAATATTTACATTACGACCTGTTTAAATCCACTAAAACGTAGGTTGCGTACCAGAAGTTCCTCTAAAACCTGGTGGTTCAGCAGGTGTCGACAAACCACAACAAGCGGTAGGCCCCGGGGGAGCAATTCTCGGACAGTGGGGCAGGCGCTCAGCACAGGCGACACTCAGTGAAGGGAGGCTCACCCTCCATTCCAACAACCTGCCACTGTGGCCAAGCCTCAAACGAGCAGAGACTACATTGTGCCTCCGAACCATGAGGCTCCGACGACGGTAGGAGTATTTATGACGTCAGACAGACTCGTAGTGGGTGATGGAGATGCTGAAGGGCCTCTCTGCATCCCTGCGTCGCCGTACAGGGAGGAGAGCGGCGGAGCGGACTCTAGAGAGGTAACCTGTCAGGGAGAAAGGACGTTCAACACCACGAGGAGGCAGATGGCAGGCTTCCTTCGCGAGTCTGTCAACTGTAGCATTCTGACATAAACCTAGATGGGATGACACCCATAAAAATTTGACAGTCAAGTTACGATGGCACAATTAGGCTAAAAATTGCAAAATCTGCTGAACAACAGTAGAGTGTGTGGGCTGAACACTAGAGAGGGAATGAAGGGCAGGTTTGGAGTCACAAAAAATGGCAGCATTCACTCCACGTTGACAAACAAGATAAAGAGCATCCAAAATGGCATACAGTTCACACAATATGGAGCTAGAGTGGTTACAGAGACGACGGCCAACCCAGCCCCATGGAGGTGACTCCATGTCAGTTGAGAAAACGGCACAACCTACTGCACCAGCCACTTGCAATGAGCCATCAGTGTAGAGGCAGTATGGAGCTGAGATGGAGGATGTCACTGTTTCTACATGTTCTAGAGCCAACTGCCGATGGTGAGAAGGCAGTTCCGACTTGGAAGTTGGTGTGAAGCTCACATCCACATCATGTGTTTGTAGCATCCACGGAGGGGGCCCTGGGGGGACGTCTGCAACCATTACTTCTATATTAAGACTATGGACCATAGAGGAAACAGACCTTATGAGAGTATGTCCAGCAGGCAGTATGGGAGGGACAGGGGAGTTTGGTCTAAGAGAAGTCCTAACTAACTGAGAGTAGTGGGGTGAATAATGTGGGAAATGGAGGCACTTGACAGTGAAGCAAGTAACATTAGAGTAAATTCTCTCGACTAATGGGGGAAGATGCAACTCACGCTGTATATTCACTATCCTGGTCGACATTGGATAGCCGAGAATTATTCTCATCGCTCTATTATGAAATATTTCTAAAGTTTTCAGAGTAGCCCTAGAAAGTTGAATTAAAGCAGGGAAATGTATTCAACAACCGAACGAATAAAAGCAATATAGTGAAGCGCTGCGGGCAACAGCCATAATAGTATGTCTATAATAGTACTCTTTACTTGGAGGTTTAAGAGAGGTTTGGAGAAAGACTAGAGGTGAGGTTTTAATCTGGTTTATTCATTTTTTTTTTCATATCACCCATAGTGGTGGGTATTAAGGCAGTCATTCATTTTTAATTGCAGTATATTTAAAGGGCCGTCTTACAGGAGTCATCCACTCTGTTCTGGTCTGGAAGATGTTGGGGTCACGTCGCCGAGAGATATGTTGTTGGAAAAGGTCGAGGCGAGGAGAAGCTGTCATCCAGAATTTGGTGGTGTTAGGCAGCTGTTGATCCGAAGACTGGCTATCCATCCTTCTTCTCCTCTTCCTCTTCCTCCTCCCGGCTGTCTGCCACTCCCCTCCATCTTCCAGATCCATGTTGTCACTGGTGTCGTTGGTGTTGCTGTTGGTGTTGGAGGAGGAACTGGTGTCAGAGTCCTCCTCCGTCTCGGGGTCCTGTATGGAAGGTTCAGGTGGTGGTGGTGGTGGTGGTGGTGTTGGTGCCTTCCCACTATTCGCCCGGTTGAGCGGGCGAAGCAGCATGAATCGGCGACGGGGGTGGGCTGGAGGGGGTGGAGGTGGCGCTTCCTCTCTGCACCTCCCTCGTCGTGCGGACTTGCTGCCTCGTTTCTTGGTGGTGGTTGTGGTGGTGGGTGGTTGTAGATCAGGAGAAATGGCTATTGGTGGTAAGCCATTTCTCCTGAAGATGTCCAGGAGGAGGTCAGAGAGACGACCTAGCCCTTCTGCAGCTAAAGCAACAGCAGTTTTGGTGCAGACGGTGACGATGTCTGCCTGCTGCTGCCGTCGCTGCGGTGGTTGGGCGTCAGCCGTCTTCCTCCCACGGGCATGGAGTGAGCCTAGGACCTGCCCACCATCAGGTCCCACTACGTTGGTAGCCTCCACGCCCTTCCTCCCTTCCTCCACAGTGAAGGACACCTCCTCTCCGTCCCCCAGTGATGGTGATGAGGTGGTGGCAGCCGAGAGAAGGATGCCTTTCCTGTGGACGAAATAATCTTTCTCGTCAGATGTTATGAAGCCATAGCCCTTCAAATGGTTAAACCACTTCACCCTGCCAACAAGACGGTCGGCAGGGGAAGTGGTGTGGTTGGCAGTAGGTGCTGTCTGGGACATGGCTGAATATAGACTCCGGTTTATTCAGTGAGACATGCGGACATATAAAGGTATTACAATATCAAGAGCACCCTATTATAACCAATCAGAGAGCAGCGAGACATGGTACGATGGGTCTCTTGATTCTGTAGCGTGGCAAGGTGGTGCGTGATCAAGAGCACCCTATTATGACCAATCGGGGAGCAGCAAGCCGTGGCGCAATAGGTCTCTTGATTCTGTAGCGTGGCAAGGTGGTGCGTGATCAAGAGCACCCTATTTTGACCAATCAGCAATGAGGGCTGATGTTTGTGGCGGATACGTGATTCTAGCTGCCACATGCCCGAGGAGTTGTTAGTGAGCCATTGTAGTCGTGTAAGTCGGCGCTGGAAACGACCCAACAAGTCCTGGACAGAGGGATGGTCATGAGGCCTGGCAGGGACGACTGGCCAAATATTGACTTGCGCACCCAGATAGCGGTACTGGGATCACATGGGAATGACAATCCTTCCAATGGTGAATACTGGCTGAGCTTGAGGTAGGTGGCAGGTGAATATTCTGCTCTTATCTGGGGAGACAATAATGCCACAATGAGAGGAGGCCACAGAGAAGGAGTCAAGAAACCACTGGAGATCCCTGGGTGAGGTAGAGTGAACACAAATATCATCGGCATAGCACACAATTGTAGTTCCAGGAATATCAGGGAGAGAAGTGAGGAACCGATGCATCAGAATATTAATAAAAATGGCCTGAGAACACCCCCTTGAGGCCTACCAAGATGAAAACTCTGCAAAGGACTGAGCGCACTACTGAAAAAAACATGGGAGGTCCTGTTACTGAGGTAGCCCCGAATCCACTGCAAAAGATTACCCTTTATCCCAAAGTCAACCAGTTGATCCACAATGACGTCTCTATTAGCAACATCAAAGTCACTGTCACTGGAGAGGCGTGAGGACAGGTCGACTAAGTAGTGATGTTTGCTCCGCTAGGGAAGGAAACCAAACAGCCATGGAAAGGCGATCCTGCCGTAGGTACATGAGACGATTGAGTAAGATCCTTTCCATAACCTTACAAAAACAGGAAGTAAGAGAATTAGGCCTGAACTTCACAGTGCCGGGCTTAGGGATGGGTATTATTGTGCAGCTGGTCCAGGCGGTACACAACCGTCATGAAGACAAAGATTGTACAGTCGAGGTAGAGGGTTCCAGGGAACTTGTTGAAGTAGGCACAGCACAGCATAAGTAATACCATTTTCACCTAAGGGAAAAAGCTCTACCCCAAGAGAGAGCACGTCGCAACTCCTCCTCAGTTATCTGCTCTGCATCATCGTCATCATCTTGCAACAGAGCAGACATTAGACGTAGCTGATGGACAGCAGCACGGGAAGCGAGTGCATCTTGTATGTGGATGGGTAGACTGGCTTGAGAAGATTGTTCTGACCAGGTATCGACAAGTTGTTGGGCATAGGCGGCGGGAGTGTGATGATGGGCAGTGGCCAGCGTCTTTTTAACAACCTGACGGATGAGGTGCAACATAGAAACCACACTCGTTTGCTGGTTGATGCTGTCAGTGAACCGCTGCCATGACTCAGTGTGAACACACTCTTGTAGGGCGACTAAGGCGTCCCTAGACATTTGGTAATGATGGAGCAGGTCAGGGGTTGGGTTGGCTTGAAACAATAGGCCATCATGATCAGCAGCCTCCTCCTTTGCCTCCTGTATATGTACATCAAGCTCAAATAGGGGGGGAGGCAGTATGGCAATGTTGGAGATGTGGCCGGGAGAATGAATAGCAGATACAAGATCAGAGTACAACTGTTCAAGTGAAGATATGTCAAATGTAGGGAATATATGCGCCATAAATAAGATGTAAGTTGGCCAATATTTAGGGAGCACAGCAATATGTAAACAAGTGGTTGAAGCTTTTGACTCAGTAGGTAGAGAATTATGAAACAGAAAAGCGACATGATCAGAGAAGAAAGCTGATCATGTCACTGGAGAAAGATAACACTGGAAAGATGATGAAAAATGTGCGCCTTGAGTTCAGTGAATTAGCATAACTAGTGATACCACATACGTTCCAGGAGATGAAATCCAGCTGGCAATCACTAGCAAACTCTGTGTTTGGAGGTTGGAGGTGATGATAGACCAGTAGAAGGGGCGGACTCGAAAAGCTTTTCAAGGCGAGATGCAACAGTATCCATCCTTTTGGTGAGAGCGGTGATAGTTGAGATGAACGCCTGCTGAGCCTCAACCAAAGATGAGAGTTTGGAGTCATTAACAGCCTGAGCGGCAACCAGCCCATCAATCCTGGCTTCAAGGGCGGAGAAATGGTTCTCGAGGGCAATACATCGTGCTATGAGTGACAGACTTGCGGAGGGCCAGGTCCGGAGGAGAGGCAGGGCTGGTGGGAGGAGCAGGAGGTGGTGCAATAGTACAGGCACGAGCCTGGACCTGACGTCGAGTACACTTAGAACCCAAAATATGTATCCAGGCTTGCTTCAAATAGTCTGATCGAGTATTAAGCGAACTCAAGTAAATAAGAAACAGGATAAGCGTGTAATTGGTTCACTAGTACGTCAAATGATTCGAAAGTTCAACAAGACCTGGATACAAATTTTTGATTGCGAGTGTACATCCATGCCCCACGTTAACCCCTGGCTGAAGGCATCGTGGACACTTCCATCAAGACGTATACTCAGGAGGTGGAGGCAGCAGGACGTGATGGTTCACCCCTCACCCGGTGAGGCAGACGGTGGTAGACAGGGGTGGAAATCAAAGGAAATCTCAATTGGAGGTCCCCCCCAACCTTGGGCTTGTGTGTCTTTGAGACCTGACGAGCTAGACTAGAGGGGCCTCCGGCCCTTGCTCTGCCCCGATTTCGGGGAGAGAGCGCTTCCCATGCTAGTAAGGTCACCAATGAGAGACCAGACTAAATGGTTCCGATGCATTAGGCTGCCAGTACGGGCCAACAGTGCTGCCCTCCAGAGGGACTGCCCTCTAGGGGCCGTCCTATGTTGGATGGTTGGGTGTCTGGGCCGGGAGATGTTGGGGAAGGGGGTCTCAGCACCGTCGTGGCCAAACTTTCGAGCCATTGGGGCTGCTTTTTGAAATGAGTGGCCCCGTGGGGGAAGAGGTACCCCACCCACGGTGACCAGCGTTCGGTTCCCTCATCTGCCCGGTAGGTAGTAGCTCTTGGCACCTGGGGCCAACAACACTAAACCAATGATATATGGATATAGAAAAGCCCCAATCTCTTCCTCGAGCGGTGGTCGACCAGGCCCTCGAGATGTCACTCTCTGGTCGTGGTAGTAAGCAGAAAGCTGCAAATAAGACTAGACCTAGCAGGTCGGGTGTTGTGTCGAAGAACCCTGTTAGCTATTTGGACACATTAATGTTAACGAATGTACTTTCATCCTTTTCCTATGGCGCTATCCACTCCATTTTTAAGTGTTTTGGAGTAGTTCTTCGAATCCGAATCACATATGACAGTGATTGTAGGTCTAAAGTTCAGATGATGCGGTCCACCAATGTAGTTGACAGTGACAATGACTACTGCCCTAACATATTTGATGACTCTGTAGAGCATGTCCCAAAGGAATGTCGGGTTCCTACACCCTTTTGATTTGTGGCTTACTACAGGGAGGGACGTGGTAACCTTATCCATGCTTCCCGGTATCTGGAGAAAGAAATTGGATTATTACCAATGGGCCACATAAAGAAATATGGTAAGGGCGTTTTAATCTGAGCCAAAGATTTTACACAGGCCATGATACTCCTCAATCTCCCCTGTCCTTCTGATAGTATGTTTGAATCTATTAAACCACATCGAACATTTAATTATAGTAAGGGGCATATATATAATGAGGACCTGTATGAATTCTCTAAAGAGGACATTCACGCTATGTGCCCAGACAGTGTTCAACGAGTAACAAAGATGAAAGGCAGTAAAAATATGATCATTTTCACCTTCTATGGCTCGCATATCCCAGATCGCATTAACATTAACTCCACCTCTTTTGAGGTGAAGCCTTTTGTTGAGCGTTCCCTACAGTGTTTCTGTTGTTATGAGTTTGGTCATGGGAGGAGGAACTGCAACAACCGTTCCCGGTGTGGTAATTGTTCTGCACTTGACTCACATCTTACTTCTGAGTGTCGGTCAGAGAGTTACTGCCTTTACTGCAGAGATGCTCACCCCTTGCGTTCTCGCCAATGTAAGATGTACCTCCTTGAGCAGGATATCCTCCACTTGGCTAATACTCAATTCACTAGCATAGGTAGTGCCTGATGGCAACTCAACTTCAGGCGACAGAAGGATGGTGGTGTGAAGACATACGCCTCCTCCCTTCGCCCTAAATCGGTTGCAGCACCCTCTCAACTCTCTCAAGAGGCAGCTGCTTTTTGCTCTAATGAGAGCGTTTCAAAGGTTACTCTACATAATAGTTTCTCTGTCTTGGAAACTTTATCAGACACTCATTCTGGTGACCCTTCAACTGATGACAATTCTCAGACATTAGCTAAAGGTGTTCATGTGGTAGAGGTTCACGCTGCCACACGCTCTCCAAAAATGAAACTTAAGTCACCTAAACTGCCACAGCGACGCCTTCGTGGTTCCTCTGAGGCACTTGACTCTATAGATGTTCCTCCTTGTAAGGCAACCATCTCTGTGGACTCATCCATAGTTTCCTCTCAAGTTCACCAGAAGCATTCTCGAAGCTCTGATGAATCTCTTGATTCAACAGAAGTTCCTCCTCGCAAGATTCCTTCGGGATCATCAGAGGGGCGTGAGGTTAATGTGGATGCCACGGATGTTGTGACTTCAAAAGATTCAGTTTCTCTTCTGCTTGAGCAGTGGAGTGATTCTACCACCTGTATTATGGATGTTGATGTATCTGCCTGTGTCAGTGATACCACTGCTGTACAGGACAATACCAATGTAAATGTTTCAAAGAATATCCCACTTCATATACCTTCATCTTCTTCTAACATATCAGATGCTTCAGGGACTTGTCTACGGGTTCCAATTACTGCCCCAAGTACTACTCCTCGGGTTCGCTCTTCTTCTAGTGGCCCAGGATTAGACAAATCTTATTGTTTGAGTAAACCCTCAGGTCGTGGTGGTAGTGGGAAGTACCTCCTTGAGGCTTCCCAAAAATCAGTACTAAAGTAACACTGTTCAAGGTCCTTCAGTGGAATTGCCGTGGCTTGCGTGCTTCTTGGGAGGAACTGCGCGTTCTTCTCTCTCGCTTCTCTCCTGCATGTGTTTCTCTCCAAGAGACAATGCTTGGGGACTACATTCCTGCCAGTCCTCCATCATACTCTGCATTTTATTCCAATTCATTTGAAGGGCAAGGTCACCATGGTGGCTCTGCCATCCTATTTCGCCGAGATATTCCATACACGAGCCTGGAGCTTGACACTCCGCTCCAGGCTGTTGCAGTTAAGGTATTTATGGACCGCCTGTACACTATGTGCAGTCTATACCTTCCTCCCAGTGTTACAGTTGAGAGAGGTTATCTCAACCGTCTTGTACGGGACCTTCCCTCTCCCTTTATTTTATTGGGTGATTTTAATGGTCATCCTATGTGGGGTGACAGTTCAGTCAACCCCAGGGGCGTTTTATTGGCTTCTTTTATTGAGGATGAGAGATTAGGGGTTTTAAATACGGGAGATGTGACACATTTTAATAGCCCTACTGGGACTTTTATCGCTATTGACATTTCCCTCTGCTTACCCAGTGCTCTGTTGGATTTTACTTGGAGAGTGTTTCCTGATTTATATGGCAGTGACCATTTCCCTATACTTTTAGAAGGTAACAGGTATGAACCACAGTCTCATCTTCCTAGGTGGAAATTAGAGAAGGCTGACTGGCAGTTTTTTAGAGAGCTAACTTCTTCGGTCTCTTCTGTAGACGATTTTGGTAGCTCTGACGAGGCTGTAACATATTTCACTGATATGCTCCACTCTGCTGCTCTCAACTCTATCCCTAGAACTTCTGGCTACTTTCCCAAACGTCCTGTCCCTTGGTGGTCACCAGTCTGCACCACTGCTATGCGGGAGAAGCGCGCTGCTTTCTCTCGCCTTCGTCGCAATCGTGGGGATCCAACTTTTTTAGAGGACTTCCGACGGGCCAGGGCCCGGGCTAGATGAGTCTTAAAAGAGGCCTGACGTGCATCTTGGAAGGCCTATGTGTTTTCAATTAATACTAAAACTCCACTCACCCAAGTGTTCAGGAGAGTCCGTAAGATGGCGGGGAAGTTTTCTCCTAGTTCTCCACCTATACTTAAGGTCAATGGAATTAAGATCATGGATGGTTTGACAGTGGCCAATACCGTGGTGGAGGCTTTTACAAAAGTCTCCAGCCGTGACTGGCTGTCAGGCATGAGTTAAGAGCCAAGGAGCGTACTGTCCTGGATTTCTCAGGGAACGAGAATGAAAGTTATAACCATATATTTACCCTGAGAGACCTGCATTCTGCTCTCTCTCTCTGCGGCGCCACTTCTCCTGGGCCAGACAACATCCCATATGCAATGTTACGACACTTGGGTGAGGAGGCGATCTCATTTCTTTTAGATTTATATAACAGAATCTGGCTGGAGGGTGTCTTCCCTTCTGGCTGGAGGGTTGCTACCATCCTTCCTTTCCTCAAGCCGGGCAAGGACTCTGGTGTTGCCCTCAATTATCGACCAATTGCCTTGACCTCCTGTCTCTGTAAACTATTTGAAAAGATGGTGAATGTCAGACTGGTATACTTCTTGGAACGGGGTGATTTTCTGTCTCAGTCCCAGTCTGGCTTTCGTAAACACCGTTCCACTACAGATGCTCTGGTCAGGTTGGAAGCTGCTGCATGTGAGGCCTTTGCACGACATCAACACCTTGTTTGTGTATTCTTTGATTTAGAGAAAGCCTATGACACATGGCAATATGGCATCCTACAGCAACTCCATTTATATGGCCTGCGAGGTCGCCTTCCAAGCTTTCTTAAGGAGTTTCTCAGTGGTCGCAGTTTTTCTGTGAGGGTTGGAACAACCCACTCAGCATCTGTTGCACAGGAGGAGGGCATCCCCCAGGGAAGCGTCCTCAGTGTCACATTGTTTGCAGTAGCAATTAATGTCATTGCCTCATCCCTTCCAGACGGTATAGCTAACTCGATGTACTTTGATGACCTAGCAGTCTGGTTTGCTGCTTCCCGTATGTCAGTGGCGGAGCTGGCGCATGCAGCTTGCCCTAGACAGTGTGTCACATTGGACTGGTTCTCATGGGTTTCGATTTTCTCCTTCCAAGACAGTTGCTATGCACTTCTGCCGCATCCGAGGCATCCACCCCGATCCGGACTTATTCATGTATGGTCATCGGATACGTTGTGTCGTGGAGACTCGCTTTTTGGGTCTCCTTTTTGACAAACGTTTGACTTGGGTTCCCCACTTACGTACACTTAAGGTCTCTTGCTTCAAGGCTCTTAACCTGTTGAGGGTCCTGGGCCATACGTCCTGGGGGGCTGATCGGGCCACCCTCCTCCGCCTAAACCATGTTCTTATTAGGTCAAAACTCGACTATGGGTGTAAGGTGTACTCTTCTGCCACCGATGCCCGTCTCAGAGTTTTAGACCTTGTTCATCATGCTGGAGTACGTCTGGCGACCTGAGCCTTCAGGTGGTCCCCAATCTCCAGTCTCCTGGTGGATGCTAATGAGCCACCTCTTGATCTCCGTCGCCAGTCCTTGATTGTTCGTTGTTGGCATCGATTACATCGACTTCCTGACTCCCTACCCTGCTTGGCGGTGTCATCTGATATCATGTCTCAGTACTACCTTTTACATTCTCGTACACCATGGCCCTTTGGCTTCCGGATCAGGAAGGCTATGGAGGAGATGGGCATTGACGACTTCCAGATTTGTCCTGTGAGGGTCCCCAGGGTGGCTCCATGGCTTTTTCCAGAAGTTTTCCCCTGCACCTGCTTTACAGACAAGAAGGAATCTCTTCTTCCTCCAGTGGCTCATTCCCTCTTTTTAGAACATGCCTTCACTCACAGGGAGTCCCTCCCTGTGTACACTGATGGGTCAAAGTCTGATGCTGGAGTTGGCTTTGGAGTTGTCTTTCCTGACTTTTGTTGTGGCAGCAGGCTCCCTTCTGTCATGTCAATTTTTACTGCTGAGCTCTCGGCCATTTTATATGCCCTCCAAGTGATTTTCACTCTCCCTCAGCCTTCGTTTACTATTTTTAGCGATTCCTGTAGTGCCTTGCAGGCCTTGTGTAATTTTAACTCTTCCCATCCCCTGGTGTTGGCCATTCTTGAGTGGCTTGTCCTCCTGGGTCGTCGTGGCCGCTAAGTCACTTTTTGTTGGGTCCCGGCCCATGTGGGTGTTGATGGGAATGAGCGGGCTGACACCCTGGCTAAGGCTGCGGTCCCCAATTCCCGGCCTCCTGCCAGACATCATCCTGTTCCTGCAGTGGACCTTCGACCCTACATAGATGCTACCGTTCGTTCCTGCTGGCAGGACAGATGGGACGCCGTCGGGGCTAACAAGCTCCGCGACATCCGCCAGCGCCTTGGTTTGTGGAGCTACAGTGGCCTGTCCCACCAGTGGGAGACGGCTCTTGACCGTCTCCGCATTGGCCACACATTATTGACTCATGGCTTTTTAATGGAGAGGGCTCACTCTCTCTACCGTGATGATTGTCTGGTCCCTTTGACAGTTCGGCATCTTATTGTTGAGTGTCCCAGCCTTGGTGACCTTCGTCGTAGGCACCTCTCTGAGTACCAGGAGGATGACGGTTCTTACAGTTTCTCCCAGGTGCTCGGAAAGGAGGCTTGTAGTGTGGGAGGGAACACCCTCTGCTATCATAAAATCATATTTTGTGGAGAAGGCCAGCCTCCTCCACAAAATATGATTTTATGATATTTATGGTTTTTAGATGGTTTCATTTTTATGTCGACGGGTTCTTTTATTAATAATGTGCTTTTTAGTTTGTGTGTCTTTTAATCGTGGTGCCAGTCCCTTTCGGGTATTCATGTTTTATTAATTGTGTAGATGACAATTTTATGTTAGGCGGTATATGACCTTGGCTGTTGCGCCGCCAGATGCTTAGTTGCATCAAAATTAATCAATCAATCAATCAATTGGAGGTGGGTCGGGTTGACTCCAGACAACAATACTGCTAATGGTCGAACCATCTTGGAGAAAACGACAGGCAGAGTACACACCAGGGTATTCCTTGGCAAATTTTGGGTCAACATCAATAGGAAAACGGGTGAGGATGTAGCTGGGAAACTTACGAGGCCTCTCAGGTGAGTCTTGAAGAATGAGAGACAGAGACAAAAATTCACCAGCTTTGATTCTATCAATGATGTCCTGATGCCTTCTAGAGATGTAGACAAACTGGGAGGTGACGGCAGCCATCTTGACTTCAGCTAGTTCACGCTGCAACTGGAAAGCCCTGTATACAGAGAAGGAGAGCTTGACATAGGCATCTCTCGAGGCAAAAGCAGGAAGGTTAGACGAGGGCAAGGAGTGGTTATACAAGGAAGAAACACCAGGGTGAGGCAGAAAAAGTACGTCGTGCACAGCTGAAGCACCCTTCGCCGTCTTGGCAGCTGGAGGCAAACAGTCCACACCATCGAAATCCTGCGAGGAGTCGGACGAGGCATCAATTGGTCGTTCGGAGTTGAGGTGGCCGAGTGGTTAGTGTTCTGAACTCATAACCTAGAGGTCGGGAGATCAATTCTCTCAGGTGAGGGCCTGAAAATATTTACTCTTCTGAATTGAGTTTCAGGCACTAACTATAAGACCACCGAACGTCGTAAAACACCCTCACTGGTACCATAACAGCTGCAGTATTTGGGTATAACCCTCACTTCCCTCCCTCTGTGGCTGGGTACCAGTTCGGAAGTCGTGACGTGTGTGTGTGAGCAGCAGTTGACTTGGGCCAGTGTCAGAACATATATATAAAAAAAAAGAGATGGTGGAAAGCTACAACCAGAGCTGCGGAGTGACCGAGGAGAGAGGGGGGGAGGGTTGTGCGAGGGCAGCTCAGGCCAGTGATCCTCAACCGGAGACTCGTCGTCCTCCGATATTGCCAAGTCGGCCTCCAAACAGGAATTTGTGCTCTCCATCAGACCAAGCAAAGCCTAGATGGGAAGCAAACAACTGAACACGAACAACTGAACACTCAATCAGCCAGACACACACACACACACACGCACACACACAGGATCACAACAAAACAATACACAGAACCACAACAGAAAACAACACCAGCAACACCACAGAAACAACAACACACAAACAAGAATGCAAAATCAACACAAACAACAATGCAGGCAGAGCGCCAGGTGAACGTCCACACTCCACCAATGTTGGAGCAAGACGAAAGCAGGGGGTAAAGAAGGATCTTTAGGTAACTGTAATGTACGTAATCAGTATTAATTTTCTTGTGTCTCGAGGAAAGGTTAAGAACGGTTGTAGTTGTGAATGAGCTGGCTTTTATATATATTTATCTTTCGAGTATGTGTGTGGAAGAGGTACCTATGTGTACAGGTGATTTTCTTTAAGGAACGTATGTATATTGGGGTTGTATATAGTAAGCCTGCTAAATACTTGCTTTCCTGTGTATTCCAAATTAATGAACAAGATTGCCAAATTTCTGAACATACTTAAAAAGGATATTTCTGTAATAATCAGCTGTGAATCATATGAGGAAACAGAAAATCATCATACATGTTCACTCAACTGGAACAATAAACAGCATTGTACACACCATAAAACCATTTAGAAAAGGGTCACTACCTCACAATCTGTTTACAAATCAGAAACAGGCCACCTGGTCAGTTGGACACACACACACACACACACAGGTGCGGTCAGGTCATACAAAGACATTATTAACCCTTCCTACCTCCCCTTCGAAGGAGAGGTAGGAAAGAGAGTAAAGGAAAGAGAGTAAAGGAGAGAGAGAGAGAGAGAGATAGGAAAGGCCTGGCCCACTTTCCCTTTCACACGAGAAGAGAGAAGTAGGTACAGAATCAAACTGACCATTCACAGGCAACACAGTCACACTCTAGCCATTCTGTAAACTATTGAGTTTGAAATGTATATAAGCAGAGGAGGTACACTAGGAGTTAGGATACCACACTGACTCCCTAAGGGCTATAAACTGTCTCCATAGAGAGAGATATAATACCATATAAGACAAGGCACATCACGATAATACCCTGTATAGATAAGTACACATATTAATAAATTAAGCCTTAAGAAACTTGTGAAGTCAATCTCCTAAGCAAACCTAAGAAAGCACCCCGTCTTCCACGTTACCTAAAACCACAACAACAACAACTACTACAACTACAACTCCAAGAATTACATACAAGTAAGTTACCAGGTTCTGCCCAGAGTTCAAGCCTTCAGAACTGGTACATTTGATGGCAGCGGTGTTTTTGCAATAAGGCAAATTGCAAGGCATATACTTCACGGGAGTACAGTGACTAACATTGTTCAAGGACAAGTTGAAGGAATTTACTTGTAAATCCTCTCAAGTAATTTCTTCTGTGGGTATAATCTTACGACCTCTAACGAGGGAGATAAACCACAAATTCTTCACCTACAAGAGACACCTGCTTCAACATAACTGCAACTGACCTACAAGGGGTCCTCATCTACTTCACAACAAA
Organism: Petrolisthes cinctipes; assembly: GCA_033782935.1. NCBI lineage: Eukaryota > Metazoa > Arthropoda > Malacostraca > Decapoda > Porcellanidae > Petrolisthes > Petrolisthes cinctipes. Next base: position 582,312 of record JAWQEG010001311.1, on the reverse strand, counting down.
CAATCATCACTTCATCACTACCATATCGGCGTCCCTGCGTAAATGCTCTCGTCAGGACAACGCCACGACCTCCATCACCTCCACGCTGACGCCTTGTTACGTAAATGCTCTCGTAAAGGCAAGTCAACGTTCATCATCTTCACTCCAATAACGACTGTTAGTGTGTTAGTGTGCGAGCTAACTAATAATCGCTTCGCCTCTCCACCGACGTCGCCTCTTCACCGACGTCGCCTCTTCACCGACGTCGCCTCTTCACCACATCGTCGCCTCGTCAGACACCACCCCAACTAGACTTCAACTCGTCGTCATCGTCGTTGCAACTAAAGTCAACTAAAAGTAGGTACACATTACATGTTACATTACATTATTTTTCACTTGTCCACGAACATGTTAGAATAGATTAGGTTCCTCAATTACAGCCCAGAAAGAAAGAAAAGAAGTGCCAAATTACAACAAAGGTAAAGATATTCTCCCCCATTAATCCAAAGGTATCATAACTAACTTCGAATATCCCTGATAATGATTCATTAGTCTCCAAGCTAGATTTCCCTGCCTCCCTAAGCCTCGTTTGTGGTGCCAACACATTCGAGTACATTTTCTGCTTCTACCTTACCCCCATTAAAAACTTAATCTGGTATACTATATTAACCTGTATTTTCTCCAACTATGGCTACTCCTCCACAATCTCCTACTGTCTCTGCTCTTCTAACAACTTCTTCTAGCCCCACTACCTCTTCTATGCAAACAATGACAATCTTACCCACCCACAAGTATTTAAAGTATTATACGGGAGATAATCCAAGATATGGGATTCATCTCTTCTTGCGTCATTTGGAGGATGTGTTTAACCAAACTAATATAGAGCAGGACTTACATAAGATCAGATTCGTGAGAGAGCATATTGCACCAGATAGTTCAGGGGGCGGATGCACGAAAGACCTTAGCGGAGTGACCGTTAAGGTAACCTTAGGCAGTTTCACTAAGGGGATGGTAAGGTTGCTGCTATGGTTGTATGCTCTATTGGCCTTAACATCAACCTTAGTGTTCCCTTAGGTGATCTTAGCAGTCGGCCATGTTTGTTTCGTTCCATTCCCTTCCGACTATGGACCACCAGCTGACATTCTCTGGGCCAATGAGAGGGCAGCTTCATAGACACGTTAGGCAACATAAGCCAATCAGAAGTCAGTTGGGATGACAGCTTATCACAGAAAACAAACAAATGACCCATTTTCATTGCGTGAAGTGGGAGATGAACATTGTGTGAGATTTCTTGAGCATAGAAGTATTTATTTTGGCATTTAATTACTTGATATGGCAGAAGAGCCTCCTACTAAGCTTGCAAGATTGCAAATTATACTGCAGCTGATGAAGAACTCATGATTATGATAACTGAATGGAAAAAAAGAGAATACATTTGCTGGTGGCTACCATTCGTCCACATCACACCAGAATACACGTTGATTTAGTATTTAGGCTATAGTTTGGAGGATTGAGAAACTTTGAATTTGCCGACTTCATTTAGCTATTACAACCAGAGTATGCCGAGATTTCTGACTACCTTACTTCCTCTGTTACTGTCTACTTTTCTTCTCTATTTACGTGAAGGTTGTAGTTGTGGTAGTAGTGAATGTGGTGGTGATGATTCCCGTTTAGATTTAGATGATTTTCCAAACTTACCATTCCCTGTGTAATGTTTGTTATTGTGGTAGGACAATGGTGGTAGTTGTAGTAGACCAATACAATGTCGGAACATACAAAATAAATAATTATGGTAAGAAAGGAGCATCTATTCCAGGATATAATTTAAAAATAATAACAAATAAACGCATTTTTAACCTATGTGATTTTCCTCTTTTATAGTAGGCCTATAATATAACTTGGTTATTAAAAATTTGCTTATTAGTAAAGATTAGCACAGTACAATAATAATACCATAATTGATGTGCACAGCGTACCATAATTTTGAGGAAAGTACCATAATTTCGGTATTACTGTACGATAATTTGGGCAGGTCGGCAGCACAACGCTCCACTACTCAACCCTACGGTCGTCTAAAGGGTGCTCTTGACCACCCTTAGCCGTAAGGTTAAAGATGGCCGCCACAATTGCCGCTAAGGTGTTTCGTGCATACCACCATAGTGAGTTAAGGGCAAAAATGGCGGCTAAGGTAGCTTAACGGCCGCTAAGGTCTTTCGTGCATCCGCCCCCAGCCAGCTATATGATAACTACAAGTGCTTTTTGTGATCCAGAGAATTTAACGTCATATGCTACGTTCAGACAATCACTTATTGATGTTTTTGGGGATGGTAAACTACATAATTCCTTATCATGGGTTCAGAGAATGTTTATAACAAAGGCAGATAACATAACTACAAGTGAACCAGCAAAAGCACTTGCATTATCAGGGTCTCTAACTTTAAATTCGAAGGAATCTTGTATCATACATCGTGAATTACAGATTACTCAATCCATGGGGACGAAGAATTTTAATTTTGATGCCACACCTACTCAAGGGGAATCACAGGGAAAACGTTGCAAACACTGTAACGGAAATAATAATATTACCAGTGATTGTTATTACTTACATAATACTAAAGGAAATGATCAAGGGAAAAGTAATAATAAATACAGTCAAATACATGAATCAAAGTCGCATTCCTTAGATGAATGCATGATCCTTAACAGAATGAAATGGGACTTGCACAATCAAAATATGATGTATGAAACGAGACCACCACAATATTAAAACGTCCCGAAAATAAAACTGTAGGCCCTGTCGTCGCATTTACCGTTAATATACTATAATTCCCTGTCCTACTATCACATAGTAACACCACCTTAATGATAGACACAGGCGCCACAGTTTCCTCGTTATCGGATAATTCCTTTAACAAATTATGCAAATTAGCTCCACAGCGGCATTTATAAACCAAGATTGAACAGGTGACATAGCATTGTCAACCATGACAGGCAATAAATTACAGGTATTAGGGACACTTTAACCCTTCCTGTACGGTTAGACAAGGGAACTAACCATATACATATTGAATTTTATATAATACGAAATTATAAACTAGGTTTATCATACCTTATCAAACAAACCATATTAATTAACCCTAAATATAAAATAATACATTTTAGGAATTAATGTATTCCAATACAGGATTGTCCAGGCCAATATATAAGTCCATGTAATGTTAACTCTATACATATTGAAAATGAGGGAAACGACTCCCATATCATAAAGGCCACTGCTGCATATAATATTATAGTAACTCCAAATTTCGTCCATAAATTGAAGTTCAGCTTCCATCTCATGTACAGCCACATACTACCGTTCTATTCTCAATAGAACTAGTAAAATAATATATAATCAGAGATTAATTTACTTTACCCAATGTAAACAGTGAAAATATCACTGATATTAATAAATCATCTACCAATATTCATGTAAAGAAAGGAACATATCTATGTGATCTGTACAGATGGAAGTTAGACCAATACCACAAGGAAATATTGTATCGGTTCTTACCGAGGGATATAAATTGATAGTCACATAGGGGAGCAACTTAGAAATTTTGTCAGTGGACGCGAATTTCCACTTTATCGTGATAATCTTATCACCATACTAGCCACATATTGAAATGCGATTGCCCTACTTGGTGAATCCTTAGGATGAACCAACATTATAAAGCATACCATTACACTAACATCCCCTCAACCCATTCATTCGAGCATATAGACTACCGTATCTCATAGTAGGCAGAAAGTTGTAAAGAAAATTATAAATGAAATGATGGATGAAGGCATTATTAAGAATTCTAACTCCCATTTTAACAGCCCAATGTTTTTGGTTTCAATAATAATGGTGAATTTACGCCAGTAATTGATTACAGACAAATAAATAATGCTACAATTAAAGATAAATATCCCCTCCCTCCTTTAAGATGTTTGTCTAACATTGGTAAATCAAAGCCTATGATATTCTCCACCTTAAACTTGGCCAGTGGAAACTGGCAAGTAGCATTAGATGATAAAAGTCAACCCATTACAACATTTAGTACTTCCCATGGTTATTATGAATACATTCGTAGACCATTTGGGTTATGTAATGTTTCATCCATATTTCAGCATATGGTCAATTTTCGTATTGGCGTTATTAATAACGGAGTCATCACTAATCTCAACGATTTGATTATTTTTCTATAGACGTACATTCATAATAAGTAACAATAAAGAAGCTTATCCAGAGATTACATTAGGTAGGCCTCAAACTTTAACTGCCTATGTGTCATTTTCTTAACCAGGAAATTATAATTTTAGGTTATACATTAACCGCCACTGTGCTCCATACACAATCTGGTAAAATACGAGCAATGAAAGTATTCACTATTCCTAATGAATGCTACTAACGTAAAATAATTCTTGGGTTTATGTTCTTATTATAGAATCTTTGTAGAGCATTTTTCCCAAGTAGCTAAACCCCTAAATAATCAACTCGAGATTTTGTATGGAGGCCAGAAAAAACAGCTGAGCTTTGAATTAGTAAAGGTTAAGTAATGTCAGCTCCAATTTTTGTGTTCCCAAGTATTCATTAACTTTTATCAAGTGTACAGATGCTTCTTCAGTAGGCTTAGGCGCTGTACTTATGTAAGAGATAGCTATGGGTCGATATCAGGTATGTGCTTATGCTTAGAGAATATTAAGTGCACAGGGAACTCGTTACTCTGTAACAAAACAGGAAATTTAAGCAATATTATGGGCACTTCGTACTTTTAGAGAAATCGTATTAGGCTATCCTTTACAAGTTTTCGCGAATTATCAAACGATCCTTGGCTTACTATAACCTCAAACCCTAACTGGAAAATTAGCCAGATAAAATCTAACAAGTAAGGAATTTCTCCCACATATAGATATTAAATACCTTAAACAATTATCTTGTCCTTTTAGTTCCGAGGACACCCATGGACTTTGACATTAATACGGTTCCTAAACATTAGCAAACGGATTCTATGATGAATGTAATAAGATATTAATTAAAAACCCTGAGGATGAAAATAATGGACCATAATTACCCAGTCACTTAAATATCTTTTCCCTTCATGATGATATTATTTACAGAAAACTAAGGAAACGTGACGTACAAACCAATCACATAGTGAAACAACAAATAATAATTCCCTCAGTATTAATTACCCTTATATCATAATGCAGCAGGACATCATGATAGAGGCAGGTACTTAACTCAGTGCGAAACATACAATGCAAATCAAGTCCATACATTTGGACCTCTGTTCCATGATGGGAATCCCTAATCCTGGACGAATCATGGGACATAGTAGGAATAGATCTACTTTCCTTACCAATTTAGAATCAGGACACAGATAAGTTTTTACCTATGGTTAACCATTTTCTAGATATAGTGGCGGCACCACTATGTAAAAACCGCAAAAGTAAGTGCACATATATTTAAAAACCAAATTCATATGACCATATACATGTCCCGATATTATAAAAGGTATCTTATTTCTTCTATATTAAGCAAACGTTTGTATTACCATAATTCCCAGCATCTAATGGGTTAACAAAACGGCAAAACCGTAACACTACTAGAAGTACTTCGTGGCACAGAAACAATGAAAATCCCTCCACATGGGAAGACTGCATCGATATGACGGTCAATAAACACTACAAAATACGGAAATAAAAGGAAAAACTCCACATGAAATACTATATGGCGTATGGATACGTCTTTCATATGATATAACAATTGCCACGAAGAAGCCATGCTAAAACATGGACAACTATGCTGAACGACAGTGAGTTGCATTTCCACAATTTCATCATGATGAACAAAGCAATTTATCGGCTTGCAAGGAAAACGCGTTATCGCCGACATAACAAAGCAATTTATCGGCTTGCAAGGAAAATGCGTGATCGCCGACAGAACAAAACAAATTATAGGCTTGCTAGAAAAAAGAAAAAGAAATGCGTAATCGCCGACATAATGGGTACCCGATCGAACTTCACACAGTCATGTCTTTAGTAGGCATAACCTTATAATAATGAATAATTTTACCAGGCGGATGATGTTGTTTATGTAAACAGAATAAAGAAATTGGTAAAATGCGCGCAAAAACCTAACATCCAAAATAAAACCAATCAATATCTCTGCAACAGCAACAATGTCCTCTGTCTCGTAATATTATCCCTACTATTGATGATAATAAAATACACAATTACAAACACAAACTCCGATCGGTTTCCAATGAAAAATAATATTTCTTCTTACAAATGTGGCCCAAATCAACCTATATAACGGTTTTCATGTCTATACTCGCGGCGGCTACAAGCTCCGATGAAGTGCATAACACAGATAAAGATGACGTCTTACAATCCGAGAGCTCTCGTTTACAATTTTATCAAACAGTTGAAAAGAAAAGGAAAATAAATAAAATATTGGTGATGAACGATATGATCACTATTTCTTACTCTTTACTGGATATATGAATTATTACCAAAATTTTCTGCCATTGAGCAGTAATTACAGATAAAGTACTTAATGATACACTAGTTTTGTTTGACAGGTATCACATAAATGAATTTACCTATTTAAATGCATTATCTTCTATAGTGTCCTTTCACTATTGGGCGCCCTAGGAATGGATTCAGCGACTCAGGTAATAGGGCTCGCTTATTATAAAAAAAAAAAAAAAAAAAAAAAAAAAAAATATATATATATATATATATATATATATATATATATAGTGGCTTAGAGCCATCATCACAGCCCAGAGCGTGATTTAGATAATTTTTAAGTGAAATTTCATGAGCACTATTTGGTAATGCTTAGAGATATAGTGGTATACAAGCATTATCCCATACATAAAAGGTTGCAGGACAAGCCTTTGCAAATCAAGGTAAGATAGAGTAACAGGTATATACTGTATTAGAGTGTAAATCATTGCACAGAAATTAAATACGATTTAGATAGTTTATATGAGCAACGAATGAAATGAACTACATATATGAAATAATCACATCATATTTTTAGGCTTCTATTTATTTCTGTGAGTTTGCAGAAAAATGATAGCAGGTGAGGAACTTAGAGAGGAATGACAACATTTATTAAGAGAATATTTACTGCGGGTAAGATAAGATCAACTCACAATATTATTACCACTCCAATAGCTACGAGATGCAATGGTACAATCAATGATGAAATCTCATCTTCCTTATTTCTTTCATGAAAAATTATTATCCAGTCATGCGTAGTATTTTAATACAAGATCATATACTCATTATTATTCCCATAAAAGGTAAAATGTTATTCACAAGCTACGCACATCTACAATTCCCTATGAAAATGGAAGTAATCATTTAATATTCAATTTTCATCCAATAAGTATTATACTTAGTGATGATGTCATCAGTGACACACAACACTTCAAGTGCCATGTTGCATATTTTCATATATGTTTGTCTTGCATATTTCTTTGCATTTGAGTTGCATTTAAGTCTCCAAAGGATGCAAAATCTCCACTTGCTTAGAAGCATAAGTACTACTAATCAAACTCTCTTTCATCATCAATTTTAATTTCCACTATCTATACTTACCTGCTGATACACAATTAACATTAATTTGCCCTAATCACCCTACACATGGTTTGGTTCAAGGCAACTATAAAGAAGCAGACTCATAGGAAATACGATCCAAGGGAATCGTTACCTTGCCTAGTAAACATAATTTGCTTGAAAACATAGCACAATCTCTTCCACCTTTTCAACATATTTCATTTAAAGTTGAATTGTTTAACATCTCCTAATTCATTATCAGTTGTATCAGACAAAATGAAACTATTATGTTACTCAATGAGAATAGGATTCAATCATCCTTATTATATCATTTGATTCCTCCATATAGTGATCAAAATAAAACTTGGTACCAATGTTTATTATCCCATGTCTTATCTTTCTGGCATGTACTATAAAATTTATGTATTGTATAAGACAGTCTAAAATACTATTTTTGTATTGTATAAGAAAGAACTAACGAAGTATACTGAATTATCTTGTGTTGAAAAGAACAAGACTGTCATTTCACAGCCACAACATAGCAACACGGCCCCCCCCTCATTAATGTGTGGATTTTTAGCATAGGTTAGATTATATACACACAATAACATGCACCTAGCTAAACACATTAATATTAAGATGAAATTTTATGTAACAATGTATTCATGTTCATGTATTTATATTCATGTATTACCGGTAATGTTAATTTTAAGTATATGGTGTGCCAATGTCTTAATGTCTATTTTTATGTTACTATACATGTATTCATTGTTAATATCTTAGTTATCTAGCCCTACCAACATTGTGAACTGGCCTTCTATTAAATAAAGCATAAAGGAAATCGCTGGAGGTCTGTCGAGGGTAGCGGACTGAGCGGTGTACATACCATAAAGCCTTAAGAAACTTGTGAAGTCAATCTTAACTGAGGTTTCATCTAGTGCGACACCCAATAATCTCGGGGCCTCGCAAGAGTCACGGGCTACTGACAGCCTACAGTCCCGAGGTGTTAAAAAAAAAAAAAAAAAAAAAAGTTGTGGGTGTACTAACATTAACACTGTTGTACTGTACAGGTTATGGGTCTGGTGCGTTCCATGTTACAAGACAGTGTACAAGGTGTGAGTGTAACCTGTCGTGTTGAACCAGCCACTAATGTTTCCCTGGTACCTAAGGCTCCTCCCGTCATCTTTGCTGGACAACACCTCATTCTATACGCCCGGGTCACACCAGACACCAAGGTCAGTCCTCGACCAACACTAAAGTATACTAACTTGCACATATAATCACACTCAAAAGTCAGATAATTTTATCAGGTACACAATTATAATGATCTGGATTTGATTCCAGGAAAATCCTGACTGCTGTAAACGAAAATATATAATTTTGAAAAATTTGCTGAGGAAACTTCTCGACTCTAGATTAGAAACACAATCAATCAAAAAGAACTTGAAGTAAATATTCATCATTGATTGGTGTTTACTAATTAATGCACTACAAATACCTCTCAAATAATAAACTTTACAGCAAGAAAGATTGACAATGATAAGTAATGTGAGAGTAGACACACCTGTAATGTGTGATGGTTTTGTGTGTACAGGTGTGTGTTGTATGTATACAGGTGTGTTGTGTGTGTACAGGTGTGTGTTGTATGTATACAGGTGTGTTGTATGTATACAGGTGTGTTGTGTGTGTACAGGTGTGTGTTGTATGTATACAGGTGTGTTGTGTGTGTACAGGTGTGTGTTGTATGTATACAGGTGTGTTGTGTGTGTACAGGTGTGTGTTGTATTGATACAGGTGTGTTGTGTGTGTACAGGTGTGTGTTGTATGTATACAGGTGTGTTGCATGTATACAGGTGTGTTTTGTGTGTACAGGTGTGTGTTGCATGTATACAGGTGTGTTGTGTGTGTATAGATGTGTGTTGCATGTATACAGGTGTGTTGTGTGTGTATAGATGTGTGTTGCATGTATACAGGTGTGTTGTGTGTGTACAGGTGTGTGATGGTGTTGGGTGTATATTGATGTATGATGGTGTGTTGTGTGTATACATGTGTGTGTTGTGTGTAATGGTAGTGTTTGTATACAGGTGTGTGATGGTGTTGGGTGTATACTGGTGTATGATGGTGTGTTGTGTGTAATGGTAGTGTTTGTATACAGGTGTGTGATGGTGTTGGGTGTATACAGGTGTATGAGATAACAGTAAAGGGTAGCACTGAGTCAGGCAGTGAGGAGAGTGTGTATACAGGTGTGTTGTATGTGTACAGGTGTGTGTTGTTTGTATACAGGTGTGTGTTGTGTTATAATAATAATAATAATAATAATAATACAGGTGTGTGAGATAACAGTGAAGGGCAGTACTGAGTCAGGTGGTGAGGTGAAGGCCAGTGTTGATGAAGATAACATAGTGTTGGTCCATGATGAAGAGATGAGTCTCCATCGCCTTGCAGCAAGAGCTCAGATCAACCAATGGAAACTGCATGGTGATGGTAAGTTATAAAACAACATGGTAAGGTGATGGTAGGACATAAAACAACATGGTAAGCTGATGGTAGGACATAAAACAACATGGTAAGCTGATGGTAGGACATAAAACAACATGGTAAGCTGATGGTAGGACATAAAACAACATGGTAAGCTGATGGTAGGACATAAAACAACATGGTAAGCTGATGGTAGGACATAAAACAACATGGTAAGCTGATGGTAGGACATAAAACAACATGGTAAGCTGATGGTAGGACATAAAACAACATGGTAAGCTGATGGTAGGACATAAAACAACATGGTAAGCTGATGGTAGGACATAAAACAACATGGTAAGCTGATGGTAGGACATAAAACAACATGGTAAGCTGATGGTAGGACATAAAACAACATGGTAAGCTGATGGTTGGACATAAAACAACATGGTAAGCTGATGGTAGGACATAAAACAACAAGGTAGGTCATAAAACAACATGGTAAGACATAAAACAACAAGGTAGGTCATAAAACAACATGGTAAGACATAAAACAACATGGTAGGCTGATGGTAGGACATAAAACAACAAGGTAGGTCATAAAACAACATGGTAGGACATAAAACAACATGGTAGGCTGATGGTAGGACATAAAACAGTATAGTAGGTTAAAAACAACATGGTAGGGTAATGATAGAGTAGGGCAAGGCATGACAGGCAAGGGTAATACATAAAACAACATAGTAGGGTGGGGAAGGGTGATGGTAGGACATATAGCAGTATGGTAGGGTAGGGTAGAGTGAGGTAAAGGAATGGAAGGTAAGGTAGGATGATGATAGGACATAAAATAACATAGTACTGTAATGATAAGGAGTTATAGAGGAGGGCTTGGTAGGATAGGTAAGGGTAATGGTAGGTTAATGATAGGGAGTGATAGAGGAGGGCAAAATTTACTCAGGAAGGGGAATCGTGCCCCTCTTACCGAGTATGCTGCCACCACTGTGTCACACCGATGGCAAGATTATTTATACCAAAGTGGAATTCTCAAGGTAGTGTACCGAATTTTAAATTTTCCCAACATCAAGAGAGGCACGTGCATAAGTTAATTAACCCGTCTAACACCAACTGACTAATATAAGGACCGGTGGTGGATCCAGTAAACCAATCTCTTGTTACTCTTATAGGAATCAGGCCCCAATGTGATAATGACGTGGAATAAGAATAAATGATAAACATACAAATGAACTCAGGAAGCAATTATATTCATATAGAAATTTACGAGGAATAGCAAAACTTAATAATTGACTAACAATATAATTTCTCTAATAATTACACATATGAAAAATAAATCGATAATGTACAATATTCACTTCAGCAATTATAAACGTTTCTTATATGAAGGATTACACAACGTATGCCCACGCAATTTGGAATTAGTTTAAATACATTTACGGGCTTGACCGATACGAAAATTAATTATATTTAACACTCGGGAAAACTTACGTAATAAAACGACCTTCAAATTAATAATGAATGAATAATATAAGCACGGGAACTGGAGACAATATGACCAAACACTATTCTAGTGACGAGGCTTTTGTAAGGCAGAACCAATAGTATCATAAATTTATTAACCTGAGGTTTACAGACCTGAAATGACCTGTCCTCACAAGAAACTTCACACTCACTAAACTCAGTGTTACAAAACATTGATACAAACCAATACAAGCTGGCATCATACAAAGGCCAGGCCATAAGGGACACACTTGGTTGTATCAACCGCCGTATCTTCAAAGTCTACAATTTCTTCTTTTTAATTTTTCTTTTTGCAGTATTTGAATAAGTTGTAGTGTTGTCATTATTATAATTATTTTCATTCTGATGAGTTTAATCTTACGCTACTAATAGTATATACAGGTTCTTGTCACACTTACATATGAATGTTTTTATTAAATTAAACAAGGACTAGTGACGGTTGCATCTTCTTTTGTCAACCACTGGATGATTTATGTTGGTGGAGGAAAGCATTCATGACACACACAAAGATAAATAACCCTTATGATAAACCTATTAACACTATACAGTAGTCAAAATATACTTTTTAGTCAATGTAAGCAGCAGTCCAAACCCTTATTATTTTAGTTTGTTTAAAAAGGACTTACAACCTGAGTGTGATAAGTGTTATCAGCTTTACAATGGAATGATTTACCTACAAGTTGAACTCAAGTTTTATCTCTCCTTCAATTTATTCTCAGGGAACTGGAAGTCACACACACAAGAGAATTAACTAAATCTTGACCTAGTTTACTGTATGAAGGATGAAAGATGAAGGAACATTGAATGTAATGATTGTTTAATATCAGATGATGTTGGTGATGATATGGTGGCCCTGAGTGTGGCCAGTAGTGTAGTGTCACCACGTACTGCTTTTATTGGAGTGGATCAAGAGTCACGACACATACAACCATATCTTGAGATGGAAGAGGTACTGTACTGTCTATTTATATAAGGTATATATCTCACTATTATCCACTCACATTTCTCTCCTTTACATTCTCCTCACTTCTCCCTTACTACCACCACCACTTCACTGTAATAATCATCACCCTCACTACCACCACCACTTCACTGTGATACACTTCATCCTCACCACCACTTCACTGTAATACACTTCACCCTCACTACCATCACCACTTCATTGTGATACACTTCATCCTCACCACCACTTCACTGTAAATACACTTCATCCTCACTACCACCACCACTTCATTGTAATACACTTCACCCTCACCACCACTTCACTGTAATACACTTCACCCTCACTACCACCACCACTTCACTGTAACACACTTCACCCTCACTACCACCACCAGTTCATTGTGATACACTTCACCCTCACCACCACTTCACTGTAACACACTTCATCCTCACCACCACTTCACTGTAACACACTTCATCCTCACTACCATCACCACCACTTCACTGTAACACCCTTCACCCTCACTACCACTTCACTATAATACACTTCATCCTCACTACCACTTCACTGTAACACACTTCATCCTCACCACCACTTCACTGTAACACACTTCATCCTCACTACCACCACCACCACTTCACTGTAACACACTTCACCCTCACTACCACCACCACCACTTCACTGTAATACACTTCATTATTATTATTCATTATTATTATTCAATAAGCCTCTCCTCTCTGAAGAAATTATTATTCATTGGATCCATTACTGTCTGTTGTACCGTGTTCCATGTGTCTGGGTCGTAATATTAATTAAGCTTCTTCGACGAAAAGTTTTCTTCGTCGCTCATTTACTATTAATTTGCAAAGTAAATTTAGCAATGAAACTCCTTTTCACTGAAGAGTAAGTTTAATAATACCTTCCTATGTGTCTGATTCATATCCCAATGTTGGTAGGATTATTATATACCTTAATATCCATTACACTTTCAGAGTAGTGGACTGATAGATACTGGCAGGTGACCTTGCATAGTGTTTGTGTGTGTTAAATTTGGTTTGTATTCCATAATTTGTAGTCCCTGTATAATAATATAATCCCTTTTTTTTTATTAATCTTGCAACAATGAATTAATATTCTTATGTCCTTAATTGAGGTAGAGGAAAGAAGGAATATAAGGAAATACATCATTACCTCATATATTAAGGGCCTTGTGATCATGTATGAGAATTGGAGGCTTCTACTTCCTCTTGACTATGTCGAGAAACAAGCTCCTTCCATATACAAGTAGGTGGTGTTTCGTGGCAATATTTGAAGGACTCGTTTACTTCCAATTTTCTTACTACATTAAAGAGTCTCTTAAGGGGAGAGAATAGTGTTGGAAAATCTAGAGTAGGCCTAAATGATTCCTCTATAATACTACTCCAGACAACAGGCCACCATTACTTTTGTTCATCTGTTCCTGAGTATCCTGGCATAATTTGATGGAATAAAGGTGTTCTAATGTATAGTACCAAATGTATACTGTCCACTTAATTGATGTAGTATATATTTTTCTCCATCCAGATGTGTGACATGGAACAACAAGATTCTTCCTATCTTTTAAGCCGTCCTCGGGGTTATCGTAAGTTCTGTCCAAAATACTTATTTCATTGTTTATCGTTGTAACATTTCCTTTATACAGTACAAAGGTAATATTTGTATGTCTTTCTTCTTTCTTCTCTCCTTTAATTCATCCTCCACATTTCCTTCAAGTGTTATCTTATATATCTGCACTTCCTTTTTACTATAACATTAGTGTCATTTAAGATGATATTATACTATTGGTACATTAGAGTGCCTTGATTCCTCCAAAGGATGCCTGGAAACAGAATTAGATTGACAAACATAATAGTGTCCTGTTGCTTAGAGGGATCAGTTACTCCAGATTGACCAGCAGTGTATTATTCCCTTAAGTGTATTTTAGTGCAATTTGGCCCTGCCTGGTGATGAAAAAAAAATTATGGTACATAAATTACTTTCTGTCTTCACCTCTCTCTGCAAAACACTTACAGTTGACAAAATATGATAACACTAAGCCTTCATTATCCACTAGGTTTATGGATGTGTAATGTAAATAGAGTATTTACTGTACACAGATTCATTATAAACAATGCAATACACACTCATAGCACCAGTACAAAACAAGGTATTACTGCACACATTACATTAACTAACATTTTTTAACATCGTTTCACATTTTGGAAAGCCTTAAAAAATGAATATATGCCAGTGGGAAAAGCCTTAAAGCAAGGAAATTTTTGAGCCTGATCGCTCGCCACCGCGGGCATATTTTACAAAACGTAAATAAACATTTGGCGGCTTATGAACCACTAAACCTACTTGAATAAATACATGATATTGAAATACAGTAGGTTCGCATATTGCGCGTGTTCTCAATGCGCGATTCACCTTTTACTAGACTTTTACATAACGAACCCCAAATCACCACCACTTTATTTCAGAAGCGCTTCTAAATCCGGTTTCGGCGTGAGACTAGACGCTCCTCTAAACCCAAGCTACATCCAGCTGCTCCCCAAAGGCAGCTTCTCCCTCTCACTCAGTCAGTCTCCCTTATCCCTCACGCCATGTGTTATCCCCTCTCTATTGTCGTCGACTTGTTGCCCCCAACCCTACACCCTACCAACCAACACCTGCCTTCACCATGTCAAAGGTGGAGCACAACAAGAAGCTCCTGTCACATACTCCTGTCACTCAGTTGATTAATTAAAGACCTCAAATATTTATCGAGAGCTACCCTCCCAAACGCAAAACAGGGCTTTTTCTATTTTAGTGGGGGAGGGTTGGGGTGGCTGGAGTATGGGGTGGTCTAAGTTCCACCCACCAGCCAATGCAGGCTAGAATCATTGTTACTACAGTCTGTCCCCTAGTTCTAGCCCAGGCCTTTCTAGTGGTATCATCGCTATGGCTGTATATAATCCATGCAGTTGTTTGTAGCTCATGATCGATCGAGGCCCGTGGGCACTATACTATTCGGTAAAGAAGGAAATGGAAAGAGGAAACATTATTTAGCAAAGAGTTTGGGCCGGCAGAGTCTACCATACATACAATGTGGAAGAACAGGAAGACCAGTATGCGGACTGTGAGAGGTTATGGTGCTTCTGCTCTCAACAGGTTAACAGCGAAGTCGTACCAGTAACCCAGCAATCATTTTGATGGAGCGGTACCTCACTATCTTCATTATGCATTCAGTTGTGTCCACCCTTGACTCTGAAGGGTTTATTTATTTATTTATTTTTTATATCTCAACCTCGGGACTGTAGGCTGTCAGTAGCCCGCACCAGATGAGACAGTGGAGCTTCGTGGTGATGTTGGTACCGTAGTTCCTCTTATGCCCCACTAGATGATGACACCTTATTTATACACGTCACTATCAGGAGAGGGCAGCTACACCGTCACTCACAGCATCTTGGAATATGGTTGGGCATCTTCTATGTTGTGAGTTGACGACGATATAGGGGTATTTTCTTGACGTTTCGGCCTAGCCAGGATAATTGACGAACAGATGGACCCATCATTTTACCTCTGAAAATCTCAGACGTTTCTCGTGGAATCGAACCCGGGCCCTTGCCATTCGCAGTCCGTTTCTATATGCACTCAGCCACCGCCTCCGCCTGGACGAAGTGAATGAGATCAACATTGAACACAGTGCTAGTGGGAGTGGTGGCAGGTAAGGGTAGTAGTGGTGGCGTGACCTTGGGAAGTGAAGCAAAGACCCCAATATAGTGTCACAGCCACCTTGGAATCCCATATCTAACTCCTAGTTTACTACTGTACTGCTATTTCTTTGGTAATAACTTATATTCATTGCTACTGTGACTCAAAATCAAAACACAATTATCAAATATTGTATAATGCCCTGCATATTGCCAAATAAGAGCTCTGTAAATTGTCAGTGTGAGGCGATGGCCATCCAAATGTATAAAGATGCATTTATACTATACAATTTCAATCAACGCAATCCACTCTGTCTTTCATATTGTCACGTAATATGTGAACCTACTGTACAAACCTTTAGCTGTCACCTGATGTATTTGTGAAGACTATATGAACACCTCTATGATGGGTAGCCATGTCAGAATGACTACCACTCAAAGAATATTTATACACAAAACTATAAAAACATCTGTTGGACAGGTAGCCAGCTCAGAATGTGCACCACTCAAAGTACACTTTTCAATCATCTGATTTCCTCATAAAACGTGTAAGAATTACATTTTTCAACACATCATAATATATATATATATATATATATATATATATATATATATATATATATATATATATATATATATATATATATATATATATATATATATATATATATATATATATATATATATATGGTAATTAGCGCTGAAGTTGAGCAATGAAAATACATCCTCACCCACTGAGAGACAAAGCTACATTGGCCGAGTGGCTAGACAAGGCTGGTGTGACTTTTGTGAGCTCCTAGGCACACAGTCCCATTATTCTCAGCCTAATCAAGCACGTTGAGGGGTGCACAAATTTGAAAAATACGATGTTAAGTATTGTTGGCACCCGCGGTCACCCACACTTGTTGGTGGTCATTGTTACACATATTAACCCCTTAACCATGGGTGACAACATAATTTGACCCCACCAACAAATGTAGGGGACACCAGGTGTCGACATAAGACGGCAGTGCAGCTTTTAAATTTGTGCGCCCCCTAACATGCTATTATAGTTTTGGCTGGCAACACTGATTGTGGGACCCTAGGGACTTGCTCGAGTCTAGCCAGCCACTACCAGCCAGAGTGACAAGAGCAGTGAAGGTGGGAGGAAGAATTTTCATCACCGGGTTTCCTGTAATTACCATATATGTACGTAAAAACGACAGAGACATTAAATTTTATGTTGTGTTGAAAAATATGATCCTGTCATGTTTTGTAACGAAACCAAATTGTGAAAACGTACTTAGAAATGTAAATAGAGTGTATAAGTAATTTTGGAGTTGCGGTCATTCTGAGCTGGCTATCAAACCTGCAGATGTCCATTTTATCTTCACAAGTACATCAGAAGACCGCTAAAGGTATGTACTGTACTTCAATATCCTGTATCATTTATTCATGTAGCATGAGTGGTTTACACGCTATTAAAAGTAAAATGTGTTCTTTACATAGTGAGCGTGAGTGTGGGAGGAAGATCTTCGTCAGGTTCCAGAGGCAGTCCCACATTAAAAGGTACTGTATGTTGTACAACACATACACCTGTCCAAAATTTATTTGTTGTTGGTCACACAATACATTATGCTTAGAAATATTATAGACATTTTATGTGGCTTCTATATCAGGCGTCTATGAGGCGTCTATATATGAGGCAGAGTGACATTACAACAAGATGGCTTACTTCAAGTTACTGATGGGAAAACGAAGGCGGAACCCTCTAGTTTGAGAACCCTCTAGTTACGTATCACGCAACATAAAGCAAAACAAGAAGAGTCCTGATGAATGGGTGCCAGAAGAGTGAGTGTAAAGGCCGTATCACACGGTCGCTCTTTTCCTGTGACATCGTGTCCTGCGACACCATTTTCGACGACATGTCGCGGGAAACATTGGCACACGGCAAATTCTCAAGAAAGACCACAACGACGACCGACGACACCACGCAGGCGGTGGGGCAACCAAAACACTCTCACAAAAGCGAAATCACCTAGGATGGACGCCATTACCGAGCAATTTTAGCTGTTGGAGCATGTGCAATTGCTTTGGAAGAAGAAGAAAGAGAAAAGAGGTTTCGACCAGGCGGCAGGCGAAAGCAGAAATGTAAACAAACCCCGAAATCAAATCAATGTTCCATGCTCATATTTAACAGTTAGATTCGGTGTATAGGCCTATAATATATAAGATCTAGGAATATGTGTGTAACCGAAGGAAACTGAAGGTGAAAGTAGGTAAAAAGTAAAGTGATGGTATTTGAAAGAGCAGAAACTGAAGTGATTGACTTTGCTACACCCTTCAGAGTGGCTGTACCAACTGGGACGAAGTGTGAGATAACTCTGAGGGGCGAGAGAATGGAGGAAGTGAAGGAGTTTAAGTACCTGGGTACAGTTATGTGTAAACATGGAAGTATGGAAGGAGAAATTAGGGAGAGAGCAGTGAAGGGTAGACAGGTCATAGGATCACTGGGGAGGATTATGAAGGGTAGAAGTGTGAGTATGGAAGTGAAAAGGGGACTACGAAATAGTATAATCCTGCCAACACTGACATATGCGTCGGAGACATGGACATGGAGTAGGGCGCATCAGTCTAGAATAGGTGCTGTGGAAGTGAGTTACTTGAGAGGAGCATGTGGACTTACTAGATGGGATGGAGAAAGTAATGAGAGTGTGTATGAGAGATGTGGTATGAGTGAGAAGGCAATTGGCATTGAGTGTGGAGTGGGTGAGAGTGAAACGTGATACATTGAGATGGTTTGGACATGTGGAGAGAATGCAAGGCGAGGAATTTGTAAAGAAGGTGTATGGAAGTGAAGTTGTGGGACCTGGTGTGAGAGGCAGACCTCCGGTCAGATGGCAGAACAGAGTGGAAGAGTATGTAAAGGAGAGAAACGTGAGGGGCAGAGTAGGGCTTGAACAAGTAAGGAGGGAGTGTTGGAACAGGGAGAACTGGAGACACTTCTGCCGTGGCCACCCCCTTGGGGGGAGTTCCCGGAGGGAACGAGGCATCGGAGCTTTAGATAGATAGATAGGAATATGTAACACCCCTATTTTTATAATTATTGTTATTTAGAGAATTTACGGTTAATAGGGTAGGCTTTTAGTATAAGATTGTACGGAGTAGCCAAGCCGAAATTATCAGAGAGATGATAATCTCGGTGGTGGGCTTCTTCCGAAAATGTTACATATGATGAACAGTACAAATGATATTATAGTTAGATGTTATGTGAGAACAATAGAAATAATTACTATAGTTAGGTAAATAGGTGAAATAGAGGAATAATTGAAACCTAGGTAGGTGATCGGAAAATAAATAATGATTAGGAGATTAATTTGAAATTTTTTTTATTGAATACAGGGAATAACCTGCATTTATAATTATAATTTATACTTACGAACCTAACACTCCTATGATGGTACCTACATTTTAACTGTAACTTACTTAGAGAAATTATTTTAGTAGGATGGTCTATTAAGATCTAGTCAGGATGGTCCATAAGGAGAGTCGCGGAACAATACGTGCCTTATATATGTATACAACAGTAATATAATACTTTAACCAAGGAAGAAGGCAATGTATTTGAGCACAGGAATGTGTAAATTTTGGTATATAACTGAATATACACCAGTAAGGGTGAAACTGATAAGAATGGTAGGACATGAAATATGAGGCACTACTTTGTTTAAGAAGTGGAGATGGAAGGAGAAGTGAAGAGGGAGTAGCCTACTCTATTTCCTTCTCATTCTGCTTCCGGCATTTGTTGATAACAGGTAAGAGCTCAAGCTAGCACTCGTTATATATATATATATATATATATATATATTGTGAGTGGTGAATCAATTAGTCCAGTGATGGAAAGTAAATAACTGAACAATATTGTGTGTTCACGTAAGGATACAGTAACTAATGTATATTTGCTCTCATTCTGCTTCCGGTATTGTGACAGCTGGGAGAAGCCGCCATTTAGTAACAAACCCTTGAGCAACTTGACATATGTGGTGAATAATACTAATAATAGTTGCTGGCAATTCACAATTCGAATAATATTATTAGGATATTGATATTAGGATGTATTAGGATATTGATGTTTAGGATGTGATTTATTTTAAATATTATGGTCATTGTTTAAGGAAGGTGGATTTAAGAGTGTTTAGTAGATCTCTGTCAACTGGCGAGACACGGAATTCTTCCTGTCCTAGTTGACAGAACGGGTAGTAGGAACTATTAATAAGGGAGGGGGAAAATATTATTGTATTATTATTATATAAATATAAATGTACTCGTGTGAAAATATTATAATAAACGGGTTTATAATTAGTTGAGTATTTCCGTCACCGATATTAACAAATAGACTGTGATCCTATATAGATATTAGTTCTCAATTCACAACACTGATCGTACCCCCGTTAAAATCTTAGTCTCGGTTGCTCACTCACGAGCCTAAATAAGCTAATGCTACGCTACCCTACCGGTGTGTGTTCACTTGATTCCTCTCGTCAACTTGGTCTGGTGGTGGCAGCGTATACCTAGTACTGAGGAGGGACTGGACTTGTCCTGTTCCTCATCAGTCTCTTGGTTTTTTTTCCAGACCGAGTTGATCCAGCTATAGGATAGAGTAGTAGCATATATATTGGTGGCTTTTTGTTTTGTTAAAGGCAGTGGGTTTTTGAAGTCCTCCCAGAGTAAAGTAAATAGTAATATTAATAACAGGGGAACAAAAATCATGCTTTTATAAATACAATTTCTATATTCAAATAATGATACCTAACACTACTTAAATCATAATAAGTCTATAGTGAATAATATTGTATTACATACAATATTATTCACTATAGACTTTCAACGACTTTCTCCATGTCGAGGGAAATCCCCGACAGTTTTCGATAGTTTTCGTCCGAAATCTCCCGTTTCCCGCGACATGTCGTCGAAAATGGTGTCGCAGGAAAAAGTGCCCGTGTGATACTCGCTTTACTTAATCTGACCACAAAAACCTATAGATGTCTAATCAGAGGAGTAAAAAATAACCTTGTGGCACATTTGTCACGACCGCTAGAAACCTCATATGCAGCTCAAACTACGAATATTGATCTACACATTTGTTATTATTATTATTATTATTATTATTAAATGGAAGAAAACTTTGCTGGAGAAAATCATTAAAATAATTATATACAGACCTTGGCAAGAAGCTTTCCATTTGTATTGTCTACTTTTTCTACATTCTCATCACCATCTCAGATAACTTTCCTCTACTTTTTTATCAAAAAATTTTCTCATACCACCAACACCATTCACAGATTTAGTATTTCTCAGCCAGTCCATAAACTATCACACCGATTAAAGGGTCAATTATTTTGAGTGAATTGGAGGCTACTGATTCCTCCTGACTAGGCTATGCCAAGAAACAACCTCTTTCTACATAGATGGTGTTTCGTGGCAATATTTGAATGACTCTCTTACCTTCAATATTCTGACTACATCACACGGTCCCTTAATGCAGTGTATAATCGGTTAGATACTACATTGTAACCAGTTGTTTTATTAACTTTATTATCATCAATAACCCATTTTTCTCCTTTCAAGGGGTTGGGAGACTCGCTTTTGGCACCAGTGCAGGACCCCTGACAGGTAAGGGGTCCAGCTCCGAGGGTATTTGAGCCTTTGTTGGGGTTATTGTTAGAGAGTGGGGTCCCCAACTCTTACTCACCCCCTGTATCGTGAGCATACGAGGCTGACTGCACCATGCAAGAATGGTGGGCGATGGGGACGCCACTTCCCTACGCCAAATCCCAGTCAAAATCATACATATAATATTTAATCACGCTCTCCCCTGTCTTGTCTTGTAAGCAGTACAAAAGGAACATTTAATTTTCCTCTTATTTGCATTGCAATGACAAGGGTGGGTCTGATTAAGGTGTTAGTATACTTTTAGCACAATAGAGCACATTGATTCTTCCAAAGTATGCCAGGAAACAGAACCAGATTGACAAAAATAATGGTGTAATGTGGCAGGAAATAGTTTGTAGGAATAAGTTTCTCCAGATTTACCCACACTGTACCACTCCTTAACAGGATATTGTTTTGTTTTTCAGGTACGAGCCCCCAGTCAAGACGAAATCGATTTGCATTAGAGGAAAGCTCGGTAAGTAATTGATGCTACAGTATACTTTTTTAGAATGACTTGATTCATCCAAAGTAAGCCAGGAAACAGGACTAGGTTAACAAAAATAATGGTGTTTTGTTGTTGTTTGAAATATTTTGGAGGAATTATTTGCTCCAGAACAACCACCACCAACACTGTACAGTACCTTAAATCAAAAGATATACCATTGCCTTTTTTCGTAGAATTGGAAGGATTTGTGGCCAAGCAAGGAACACGTAAAATGACACGAGAAAAACAGAGAGAGAAAATGTCCAGTAAAATGGATTAGACTGACAGTACTAGTAGTATATATGTCATTCCCTCTATCAAGTCTCACATTATTAACTCTATATACCCTATGATGATAGTTTTTCTTTAAATTCTTTATACTGTATAGTGTTGCTTTACATTCATTATATAGTGTTTCTTTACATTCATTATATAGTGTTTTATGTACATTATATAGTGTTGCTTTACATTCATTATATAGTGTTGCTTTACATTCATTATATAGTGTTTCTTTACATTCATTATATAGTGTTTCTTTACATTCATTATATAGTGTTTCTTTACATTCATTATATAGTGTTTCTTTACATTCATTATATAGTGTTTTACGTACATTATATAGTGTTGCTTTACATTCATTATATAGTGTTTCTTTACATTCATTATATAGTGTTTCTTTACATTCATTATATAGTGTTTCTTTACATTCATTATATAGTGTTTCTTTACATTCATTATATAGTGTTTTACGTACATTATATAGTGTTGCTTTACATTCATTATATAGTGTTGCTTTACATTTATTATATAGTGTTGCTTTACATTTATTATATAGTGTTTTACGTACATTAACTTGTCAAAAATGACTGACCATTACAGTTATATTATGTTTATTTCTACCTGACAAAGCCAGACAACTATTGTAATTATGTCAGAGGGAAACAACACATCCAAAAGTTTAAACCTTATACTGATAACAACAACAATAACAACAATGCTTTATTATTAAAAGTAACAGACAGCTAACTAAGGCCTTGTGTGGCACTATAGTAAATTACATTATAATATAATCAGAATATAACACATTAACATCTGTTTGTTGCTCAAATGATATGATTTAACTAACACAACTAATTTAATGTTACAAGAAGATCCTTATCTTTCAAAATAAATATTATGATGTCATACCTTTTACATTATTTGTCCAGCAGGCTATGGTGCCAATGCAGTGTGAAATGCAGTGTCCAATGCCTACGTTATTTTATGAAAAGAAGGTGACTACTGGAGATGTAAAAGAACTGAGAAAGTGTAAAAGGTCATTGAAGTCTTCATATGTTGTCAAGAATTTGGCCAGTGTAGATGTTGATGGAATGGATGGAGGAGGTTCCTCAGGTGTACTCAAGATAGTCGAGCTGCAGAGATTTGATGGTTCATGGAGCCTGGACGATGCTGCAACAATCAGCGGTGTTCCCCTTGACAAACTTAAAGCTGCTAACACAGCCAAGGTAAGGTATACATGTTATTAGTGTACCAAACTGGTAATTTCTATCATTATATACCAGAGAGTGTGTGTGTGTTATGACATGATATTAAACATCTTTCCATATGTAGTTTTTCCAAATATAAAAGGTTAATTACAGACATGAAAGCCAAATCCAGTACCTTGGGCGAACGATCGAACACTTCAAAATCAACCCCAAAGCACCCCCTATTCTCTCTCGTGTAGGTAAGGAAAGTTATTACAACATAAGAAGCAATGAACCCTTACCGATCCCAAGGCTTCGTGTTTCATGTAATGTCAGAAAAGGTATAATGTCAGATAAGTTATAGTAGTAACTTTGAAGTGTTCGATCGTTTGCCCACAATAATGGATTTGGCTTTCATGACCGTAATTAACCTTTTATATTTGGAAAAACTACATTATTATTATATTTATTATTATAATTACAGAGTGAGTAAGTGTTTGGTACATTATTATTATTATTATTATTATTATTATTATTATTACAGAGTGTGTCAGTGTTTGGTACATTATTATTATTATTATTGTTATTATTATTACAGAGTGAGTCAGTGTTTGGTACAGTAGTGGTATTGTTATTATTATTATTGTTATTATTATTATTATTACAGAGTGTGTCAGTGTTTGGTACAGTAGTGGTATTATTATTATTATTATAATTATTATTATTATTACAGAGTGAGTCAGTGTTTGGTACAGCAGTGGTATTACTATTATTACTATTATTATTATTATTATTATTATTATTATTACAGAGTGAGTCAGTGTTTGGTAAAGTAGTGGTATTATTATTATTAGCCTATTGTTATTGTTATTATTATTATTATTATTATTATTAAAGAGTGAGTCAGTGTTTGGGAAGGTAGTGGTATTGTTATTATTATTATTATTATTATTATTGTTATTATTATTATTATTACAGATTGAGTCAGTGTTTGGTAAAGTAGTGGTATTATTATATTATTAATGTTGTTATTATTATTATTATCTTTACAGAGTGAGTCAGTGTTTGGTACAGCAGTGGTGTTGGCTGTATTAGAGAAGCATTACAATGATGACCTTGACCAGTGGATACTCTTGGCAACCAAAGCTGGTCAATACATCACCAACGCAGGGCATGACAAACACACTCTACTCACACTCGCACACTCACTCATCAATGATGCGCACTCAAACCCTCACACACACTAAAGTATCTCTCTCTCTCTCTCTCTCTCTCTCTCTCTGTGTGTGTGTGTGTGTTCTTCATTTCCTTCTATTTCTTTAGTATCTTCTGTCCATCCTCTGGTAAATATTGCGATTATCTGCATCCTCGATTTTCACACTTTCTGTCAACCGAAATCGCCCATTTCTTTTCCCTTTTTATTATGGAGACTGTTTTCTTTTGTGAAAATACGTAAAAAGAATGAATATTATTAGTATGTATTTACCTTTGTATGTATTAGCTTTGAAATGGGGCGCTGCTTTCCTAGCGGGTTCCCGACTTCCCACCTCTACGTGCAGTGTTGCCAGATACAGGAATACTTCCATGTTTTATGCAAATTTTGTCCACACTTTGGAAATTGTATGAAGAATGTTCAATAAGTAGCCGAGTTGAGAAGGAAATTCAATAATTTTAAATTGGGTTAAATAATTTTTTTATCTCCAGACGAAATAATCTAACCTAACCTAACCTAGACTGTTGCTAACTTCGGGACCTAACTTAATGTCCTTCGGGACCTAACCTAGTGTCCTTCGGGACCTTTAAAAATATAATAGATCCTGTGGATAGAAGCTAAAAGTATCCTGATTGGATGGGTCAGGCGTATTGTACACAACTGCCTGCTGGATCTTTCGTAAATTTGCCAAAGGGATCTGGTAACACTGTCCACCCGACCTCTGCAGTTCGTCCCTCCGCTACAGAAATGTAGTTTCTTAAAATTGAAATATCTGGCAAAGAATACATTTCCACAAGATAATTCCACTGAGTATTGATAAAGATAGCCAAACCCTACCTAACCCAACCTAACCTAACCTGCGCTCACCGGCGCAGATAATCACAATATTAGCCGTATTTTTTTTTTCTCTCTCTCTCTTCTATTTCTGTAGTATTTTCTGTCCCTCCTCTCTGTTATCTTCTCTCTCTCTTCCTACCTTGTGATGAGAGATGTGTGATAAGTTAAACTAATTATTTACATAAGTATTTGCCTTAAAACACCAAACTGTATACAATAACAAGTATCTCGATAGACGTCACCAGATATATGTACTGAAAGGGATTAAGGGACCCCGTGATGTAGTCAGAAAATTGGAGGTGAATGAGTCCTTCAAACATTGCCACGAAACACCATCTATATAGAAGGAACTTGTTTCGTGGTATAGTCAGGAGAAATCAGAGGCCACCAAGTCTCATACACGATCACAGGGTCCTTAATTAAGGACTTAGTACAGTGTTGGTAAATCTGGAGCAACTGATTCCTCCATACTGTTTCAAGCAACAGGACACCATAAATTTTGCTGCTCTGGTCCAGTTGTTTCCTGGTATACTTTGAATGAATCATGGTGCTTCAATTTACTAAGAGTGTAAATCCCGTGAACACTTTCCATTGTGTATATTATTTTGTAGTAGTTTTCCTAAGTATTATTCCTATATAAAATATTATGTAGTTCATAAAATGGGCAGTTGGGGAATATGACCTGAGTTGATAAATCTGGAGTAAATGATTCCTCCAAACTATTCCAAGCAACATCAGAACACCATTATTATTGTCAAAAAATACTGTGGATGAATCAGGGCCGTGCAGGGTTCTTCAAACTTTTTCAGTCGTGACCCAGTTTTTACTATGACATCATTCTCTCAACCCATACAGAAAGATCTTTTACAAATGACCAGAATTATCATCATAAAAACATACAAGGTCAAAAACTGAAACGCAATAATTATGATAAAAAGGCATTCTAACCAGGCATTACCACCCCCACCACCACTGCCTCACCTACCCCTCCCTCTCTTTCTCTCTCAAGAAGGCTAATATTTGTGCAATGATTTTGTTTTATTGATAATTAATTATATGAATATTCGAGTATAAAAATATGTTAGGTGGATTCATGTATGAACTTCATATTTTATTGTCACGAACATTATTATTTTATTTTATTAATGTATTTATTTTTGTGAGCCTGCGACCCAGTTTGGAGGAATTGGCGACCCAGTAATTGGTCGGGACCCATAGTTTGAAGAACCCTACGAGTCTAGTTTACTAAAAGTGTACTGTCCTCTTGAGGACCCCTTGATATAGTTCGAAAATTGGAGGTTAGGGAGTCCTTCAAACACCACATATATTGAAAGAGCTTATTTCCTGGCATGGTCAGGAAGAATCAGAAGCCACCAATTCTCATAGACAATCACAGGGTCCTCAAGGTGTAATAATACTGTTATAAATATTTGGCTTTTGTTGTGTGAATCTTATACCAAGGATTACATTTGGAAAGAAAATAATTATATTGATTCACTGACTGTCTTATGTCACACTAGAAATGTACTGGTGTAGCCATATGTATGTATACACCTTTCAGGATTGGCACCAACAGAGACAGAGTTAGAGTGACACACACACAGACACAGAGAGACAGCTAGAGAGATAGAGTGACACATACGCACAGAGACAGACAGACAGAGAGAGATAGTAACACACACAATGAATGTGTGTGTGTGTTGGTTGGGAGAGGGTGGATACATACATCTATCAGCAACTGTACTATGGTGTACAAAAGTTGGTTCTTCGGTGGGGTGCATCAGCAGCTGGTTACAGGGCTTTAGTTCATGACTGTACCACAAAAATAGAGGGAGAAAAAGAGGAGGGACAGCAAGCACGCAGGGGATAGAAGGAAAGGAGAGACAGGGAGAAGAAGCTGGTGAGGAGGAACACCAAGGAAGAAAGAGATGAAAGGAAAGGAGAGACTTGGAGAAGCTAGAGAAGAGGGACTGTAAGAAGGAACGGAGAGGTAGGAAGAAGAAGCTAGAGAGGAGGGACAGCAGGGAAGGAAAAGAGAGACAGGGAGAAGCTAGAGAAGAGGGACTGTAAGAAGGAAAGGAGAGGTAGGAAGAAGAAGCTAGAGAGGAGGGACTGCAGGGAAGGAAAAGATGGAAGGAAAAGAGAGACATGGAGAAGCTAGTGAAGAGAGACTGTAAGAAGGAAAGGAAAGACAGGGAGATAAAGCTAGAGAGGAGGGACATGGAGAAGGTTATTGTAGTAACCTACTATGGGTTTCAGGGCCCGTGAATAATCGATTATTGCAATTATCTTCCAAACTAATTGCTGTATCGGATTGGTACTTTGGCACAGTGTACAACACACCTCAACCTAAGTTATAGCATTGTAGTGCAATGGCAAATGTTAATTACGGCGTTTACTCTTAGCGTTTAAAGTAAAAAACAAATGAGTCGGCATGACTAATGTACACATTAGAACGTCGTCTAGCGCCCATCCCATCCCATCCCTCCCCCCACTCTCTTCCTCCTCCCTCTCGGTTACTTCCCCCCTCCCCTGTGTGTTTGTGTGTGTATCCAACTTTATGCAGATATTTATAGTGTGGCTTTTAATGAGTTCAATCTAAGTTTGACTATATGTAACTTTGTAATTTAAATAACCACTGTCATGGAATAAAATTATTCTGACTTTGATGCCTACTCTCATTCGGCCCAACACCGTTATTAACATGTGAAAATGAGGGAGGCTGCTTCTTGTCTCGTATATATATATATATATATATATATATATATATATATATATTGTTACGGATGAGCTAGAGGGCCACACACCAAGATAATCTGCTGTTACTCCAACAGACTACAACAGGGAAACAGAGTCCCTTTTGATTTACCTTACTTACGGAAAAATCAACAATACCCTCTAACAACCGAACATATCCAGAGTTCTATGTAAATGGGAAAGTTAAACACACTGGTTTAAAACTTAACAATAAAATATTTAATGAAAATGAATCAACTACGTGACAAGAAATTGTTATACAACAGAATACGACAGACTACCCGACCACAACAATGAAGAAATGAAGATATGAATATCACAAGTTATTACTACTCTACGATGACTTACTTTAACACCTTAAGACAATGAACAATTACTTTAACTACGACAAGTTTAATATCACACATGAAGCTCACTCTTTATCACAAGAATTAATAAATATAATCAACACTCGTGGGACGTAGCTAGGAAACCATTGACACCGTCACTAGCCCAATGAGTCAACCACACACACATAATACATACGGCAATAATAATAATAAACACAATACACTGTTATGCTTGAATGAATATAGAACAAAAAGTAAGAGTGTGAATGTATGGGAAGAATAATATATATACAAGATACCTCTTGCAAACTAGGAACCAAACTGGCTTCCTCTTCTCTCAGCTCAGTGCATGTTTCACCTTTGAGATTCCAATTAATGTCTGGTGAAAAGGAAGCTCCTCCCCCCTTATATACACTGGGTTACCCTCCCCCTGGGTTGGGGTAGGATATAGGAGAGGGAAGGGGGGTGGAAGGCTCATGGCGAATTTTCCTCGAGGCTTCAGCCTGTCTAGGAACACACGCACGAACAAACACACGAGTATCGTGAGAATTATTAGGCTACTCATTTGCCTTAGAAAGTAACTGCAAATACTGGGATATATATATATATATATATTGAAGGTACAGTGTTGTGGTGGAAGGGAGGCTGCTTCTTGTCTTGTACAGTACAGTATATTGAAGGTACAGTACGGCTTTGTGCAATGTTAGTGTAGCGGCGCTATAAATGGCCGCTCATATATTCCCTCCTTTGTTGCCCCGGCGTTAGACATAGCCGCACCAGGTTCCCACCTGAGTCATCCTTGGAGTAGCGGCTAGACTAATCCGCTCCCAGACTGCATCAGGGGTCGTACGATCACATGACAATGCCATGCGACCCAACTGAATAAAAGAGGCTGCACTGCCAGCATTCAAACACTAGCTCCAGTAGAAGAAACACCTGCCACTACCTGCACGAAGTCTTTCCCACCGTGTTCCCACCTTGATCACACGTGTGCGTTCCAGCTCTCCAGCAGCCAACACGGCCCTCACTACGCTACTCGGCAGGCAAGCAATCTACGGCTACTTGTGCATAACCTTCTGTACTTACTAATAAATTGTTACCGTGTTTACTAGAGTCTGTTCACCCCGGGTAGTAATGCAAGGGCTTCTTTGCCGTTATAGTAGTATCGTAACCAATGAGGTTCAGAGGTGCAGCCATTGCGCATTGGCTACCATCAAGCATTGGGAAGTGTTTTAGAGCACCTCGGTCGGTGACCAACCCTTCCCCAGGAAGGGTAGGTAAGCCTCACCCCGCCTCCACGTGGTAACCTTGGGGGCACCTTTTTATTTCATTTTATAGAGACTGGAGGTGAAGCCACAGTGGGAGGAGGCGGTGTGGGGGCACAGTAGGCTCCCCCACATATAGATTTTAATTTCATTGCAATATATATATATTTTAATGACAAGTGTTAAGTGTTAATGTGTACATTTTTCCTTATTATTTTGGTGTTTTTAAAAGGTTGACAATGTTGATGGCCCGTGTCCCTCCGGAAATGAGTGCTGCGTTGGCCTTGCCAGCCACCAGTGGCCCCTTGATGGGAGGACGGACAGCAGCGGCTAGTGACGGGGAGGGGTCTCCAGTCTGCCCTGTTGGGAGCAGGAAAGATTGACTGATTGATTGATATTAGGCGCCACAACACGGAGGCAGGAAAGGGGAAGAATGCTTGAGAGTAGTAGCGATCAATATGAATGGAATGGTGAATGAGGTGAAGAGGAGAGAGATAGTGGAGTGTGCTAGAAGGAGTAAAATAGATGTGTCTGGGATAACTGAAACGCATATGAAAGGATGGGGAGTGGAAGAGTGTGGTGATGGAGGGAAGATTGTGTTGTGGGAAGGAATAGGAGGCGTGATATGGATTTTTATGGATGAAAAGTGTAAAGGGAGAGGATATAACAATAACAATAATAATAATATGAGAACTATATCTGTCATCTCTGTATTAATATTATATTACAATATCACTCTAACTAATACATTACACAAGTACAAATGAAGCCTACTTATTCTGTCAACTGTACAAGTACCACCACCAAGTACCACACTTGTACCAGAGTGACAAGTTGACCTAGGTTGACCCAGACACACTTCAAGGATATATTAAGGTCACACTTGTACCACCGTGACAAGTTGACCTAGGTTGACCCAGACACACTTCAAGGATATATTAAGGTCACACTTGTACCACCGTGACAAGTTGACCTAGGTTGACCCAGACACACTTCAAGGATATATTAAGGTCACACTTGTACCAGAGTGACAAGTTGACTCAGGTTGACCCAGACACACTTCAAGGATATACTGAGGTCACACTTGTAGCAGAGTGACAAGTTGACCTAGGCTGACCCAGACACACTTCAAGGATATACTGAAGGAACAACATATATAAAGTATTAATTAGGGAGGTAATTAACTTTTGTTACATTGGAGTGCCTTGATTCCTCCAAAGTATGCCAGAAAACAGGACCTAATGAACAAAAATAATGGTGAACTGTTGCTTGGAATAGTTTGAAGGTATCAGTTGCTCCAGATTTTTTATTGGAGTGTCTTGATTCCTCCAAAGTATGCCAGGAAACAACAGGACCAAAGAACAAAAAAATGGTGTTATGTTGCTTGGAATAGTTTGGAGGAATCAGTTGCTCCAGATTAACAATCAATTAGCATCAATCAACAGGCAGGCAACAATACATATGGGTAGGCGGGACCCATGAGAATCCAATTACTACAACCACACATACACACACACACACACACACACATCACGAAAACATAACAGAATGAAGCACAAGCATACAGACAAATATTTACATTATGACCTACTTAAATCCACCAAAACGAGGGTGGCGTACCAGAAGTTCCTCCAAAACCTGATGGTTCAGCAGGTGTCGACAAACCACATCAAGTGGCAGGCCCCGGGGCACCAAGTGTCGGACAGTGGGGCAGGCCAGGCAATAGTGCTCTATAGTGTTAGCACGAAGCGCTTGACACAAGCGACACTCAGTGAAGGGAGGCTCACCCTGCATCCCAGCAACCTGCCATGGTTGCTGGTAGCCAAGCCTCAAATGAGCAGAGACTACATTGTGCCTCCGAACCATGAGGCCTCGACGATGGTAGGAATATTTGTGACGGAAGACAGACTCGTAATGGGTGATGGATCAAATCTGCTGAATAACAGTAGAGTGTGTGGGTTGAACACTAGAGAGGGAATGAGGGGCAGGTTTGGAGTCACAAATAATGGCAGCATTCACTCCACGTTGACAAACAACACTTACAGCATCCGGAATGACATACTGTTCACACAGTGTTGAGCTAGAGTGGTTACAGAGACGACGGCCAACCCAACCAACTGGAGGTGACTCCATGTCAGGTGAGAAAACAGCACAACCTCCTGTACCATCCACTTGCAATGAGCCATCAGTGTAGAGGCAGTATGGTTCTGTTATGGAGAACGTCGCTGTTTCTGTGTTCCAGACCCGACTGCCGCTGTAGAGAAGGCAGTTCCGACCTGGAAGTAAGTGTGAAGCTCACATCAGGTGTTGGTAGCATCCACGGGGGGGGCCCTGGGGGGACGTCTGCAATAATTTTATCTATATTAAGACTACGGAGCATAGAGGAAACAGACCTTATAAGAGTACGTCCAGCAGGCAGTATGGGAGGGACCGAGTAGTTTGGTCTAAGAGAAGTCCTGACTAACTGAGAGTAATGGGGTGATAGATGTGGGAAATTGAGGCACTTGACAGTGAAGCAAGTAACATTAGAATAAATTCTCTCGACTAATGGGGGAAGACGCAACTCACGCTGCATGTTCACTATCCTGGTCGACATTGGACAACTGAGAATTATTCTCATTGTTCTATTCTGAAAATTTTCTAAAGTTTCAAGAGTAGCCCTGGGAAGTTTAATCAGAGCAGGAGAGAGGTAATCAACAACTGAACGGATAAAAGAAATATAGATGGTCCTGGCTACTGGGATGGAGATGCCCGAGGAGTTGTTAGTGAGCCATTGAAGTGGTGTAAGTCGGCGCTGGAGACGACCCAACAAGTCCAGGACAATGGGATGGTCTTGAGGTCTGGCAGGGACAATCGGCCAAATATTGACTGGCGCGCCCAGGTAGCGGTACAGGGAACACATGGGAATGACAGTCCCTCCAATGGTGAACACTGGCCGAGCTTGAGGAAGGCGGCAGGTGAATATTCTGCTCTTATCTGGGGAGACAATAATGCCACAGTGAGAGGAGGCCACAGAGAAGGAGTCAAGAAACCGCTGGAGATCCCTTGGTGAGGTAGAATGAACACAGATATCATCAGCATAGCACGTAATTGTAGTTCCAGGAATATCAGGGAGAGAAGTGAGCAGCCGATGCATCAGAATATTAAATAACAATGGGCTGAGAACACCCCCTTGAGGCGTACCAAGATGAAAACTGCACAAAGGACTGAGCGCACCACTGAAAAACACACGGGAGGTTCTGTTACTCAGGTAGCCCCGAATCCACCGTAGTAGATTACCCTTTATCCGAAAGTCAACCAGTTGATCCAAAATGACATCTCTATTAGCAACATCGAAGGCACTTCGAAGGTCAATGAAAGCCACCACACTGTCCCTGGAAAGGCAAGAGTACAGGTCGACTAGGCATTGGTGTATGCTCTGCTGGGGAAGGAAACCAAACAGCCATGGAGAAAGGTGATCCTGCAATCTGTACATGAGACGATTTAGTAAGATTCTCTCCATAACCTTACAAAAACAGGAAGTGAGGGAAATAGGCCTGAACTTCGCAGTGCCGGGCTTAGGGATGGATATTATTGTGCTGCTGGTCCAGGCTCGTGGTACACAACCATCACGAAGACAAAGATTGTACAGTCGAAGTAGAGGGTTCCCAGGAACTTGTTGAAGTAGGCGCAGCACAGCATAAGTAATACCATCATCACCAGGGGAAGAAGCTCTACCCCGAGAGAGAGCACGGCGCAACTCCTCCTCAGTTATCTCCTCTGCATCATCGTCATCATCTTGCAACAGAGCAGACATTAGACTTCCCTTCTTCTTTCTTTGGTTATAATCAGCCGTCTGTTTTTCTTGTGCAGCATTAACTTTCTCTTCACGCTACAAAGAGAAAATATAAAATGAGGAAAATATAACATTTTGATTAAAAATGTTACAGACAATATGTGTCATGGTAAAACAGGTAATGATTTAGTACCTTGATGTGTACTTCTTGACGCTTCTGGTCTTGATCCTGCACAAGCAATGAAACCTGTTTAGCGGTGGGCAGACTAACGAAACCTTCAAGAGACTGAAATATAAAAAAACTGTCACGAGATTTTCTGTATCAGTTGATACAACCTGGTGTTCCAATCCAGCAGCCGACCTGAAGACAAAATTTTGTTATCTGAGAGGTCCATGTGGTGACAAGGTGTGATGGTGAGCAATCAGTGTGTATAGGAGACAAGTAACATGATAGAACCCGATGGAATGAAGTGTATAATGAGTGAAAAGGAGCACACTGAAATGGTTTGTGGAGAGGATGAATGGAGGAGAGTTTAAGGAATTATCAAAAGTGAGGTTTTCAGGTGTAGTATTATACAGAACCTGACCTTAACTACTAAACCATTACTTTATGCCAAGGTATACAAACCTTGCATCATGCAGCTGACTGTGGATATAAGGACGTAGCTGGTTGTAGGGAACACGTCTGTTGAGTTTTTTTGCCATTCTTCACAGTCTCTAAGGCCACTCGCTGATTACAGTCTATGTCCAGGATTCTGAGAATGAAAATGAGACAACATGAATGTGGTAAAAAAATTAAACGTTTTTCAAATATGTTCCGACGAGGGCTCAAACCCACGTCAATAGGTACAACGTACAGCCAATCAAACCATTACACCAAACTGACAAAATCTTATGTATCACCTAAAATTAGAAGTAATATCCTGGATGAACACTTACTTGTATGGACCAGTCCACTTCGGTTCCATCTTCCCACGACTCGTTACAAGGCGATAAACACGAAGCCTACATATAAAGCACTTAAGTCTATTTCATTGGCTTTGAGCAGTGGGATTTTGGGATTTTATTTGGAAATATGGCAATATTTTGTTGGTATGTATGTTCTTTCTTGTATATCATCAATGTATATTGGCATGATATGGACTTATAACATATTATAAGAGTGTTATTCGCATCCCAAAACTCTGAAAGATTGTTAATGAAGGCATAAGTTAAATGTTTATCTCAACATTTAACAATACAAGACACACCCTGTTAGTCTTTGCTCAGACGATATGAAATAGACCATAGTCCATTTCCATTACTGGCTTATGCCTCATATTAAATACCGCTACTTGCAGAAACACAAAGCCAAGATTGTTAAGCCTTATTTATCAGAAGCTATAACTGATACCTACCTCAATACAAATGAGAAAGCAGGTTACCTGATCGATTGGTCTATGCCGACGACCAAACATCAAATGGTATGGTGTGAAGCCTGTGCTCTTCTGTTTTTGAGCGCGCATGCTGTAGGCAACTTCCTCGAGGTAGTCTGGCCAGTCACTCATCTTGGTGTTCCACAGTTTAGCAAGCCTAGTCTTCAGTGTCCTGTTGGTTCTTGCTGCCAATCTGTTCGTCTGTGGATGATAAGCTGCTGTGACACTCCTCTGGATGCCATAGGCCTTGCAAAGTTCATCATTAACCTGAAATATTAAACAAAAAGTTAGTTCATCAATCAAAGAAGTAGACACAGTGATAATAATAATAATTCTCCACCATGACAGGTGTCTTTATCTTAGTTGCCTCCCATTTGAGGGGGATATAACAAAGATGGCTTGCTGCATCACAATTTTTGAGCATCATATTGGCTCGTCTAGTACTTGAGCTAGCAAAATTATAATGCTTTAAACCTACCCAAATACATGTTTTTAATATAGGAACAAAACTCCTTAAGTAATGTTACGATACACATTTCCTTTTTCTAAATGTCACTACTAAACAAGTGAAATATACAACAGCGGTACAGCTTACTGATGTACAAACTCACGTCCCTGGTCTGACAGTATCCTCCCAGGTTTGCCCCACCTAAAGAAAAATACAAATGGTTAAACACGTACTGTAGATATATAGTTAGACCTCTAACTCTCATATTGCAATATATAGTATACAGATTACGAGTAACCAAGTCTCTATAATTTCATACCAATTATCTACAACAGGAAATAATGAAATTTAAT
Organism: Petrolisthes cinctipes; assembly: GCA_033782935.1. Lineage (NCBI taxonomy): Eukaryota > Metazoa > Arthropoda > Malacostraca > Decapoda > Porcellanidae > Petrolisthes > Petrolisthes cinctipes. The sequence goes on along the minus strand of JAWQEG010001311.1, from coordinate 546,055 downwards.
TTTCAACAATTTACCTGTGAATAAAGGACCGTAAGCACTTTGACACCCCAAAAGCACTCTTATCTTTTAGAGGGAAGAAATTCACAAACTTGGTGTAGAAGTCCACAAACGTGCATGCATACCTGAACCCTTCATCACTAACAGGCAGTGGACCTAGATCATATTAAAAGATCAAAAGCAAGTACAATACACATCAAGACAAAGCATCAAGAACTAGCAAAGCATAAAGCATAGATTTTGCAGGCACATTCTGGAGAAAGTTTTTCTTTTATTACCATGCACAGAAGTTTGGATTTTTTCATGCATATCTATCTCAAACCATTTGCAAAAACGAGCACAATACAAGCAAAATAATATACAGTACATACAAGCACATAAATTCACCCTATTCTAGGGTGCTTTTGTCTCGTTTATAAATAAATATATACAAGACAGAGCATGCACCCAAGCACCACAGAACCAAGCCATGGGAAGTAAAGCTGAACTACAAGTCAGTATAGGCAGTTGCAGTTTGCATGAAGACTCGGTAATTGTTTACTTAAGAATGCATAACTGGGTAATTATGACCAACAGCAAAGAAGCTTCTCAACCAACAAAGATGAAACAATGTTAATATATTAGTCACCAATCAGGTCTACACCAAGTAACTCTAAGGGTTCCTTGACCTTAATGGGACATATTTCTGGGGCCTGAATCTTCAGTGGTGTATACTTCTGGCACTGACTGCAAGTAGAAATCTGGAAAAAATGTTAAAATTACTGGAGAGCAATACAGCATTGGAATTAGAGAGTAATGCATTCAATATTGAATGAACACTTTACTAGAATCCCACTCAATACATATACACTTATCAATGTATTTGTGTCATGTTATGGTCTACACAAGAAACACACACACGTACATGTGTATAACCACATACATAATGCTGGATGTCCTGTGTCATGTTCCTCCAATAGTACACCTTGGAGATCTTTTCATATGTAGCATTCCAGCCACTGTGCCCTCCAACAGGACTGCTATGGTACAAATTGAAGATTATGGGCAGGTCGTTAAAATTCCTCAGTACCTTCCTTCTACTTGCTGCAGCTTGTATGAAATAAAGCGTCTTGTCTGAAAGTATAATAATGAAAGTAAAACATATGTAAGTTAAGAAATTCCACGTAAAATACATATCACACTAAGTACACATACAAGATTCTCATAATGTTCTTTGGTATTATTATAGAAGGACTGTGTTCTTGGCTAGGGCCGCGCAGTGTTACCACATTCGACTAGGTCCCGGGAATTTGCCCCGGTCACTTTATGATAGTTTACACGGGTTATATCCCGGTAGTTTGCCCAGGTTAGGTCCCGGTAGTCTACTGTGGTCTAGGTTAAGTTAGTTTAGGTCAGATTAATTTCTAAATTATGTTTGTAAAACGGGGCATCTCCGAGAGAAACCCCATAGATGAAAAATGTCTTAGAATGGTCCAAAATAGTGGGTAATTATATTAAAATATACAATATAGTGAACCCAGTACTTTTACTTTTTATAAACATACGGTACCAATTTAATAAATGCAGTTCCCTACCACTAAGAAACAGGATTTAATACATTACAGAATTAAAGAAGCTTCTAACATTTAATTTCTCATATACATTAAGAGTTATGTTTCCGTAGGTATAAACTTTTTTCAATTAATCTCAATTATCCATCTGGGTGAAAAAGTCCATTATCTGTGTACCATTCATACCTACTGTATATACCACCCACGAGGGTCAGACAAAAAAACGAGGAGATGGGAGAGTAATTTCTCTATACGGTACATTACTTGACTGTCTAGTTTCAACACCACAATCTAGAGATGTCAGAGAGGGCAGCTCCTACAAAATAATATAAAATTTGGCTGTCCATGTGATAAGTAGATATTTAATTACCATACCTAAAGTAAATAAATATATAAATAAATCAAAAATAAGAGAATAAAACAACAGTACAAACACTGATTGGGTTTAACCTTAGAGGTTTGTCAATTTCATAAAAAAAACTGCTGATAGGTTGCTCCCAAAACAGGTACCAGTAAATATTGCGATTATCTGCGTCCTCGATTTTCACACTTTCTGGGAACCAAAATTGCCCGTTTCTTTTCCTTTTTTATTGTGCGGACTGTTTTCTTTTGTGGAAATATGTAAAACGAATTATTATTATTTGTATGTATTTACTTTTATATTTTTTACATTGAAACAGGAGTGCGGCTTTCCTAGCGGCTTCCCGACTCTGCATGCATTGTTGCCAGATACAGAGATACTTTCAAGTTTTAGGCTAATTTTGTCCACACTTGGGAAATCGTAGGAAAAATGTACAATAAGTAGCCCAATTGGGCGAGAAACTCAATACAGTAATATTAAAATAATTCCACTGAGTATTGATAAGGGAAACCGAATCCTACCTAACCTAACCAGTAGTTCACCGGTGCAGATAATCGCAATATTAGCTCAGGTACCTAATGTATAATAGATTATAAAATAACTTGCCTGCTTCATTCCATTCAAATGATGATGAACGCCTCCAAATACGCTTCCTCTCGGCATTCGTGATTCCATCAACATGTTATTTAGTCTTTAGGTAAAATATCACCCTCTCATGTAACACATCATCTTCAGCAAACCTCTTCCTGCAGGCCAGGATATATTCTTCCACAGAGTTGTTTGATCTGTTAAATAAATTGTTCACAACATTCAGTCATATACAGTATTTATCAGCTGCCATAGGTACATCATAAATATCCCAGGTAGAAATTAAGGATTTAGGTTAGAGGCTATGTACTGTATATATAACTTTCTAAAGAACTGGTTGCTGAAAAATTGAGAGAATAGTCTGGAGTAATGTTGCAAAAAAAGACTCTCAAAACTGCCATATATATATATATATCTATATATATATAACTTCTTTGTCTAATAATACAGTACAATTCTTAAACAGTATATAACAGATAAATGATTTCCAAATCTGCTTAGTGTGATCACCTATTCACATTTTACAGCTTTCCATGTTTATGCAATACATAGTAGAATCTTCCCAGTTTAAGGTTTATAATTATAACGGTATCACTATAAGCAAGATTCATATGAGGTTCTATAAGCTTCCTACCACGGTATAATGACTACTCTCTAGTCATTATACCGTGCTTCCTACTGCGCTAACCGCTCGTAGCTAAATTTATCATCAAGACACTTATTACACTAAAGCAATATTTGCTGCTTAACATGACTTTTAACTTACAGGTATAAAGTAGCAAGCCACCACACCGGATTATTATAGAATCTTATATTATTAAAACTTTCCCAACTTGGAATCTTTCAATGTATCTGCCTACCATGCGGTGCTCAAGTTAGTTATCTCATAAAACACATAACGGATTACTCATACCATAGACTTAATATATGAAAATAAATAGCTTACTTACGTCAAAGCCATGATCAAGTAGTAGTAGTTACTTCACTCACTGTTAGAGAACGAGCAACAAAAGTGCATAAGATCGGAGCAACAGAAACTCGAGTGTAAAACTGTGCGCGAGTGTATCAGTGTAACAATCACTGTAATGCTTTTGGTTTTGGGAGATAACCTTTTCAACGGCCCCCCTGTCGTCCACTTTCTTCTGTGTTGGTTAGAAATTTCTCTTGATTCTAATTTTGTTCTTTGTTTTCTCTCATTATCCACATGTCATACAATATTTCTTTATATTTTCTGTCTCTTCTTGGCTGTCTAGCTCAAACAATCCTTTTCCAATTATTCTGTCGTTATCTTCTTCAAAGAAGTGTAAATGTTTGCTAAATTGGCAACGCTGCTCTCTTGCCATCGTGATGTGATCGTGACTCGTGCGTCTGGCACCTTCAACCCCCACGCATACGCAGTTGATACGTTCTAGTCGCATCCCACTTCCTACTGCTACACCTCCTCTATATAATTATACTTCCTTGGTCCGCACGTCCACACACTGGCCTCCATCCCACTCTATCCCGCTCCACCTTTACTCCACTAAGGTGAGAATCCACTCTGTCACCATGCTTGTGGTGGTATGTTTGTATATTATTTATTCTAACTCTTTTATTATTCAACATATACAATTTTTGTTGATACCATTAGTCTCAGCAATAATTGTATCATCCAGATATATTTATCACAACTCGATAGAACATTAAACAAATAAATTATGACGAGTAGAAGTGAACATAGTTACCGAATATATTCATACGCGTTAGTGTGGTATGCAGTAACAGACACTGGTGCCGGGCTCTATCATCCTTGAGTTGATAACTTGAACCCAGCTTCCCTTCAATCCGGTTCGTGGCTTGTGCCTAGGCTCGTGCCTCGATCGTTCAGCCCAAGGTAAAGATATTTACGTGTAGCATATATTTACTGTTTTGGACCAGCCATTCTCACGACTGGTGCTGGTGTGGAGTAGCCAACAGTTGGTGAATATACACCCAGGCTGCCTTCGTCCGTAGGAAGTCGATTGCAAAGTATGATGCAACAATTATATTTAGAATTATTTTGTTTTATCAGTCTATCTTTATAACATAGCTACATGCCCAACCATATATATAAATATATATATATATATATATATATATATATATATATATATATATATATATATATATACAAAAGTTCAAACTACTAATACAAAATGTGAATCAAGGTGGTGCAACGAAGGTTGGTATTGACTGTAATGCCATGGTTACCAGCAGTTACACGGGGATCAACAAGTGCATGAGAACCTACAGTGCATGATATCAAAATAACCCGACATAAATTTGTATTGTTCTTAATAGCAAAATCCGTTTACCAAATTGTATATCCGTATGAGTATTGACATATTTTGTTATCTTGTTTGGACATTTATTATTTAATAAAATGGATGATTTATTTCGCTCGAATGAATTTAAACTTTAGTAATATCCCTGACATTTAAGTACTTTTGAGCATCACTCTACTATATAGTGTATTTAGAGTGTATTTATCAAGTAACAAACCCAATAATATGAGTGTACTGAGTGCAGATAGTATACCGTAGACTGTAGGAGGATACTTAACCCCTTAGGACCGACTTCTTTTTTTTTTTTTTTCATCCCCAGCCGACTTCTGGGGGGTCAATTTTCAACTTTCATGTAGGCAAATTTTGTTCTTACAGAATGAAAGAGCTTGAATTTACACACCAGGAACTGAAAACGGGAGCCTCCTAGGTGTACGCGTTTGCGTATGACAGAGCGTCAAAGTCCGAAAATAAATAAATAGTATCCCTTGAAACGCATGAAAGAAAACCTCATACGCTCTACGTACCTCTAAACATGTATATAAACACCTAAATAATGCGTCTAAGTGGTTTTCAATGATAATAAACGTATTTCAGTGTAATTTTGTCTGTCTAGACTCTCCTGGAGTATAGTAGACAGCAGAGAGATACGAGAAACATAAGAAAACACCATGTAGTGGTGAGATATTTCCTTGTTGGCATACGCAGCTGCCAGACACCACTACCACAGTCAAACCTTTTCTCAAGGACGTTAGCTTTCCATCATTACCAACGCCAGCTCGCTAGCTACTCGCTACAGTTTTTTATAGGTACGTCGACATGTCGGTGATTCGGAGCGAACCATTAATTTTTTTATCACCGATATGTCGGTCAATCGGTCCTAAGGGGTTAAGGAACCTGTGATCGTGTATGAGACTTGGTGGCTTCCGATTCCACCTGACTATGCCACGAAACACGCTCTTTTAATATTATGTCGTGTTTCGTGGCAATATATGAAGGACTCATTAACCTCCAATTTTCTAACTACATCACCGGGTCCCTCAAGTTAAGTAGTGTTTTGTGGCAATATTTGATGGACTCATTTATTTCCAATTTGTTTACTACATCAGAGGGTCCCTTAAGTACTAGCTAGTGTAGCTGTAGCGTACACTGATAAGAATAGAGTAGGTATATTGATCAGTGATGTCATGCAGGTGTTGTGGAATGTGCCGGTTTTCCACTTTCTGATAAGTAATGTATTGTATTTCAGATAACAGAATCACAGAAGCGTGTGTTGGTGTAGGTGGGAAAGGTTGGTTGGTGTGGTGCCTGAGTTACCTACAGAGACAGCTCGACATCCAACCTGACATCAAGTACTGACCGACTTCACTTCACCACTTGACATTCGACGACCAGCAAGGTGAGACGGAAAGTTTTCTCAGTGTATATTAGAGTGATTTTTCTCACTTAGTTTGACATGACGCTACATAAACTATACATTTGAAAAAGGTGGATTTAACTTTACTATCGAGCAATACACAACCATAATAATTTATCAATCTCTCCATAATATTGTAGTTTTCGATGTCTTGAGATACACTAAGCTGCTAAACTTTAGTAATATAAAGCAAGATATAGCAACTGCTACCATCTCTAACCAAACTGACTGAATAAGGGGAGGCACCAGTCTTACCGCCGTATCGTAACTCAAATTGGGCACATCAATATATTTGCAAAAATATAATAGCTTACCATACACTAGCCACATTGTCAATACTCTGGATAGCATAGAGAACGTAAAGAAAATGGAGGCATACTACCGCAGAACACCCACTTTAGAATTTCCATTTTTTTTTTTTTTTTTTTTTCAAAAGTGATTTTTTCCAGTATAATAGCTAACAACAATGTTTACAATGTGACTTCGAGTGCAGAGCTGTCACGGTAGATAAGGCCAGCGGCAAAGTGCTTAAACCAAGGCTTGCTTGGATTACTAAGAAAGAACATGAAATATTCTAGTCCATGCCCGAGATCACAAACTCTTGACACATGCTGCACACTCAGAGGGACCGCTACTTAAGGCCCGTCCACACGATCGAGCAGTGCTCGCGAACACAAGCGAGCTGTTCGCCTGTTGACAGGCTTACCGCTTGTGCACACGGCGGGCACACTTGTTGTGGTGTCCTAACGAACGTGTCTGACCAGTCACAGGCTCACAGCCTGGCAGGAGCCAGAGCAGGTGGTTGACTGGGTCATGAGAGGTACGATAACTATGGTGCCTAATAAGAAGTAACGCAAGTGTATAGCGCTGTTTAGCATAATAATTGCTGTGTGCGTGAGGAAGAAAAGGAACACAGTGCAGAAAGACAAATGGTGTAAAGACTGGCTAATTAAAAGAAAACAGTTGGGAATTAAAAGCTGGGAATACGAATGACTTCATAAAGTACATGAGAATGGACCCAAATACATTTCACATGTTGCTCGGTTGCCAGCGATAATACTGACAATACTGGCTCCATAGGAAAGCTCGTGTGTGTGGCAGCGATGTCATACTACTGGGTAGCCTCAGTGGTCTGTTAATACGAACCACCACCAGCACGGGCAGTTTGCTGGTGTGATAGCGAACACAAGTGGTAAGCCCGTCGAAAGGCAAACAGCTCGTTTGTGTTCGCGAGCACTGATCGATCGTGTGGATGGGCCTTAAGAACCATCACCCACCCGGTACCCGGAGAGGTGCCTACGATGAAGGTCCCCAAGGCTGGGACACTCGACAATAAGATGCCGTACTGTCAGAGTGACCAGACAATCATCACAGTAGGGAGGGGGAGCCCTCCCTATTACAAAAGCAATGAGTCAATAATGTGTGGCCAATGCAGAGATGAACAAGAGCCGTATCCCACCAGTGGTACAGGCCACTGTAGCTCCACAAACCAAGGCGCTGGTGGATGTCGCGGAGCTTGTTAGCCCAGATGGCATCCCATCTGTCCTGCCCGCAGGAACGAATGGCAGTATCTATGTAGGGTCTAAGGTCCACTGCAGGAACAGAATGATGCCTGGCAGGAGGTCGAGAATTGGAGACCGCAGCATTAGTCAGGGCAAAAGCCCGCTCATTCCCACCGACACCCACATGGGCCGGGACCCAACAAAATGTGACTTTGTGGCCATGACGACCCAGGAGGACAAGCCACTCAAGAATGGCCAACACCAGGGGATGGGAAGAGTTAAAATTGCACAAGGCCTGCAAGGCACTACAGGAATCGCTAAAAATAGTAAAAGAAGGCTGAGGGAGGGTAAAAATCACTTGGAGGGCATATAAAATGGCCGAGAGCTCAGCAGTAAAAATTAACATGACAGAAGGGAGCCTGCCGCCTATGCAAAAGTCAGGAAAAACAACTCCAAAGCCAACTCCAGCATCAGACTTTGACCCATCAGTGCACACAGGGAGGGACTCCCTGTGAGAGGAGGCATGTTCTAAAAAGAGGGAACGAGCCACTGGAGGAGGAAGAGATTCCTTCTTGTCTGAAAAGCAGGTGCAGGGGAAAACTTCTGGAAGAAACCATGGAGCCACCCTAGGGACCCGCACAGGACAAATCTGGAAGTCATCAATGCCCATCTCCTCCATAGCCTTGAGGCAAGAGACCTTAAGTGTACGTAAGTGGGGAACCCAAGTCAAACGTTTGTCAAAAAGGAGACCCACAAAGCGAGTCTCCTCGACACAACGTATCCGATGACCATACATGAATAAGTCTAGTTCGGGGTGGATGCCTCAGATGCGACAGAAGTGCATAGCAACTGTCTTGGCAGGAGAAAATCAAAACCCATGAGAACCAGTCCAACATGACACCCTGTCAAGGGCAAGCTGCATGCGCCACTCCGCCACTGACTTACGGGAAGCAGCAAACCAGACTGCTAGGTCGTCAACGTACATCGAGTTGGCTATACCGTCCGGAAGGGATCAGGCAATGACATAAATTGCTACTGCAAACAATGTGACACTGAGGACGCTTCCCTGGGGGACGCCCTCCTCCTGTGCAACAGATGCTGAGTGGGTGGTACCCATGGAGGTAGTATAAGTGGAGGCGCCAGTAGGACCTGAATTGTGAAGCCACCAATCTGTCATTTCCAGCGCCTTCAAGATGGCGCATACCTTTGTATGTCAGGTCAGAAGTCCACGTTTACTGAAACATATCTTGGTATCCGCCATATTGAAGCCGCCGAAAATGACAGTTCGGCGGCTTCACTTTACTCCCCTTGATTAGTGAGCCATGGCGACTCCACCTATACTACCTCCATGGTGGTACCAACCCTCACAGAATAACTGCGACCACTGAAAAACTCCTTAAGAAAGTGTGGATGGCGACCCCGCAGGCCATATAAATGGAGTTGCTGCAAGATGCCATATTGCCATGTAATGTCATACGCTTTCTCTAAATCAAACAATACACGGACAAGGTGTTGATGTCATGCAAAAGCCTCACATGCAGCAGCTTCCAACCTGACCAGAGCGTCTGTAGTGGAACGGAGTTTACGAAAGCCAGACTGGGTCGGGGACAGAAAATCACCCCTTTCCAAGAAGTATACACGTCTGACATTCACCATCTTCTCAAAGAGTTTACAGAGACAGGAGGTCAAGGCAATTGGTCGGTAATTGAGGGCAACACCAGAGTCCTTGCCCAGCTTGATGAAAGGAAGGATGGTGGCAACCCTCCACCCAGAAGGGAAGATACCCTCCAGCCAGATTCTGTTATATAGAGCTAAAAGAAATGAGATCGCCTCCTCACCCAAGTGTCGCAACTTTGCATATGGGATGTTGGCTGTCACAGGAAAAGTGTCACCACAGAGAGAGAGAGAGAGCAGAGTGCAGGTATCTCAGGGTGAATATACGGTTATAACTTTCATTCTCGTTCCACGAGAAATTCAGGACAGCGCGCCCCTGGCCTCTCAACTCATGCCTGACAGCCAGAAGTCGAGAGTCACGGCTGGAGACTCTAGCAAAAGCCTCCGCCATGGTATTGGCCACTGTCAAACCATCCATGATCTTAATTCCATTGACCGTAAGAACAGGTGGAGAACTAGGAGAAAACTTCCCCGCCATCTTACGGACTCTCCTGAACACTTGGGTGAGTGGAGTATTAATATTTATTGGAGACACATAGGCCTTCCAAGATGCACGTCGTGCCTCTTTTAAAACTCGTCTAGCCCGAGCCCTTGCCCGTCGGAATTCCTCTAACAGAGTTGGGTCCCAACGATTGCAACGAAGGCGAGAGAAAGCAACGCGCTTCTCCTGCACAGCAGTGATGCAGACTAGTGACCACCAAGGGACAGGACGTTTGGGAAAGTAGCCACAAGTTTTTTGGATAGAGTTGAGAGCAGCAGAGTGGAGCATATCAGTGAAATATGTTACACCCTCGTCAGAGCTACCAAAATCGGGTACAGAAGAGACCGAAGAAATTAGCTCTCTAAAAAAACTACCAGTCAGCCTTCTCTAATTTCCACCTAGGAAGATGAGACTGTGGTTCGTACCTGTTACCTTCTAAAAGTATAGGGAAATGGTCACTGCCATATAACTCGGGCAACACACTCCAAGTAAAATCCAACAGAGCACTGGGTGAGCAGAGGGAAATGTCAATGGCGGTAAAAGTCCCAGTAGGGCTATTAAAATGTGTCACATCTCCCGTATTTAAAACCCCTAATCCCTCATTCTCAATAAAAGAGGCCAATAAAACACCCCTGGGGTTGACTGAACAGTCACCCCACAGAGGATGACGACCATTAAAATCACCCAATAAAATAAAGGGCGAGGGAAGGTCCCGTACAAGACGGTTGAGATCACCCCTCTCAACTGTAACACTGGTAGGAAGGTATAGACTGCACAGTGTACGGGCGGCCCATAAAATCCTTAACTGCGACAGCCTGGAGCGGAGTGTCAAGATCCAGGCTCGTGAATGGAACATCTCGGCTAACTAGGATGGCAGAGCCACCATGGTAACCCTGCCCTTCAAGTGAATTGGAATATAATGTAGAGTATGCTGGAGGACTGGCAGGAATGTATTCCCCAAGCATTGTCTCTTGGAGAGAAACACATTCAGGAGAGAAGCGAGAGAGAAGAACGCGCAGTTCCTCCCAAAAAGCATGCAAGCCACAGCAATTCCACTGTAGGACCTTGAACAGTGTTACTTTAGTACTGATTTTTGGGAAGCCTCACGGAGGTACTTCCCACTACCACCTCGACCTGAGGGTTTACTCAAATGATAGGTTTTGTCTAATCCTGGGCCACTAGAAGAAGAGCGAACCCGAGGAGTAGTACTTGGGGCAGTAATTGGGAACCATAGACGAGTCCCTGAAGCATCTGATATGTTAGAAAAAGATGAAAGTAGATGAGCAGGGATATTCTTTGAAACAATTACATTGGTATTGTCCTGTACAGCAGTGGAATCACTGACACAGACAGATACATCAACATCCATAATACAGGTGGAAGAATCATTCCGCTGCTCAAGCAGAAGAGAAACTGAATCTCTTGAAGTCACAACATCCGAGGCATACACATTCATATCACGCCCCTCTGATGATCCCGAAGGAAGCTTGCGAGGGGGAACATCTGTTGAATCAAGAGATTCATCAGAGCCACGAGAACACTTCTGGTGAAATTGAGACGAAACTATGGATGAGTCCACAGAGAAGGTTGCCTTGCAAGGAGGAACATCTACAGAGTCAAGTGCTTGAAAGGAACCACGAAGACGTCTCTGTGGCAATTTAGGTGACTTAAGTTTCCTTTTTGGAGAGCGTGTGGCAGCATGAACCTCTACCACATGGACACCTTTAGCTATAGTCTGAGAATTGTCATCAGTTGAAGGGTCACCAGAATGAGTGTCTGATACAGTTTCCAAGACAGAGAAACTATTATGTAATGAAACCTTAGAAACGCTATCGCTAGAGCAAGAAGCAGCTGCTTCTTGAGAGAGTTGAGAGGGTGCTGCAACCGATTTAGGGCGAAAGGATGAGGCATATGCCTTCACACTAACATCCTTCTGTCGCCTGAAGTTGATTTGCCGTCTGGTACTACCAATACTGATGAATTGGGTGTTAGCCAAGTGGAGGATATCTTGCTCAAGGAGGTACATCTTACATTGGCGAGAACGTAAGGGGTGAGCATCCCCGCAGCAAAAGCAGTAACTCTCTGACTGACACTCAGAAGTAAGATACGAGTCAAGAGCAGAACAATTACCACACCGGGAAAGGTTGTTGCAGTTCCTCTTCCCATGACCAAACTCATAACAACAGAAACACTGCAAAGGACACTCAACAAAAGGCTTCACCTCAAAAGAGGTAGGGTTAATGTTAATGCAATCTGGGATATGCGAGCCATAGAAAGTGAGGATGATCATATTTTTACTGCCTTTCATCTTTGTTACTCGTTGGACACTATTTGGGCACATAGCGAGAATTCATACAGGTCCTCATTATAAATACGCCCCTTGCTATAATTAAATGTTCGATGTGGTTTGATGGATTCAAACATGCTATCAGAAGAACAGGTGAGATTGAGGAGCATCATGGCCCGTGTAAGATCTTTTGCTCTGATTAAAACGCCCTTACCGTATTTTGTTATGTGGCCCATTGGTAATAATCTAATTCCTTTCTCCAGATACAGGGAAGCATGGATAAGGTTACCACGCCCCTGCCTGTAGTAAGCAACAAACTAAAAGGGTGTATGAACCCTACGCTCCTTAGGGACATGCTCTACAGAGTCATCAAAGATGTTAGGGCAGTAGTCATTGTCACTGTCAACTACATTTGTGGACCCCATCATCTGAACTTTGCAGTGAGTATCCCCCACAATCAGAGAATCTTTTGCCTCAAAAGTGATGAGGGCCTGGTCGACCACCGCTCGAGTAAGAGATTGGGGCTTTTCGTTATCCATATATCATTAATTTTGTTTGGTTGGCCCCAGGAGCCAAGAGCTACTACCCACCGGGCAGATGAGGGGACCGAGCGCTGGTCGCCGTGGGCGGGGTACCTCTTCCCCCACGGGGCCACTCGTTTTATAAAGCAGCCCCAATGGCTCGAAAGTTTGCCCACGACGGTGCTGAGACTCCCTTCCCCTACATCTCCCGGCCCAGACACCCAACCATCCAACATAGAACGGCCCCTAGAGGGCGGTCCCACTGGAGGGCAGCACTATTGGCCCGTACTGGCAGCCTATTGCATGGGAACCATTTAGTCTGGTCTCTCATTGGTGACCTTAATAGCATGGGAAGCCCTCTCTCCCCGAAATCGGGGTAGAGCAGGGGCCAGAGCCCCCTCTAGTCTAGCTTGCCAGGTCTCAGAGACACGCAAGCCCCCCGACCACGTCAAGGCGGTTCCCGTTGGGGGGGGAGACATGAGTGGATATATTATTGTTGTCAATGGGAAATCATTAATTACTCTGACCTGAAACCTACTGTCATTACATTCCCTTTACGCTTATACAGCAACACAAGTATACCTCCCCTCCAGTCTTCCACACTTCCAGAGAGTGAGTGGACAGGGGTGGGATGTTCGAAAGATTATAGTGGGCTGCCGTTACGATGACCTTAGCGCTACCTTTGCCGACATATTTGATCATGGGCTACGAGGTCCCCTAAGATGTATTTTCCAATGCTCGCAATAATCCTCTTAGCTCACGATCGAGTGATCTTAGTGCCCAGTCCGTTCCGTTCCGCTTGGTCATATTTCGCAGTGATCACTGCGCCACAACCACAACCTATCCTTCACACAGCCACGATCCTCCAGCAACCTGACACCCTCACAGATACAAGCATCACCTCCTCTGCAACAACAACAATGACTATGTGCAACGCCTACACGGTACAACCAGCAATGACAGTGGCCGCATGCTCGCACCTGCATCTACCACCAACAATTTGGATTCAAGACGAGGAACTGCCGCCCTCCATGCCAATGGGACACCATACAATCCTCCCCCTGACCTACAGCCACCAGGTCTCGCCAGGGAAACTAGTAAGGCGGTGGCAACACAACAGCAGCTAGACCAGCGAACAACGACCGAAGAACAACCTCACCCAACACGTAACAAGCCCTGGACACACAACCTCACCAACACCCGCACTCTCCTGTGGTTGGAGGACCTATGTTAAGGTGAACAGTACCTGGTAGACTCAGGTTCCGAAGTCAGCATCCTGCCGCCTTCAAAACGGGACAGGAAGACCCAATCATCCACAGTGTACAGCCTCCTGGTGGCTTTAAGGTGGCCTTAATGGATTTAAGGTGTACACCAGGATATGCGGGATTGGACTCCTACAGGTAGAGTGGTTTGTGTGGCCTTTTGTGGTGGCGGAGGTCGACTACCCTATACTGGGGGTAGATTTCCTTTCTGCCCACGACCAACTTATAGACCCAAAGCAAGGGAGGCTCATCCACCGACCGACAGGCTCCACCATTTTCATGCTACCCTGCCACCACGCAGCGCCAACTATTACCCATATCTACCAGGCTCGCCAGTAAGACACTCTCCTGCAGGAATTCCCGACCCTACTCTCATCATCCAGCGTTAAACCTGTCTGCGACCCAGGCGTGAGACACACCATCCTCACATTAGGGCCCTCTGTTTCACCACACAACGCAGTATGCCCCCAGAGCGTGCAACAGCGGTAAAACGGGAGTTCGACATGATGATTAAGCAGGGAATTGCTCGACCTTCGGACAGCTGTTGGGCTTCACTTCTTCACATGATTCTGAAAGCATAGGAGGGCGAATGGAGAGCCCTAAACTCCATCACGACACCAGAGAGCTATCTAATACCCCACGTCCTGGATTTCCACACCAACCTCCAGGGATGTTCAGTGTTTTCAAAGATTGTCCTCAATAGGGCGTTTCACCAGATTCCTGTGGCAGAACAGGACATAAAGAAGATGACGATTACGACTCCCTTCGGTTTGTTTGACTTTCCCGTTATAAACTTCAGCCAGAGAAATGCAGCCCAAACATTCCAGCGCTTCATGGACAGGGTGGTACAGGACCTAGACTTTGTTGTAGTCTATATACACGACATTCTGTTAGCTTCCTCATCACACGATGAACATATGGAACACCTTCACATTCTCCTAAGAAGACTACACGGACATAGCCTCAAGATCTACCCTTTGAAGTGCATGTTGAGGGCAGACTCGCTAGACTTCCTGGGCCACCATGTGACACCTTAAGGAATCACACCCCTGCCTCAGAATGTGGCCGCCGTCAAGGAGTTTCCCCGCCAGGAAGCTCCGAGAATTCTTGGGGATGGGAAACTATTACCTTCGGTTTGTTCCCCACACTGCCGCCACCTTAGCTCCATTTCCATGACCTTCTGAAAGGCCTCAAGAAGGGCTCTTAGAAGCTACAGTGGACTGATGCAGCAGATGCTGCATTTATAGGTATCAAGGACAAATTGGCACAGCGACCCTACTGGCCTACCTCATTCTTCATGCCCCTACATCCATATGCGCAGATACATCATCAAAGGCCGTGGGGGCCATGCTACAGCAAGAGAAAGACGGCGACCAAAAGTCCATCGTTTTCTTCAGTAGTGCCTCGACCAACCCCAACGTAAATATAGTGCATTCAACAAGGAACTGGTGGCAATCTATGAGGCCATGCAACACTTTTCCCACTTCCTCGAGGGATAGGAGTTCCACGTGCGAACAGATCGTATGCCACTAACCTTCGCCATGCACCACTTGGCCTACATATCCAAATATACCACAAATATTCGCCACATCTGTGGTGAAGTCAACGCCGTCACAGACACCATCTCTAGGGTATACCCCAGGAACAAATAATAGCTGCTATCTGCCAAGCCACCTCGCTCGACTGTGCGGCTATTGCTACAGCACAGTTGACAGACAAAAAGCTACAACAACTACTCAAAAGCGACACAGCCCTCCGTCTGATATGACTACTTCCCTGGGGCACCAGGAGGACTCTGGTGCGACACATCATGCGGTCTCCCATGGCTATACATAACCCAAGATTTCCGCAAGAAAGTCTTTGACCACTGTAATAACATCAACCACCCTGGTGCCTCAGGTATGCAACGCCTACTCAGCTGCCGTGCCGTGTGGTGTGGGAAAGGAAGCAGATTAAAGCCTAGGTGGCAGCCTGCATCCTGTGTCATAAGGCAAAAGTAGGCCATCACACCCATGTAACCAGCAGATTCCACACGATCCATGTCGACATCGTAGGCCACAGCCACCATCACGAGGACACCGCTACCTGCTGACATACGTGGATCGGGTCACACGATGGAGTACAGCCACCACCCATGGCTGACATCACTGCAGAAGGCACAGCTAGATACTTCCTAGCTAGCTGGGTGGCAAACTTTGGTGCACCCTCTGTCACCGTCATTCACAAAGGCACCCAGTTTGAGTCGAAGGCATGGCTGGATATGCTCCAGCAGTGTTATTGTTTTGCACATGGCGTGTTTTTTGGCGCTATTTTGAGAAAATATGGTGCTTTCAAGGGATGAAAAAATTCAATATTGCATTAAAGAAGAAATTATTGTGACTTAATTTAGAGCATAATAGAGTGTACTCTCTCTCATCCTGAACAAAATTTAAGTTGCTAATTTGCTAACTTGTAAACTTGAATTTTTTACTGCTATGTGCATTCTGAGAGTTATCAAGATGACTTTGAAGATCATCTTTTTATTTTAAGGTAAGGAAATATCACATTCTTAACAATTTTCTTGTCTGCATTTTGTATTATCTGTATATATCCATAAACCGATGTTTTTATCTATCAGTCTAACTAGCTAAGTATCTATCTTTATCCAATTCCTGTGGATAGTAGTAAAAGCTGTATTATAATATACATTTCTGCATTTTATGCGTTATGCCCGGTACTGTTATATTTAACGTGTTGTGCTATAAATTAGCACATTTTTTACGATTGTGCTACCCTTTCCTAACTGCAGGAGCTAGCAACACTGTGCTTCAGTACCTCGGCACTCAGA
This sequence comes from Petrolisthes cinctipes, assembly GCA_033782935.1. NCBI lineage: Eukaryota > Metazoa > Arthropoda > Malacostraca > Decapoda > Porcellanidae > Petrolisthes > Petrolisthes cinctipes. The sequence continues at coordinate 529,288 of JAWQEG010001311.1, read as the reverse complement.
GGCATAGGACGACAGCATACCACCCCAACAGCAATGGAATAGTGAAGCTGTTTCACCACCGTCTAAAAGAGGCCTTCCGTGCCTTACAACCGGACCAGTGGGCCGACGCCCTTCCGCTCATCCTTCTCACCATCCGTGCCACTTTGAAGGAAGACATACAGCATGCACCAGCCGAACTAGTCTTTGGCGAGGACGTCAGTGATTTATGAGAGTTTTACGAGGATCTCAGCCGCTAAGGTAAACTTATCGGCTGATAAAAGCTTTTGAACATCCCACCCCAGGAGCGGATCGAGGAAAGTTGTGTCCCAACGACATCTATAAGATGATAGTACCCCTCGGACGTGACTCAAAATTGGGTTATAACGACAAAGAAGCCCTTGCGATACTACCCGGGGTGAACAGACTATAGCATACACGGTAACACTTTATTAGTAAGTACAGAAGGTTATGCACAAGTAGCCGTAGATTGCCTGCCTGCCGAATATCATTGTGAGATGGCCGTGATGGCTGCTGGAGAGGTCTGGAGAGCTGGTACACACACGTGTGAATCGAGGAGGGAACATGTTGGGAGAAGGTTTGGTGTATGTAGCGGAAGGTATGGCGGCAGGTGTTTCTTCTCCTGTAGCTAGCGCGAGAGTGGCTGACCAATGGCGGGGCGGCCCCTTTATATCCAGTTGCCATGAGTGGCCGCGTCATCACGTGACATCGGATGTTCTTGGAGGCTGCGAGCGGCCGCGTCATCACGTGATGTCGGATGTTCTTGAGGGCGACAAAGGAGCAGCTAGGTGCTACTACGGCAGTTGACAAAGGAGCGAGCCAGTATGGTGCAGCGACAGGGTCTTCAAACAGTTTGAATGAGTTGTTGTTGTTGTAGTTCCCTAGACTGTCTGGCCGAGCAGTCCCGAGTCTGGTTGACCGAAGCTGTGCAGATGCTCGGACCCCCAAATGGGAGTCAAGGTGATAGTGAGATCTGTTTCTTCGAAGGCAGCAGACGAGGGGACTGCTGGCTCACGGGCATGTATCCCTGGGCCAACATTCCCACCGTCTGTAGTCTTCCTTGTTTTGCCACCCAATCGGGCGATCTCGTCGGCTACCCAGAAGGAATGAGAGATAGTAAGGAGACAGACAGAACAGGCCAGGGTGTGGTAGAGGATACCAGATTCCTCATTTCTGGATAGAACCAGCCCTCACCAGTGTGTTGCTGAGTAGTTGAGATGTGTGCTGGGTAGTTTACATTAACACATCTTCCCTTTCCAGTGTGTGCTGGGTAGTTGAGAAGTGTGCTGGGTAATTTGCACCAACACATCTTCCCTCACCAGTGTGTGCTGGGTAGTTTTTACACCAACACATCTTCCTCTAGCCATCAACACGTCTTCCCCCAGCTTACAAGATAGCATGTTATCCTTGCTCTTACAGCCAGGTACCTATTTACTGCTAGGTGAACAGGGACATTGGGGGCTGGGAAAATTATCCAACAATTCCACTGACCCAGGAATTGAACCCGGGATCTCTCGCATGCCAGGCGAGTGTGCTAACCGCTATATCATCAGCACCTCCTTGAATGAGTTAATTTATATTATTATTACTTTAAAAATATAATTATATACAGCTTGTTGCTTATCGATACCTAGGTGTCTGTAGCATTAGACAGATTTAAGCCTCCAGATTGCATTTGCCATCACTCTGAAGCCAAGTTTTTGTGTCATGTGTTACGTCCCATGCTTTCCCTCCTCTGATAGTGTTGGTTGCTTAGTTATTGTTGAGTGATTATTTGAAAATAGTGGTTTAGTTTTGGGTTTATGACACTCTTCAGTTGAGAGATTCATGAACTTTAAATAGGTTTTGGGAAATGTCCGTAGAGTGTAACACTCCATTTTTCTAATTAATTATTTTTTTTTTTTAATTCCCCTGAGAGTTGAAGCTTACAATTTGAGGGAATGGAAAGCATAAGGAACGTTGATGTTTATAAATTATGTAAATATCGTATGCATGTATATTTAGGTAGAATTTTTTTAACTATAGAAGATTACTCTCTGATTTGAAGTTATGATTTATTTATATTGTAGTTGAGGATGAGTTATATTGGTGAGATATTGTTTAAAATTATGTATTCTCGAGATGTTCATTTTTTTTTCTGGCTACGAGCAAGATGTTTTAAAAAGTCAGAAGTGAAGGAATTTTAGTATCTGTAATTTGTTATATTATGACTCCTTTGTTTATGTACTGTCCTTCTTGCCATTATTCCCTATTATTTTCTGTAACTTACGGCGGTGTTATCGAGAGAGGAGGAGTTAAACTAGCTTAAAATTACGTAATTGCATGTGTTGTGCATTGAGGGAAATTGTAGTAGTGTCGTGCAAATATCTGAGTTTATAGCGTCTGGCAAAAAAAGAAGGTTTTTGAGCTTTATGCCTATCGACTCATGGTGTGGTCATTAAGGCAGTCAGTCTTGTTACATCAACACCTACTTACTGCTAGGTGAACAGGGACATAGGGGGCTGGGAAAATGGCATCTACGTTGGTGAGTTCAGAGTTCTGCTTCTTGCATCAGCGAGAGGATCAGAGGATCTTTCTTGTCTGGGCCTCGCTGAGAGCAGGTAGGGATGGTTTGAGTTTTGATACAGCCAAATCGTAATTGATTTTCTTTAAATGAATGGAATTCTGCCAAGTTACCTTTATCATTACTCTACTAGGTTCAAAATTTGTGTTCCACTGGGTTCTATCCCTCATTGGAAAGGTGTCTCCTGATTGGTCAACACCATAGAGGTATAATATATAGGAGGCGACATTATCTCGCAATTAGCGAGACGTACCAGATTCATGTGTGGGCAACTGTACTTGTTGTTATTTCTCTGTAACGTTATAATACTGTCTGTGGGTTGGTGTGTAAGCTATGACCTTCTCTTTTACTATACTATTTGCATAAAATAAACTATTCATTCATTAATTAATTCATTCTTTCATTCATACCCCTCATAGGAAAAGTTTGCGAGAAGAGGTAATGCTCTAGGAAACAGCGATATTTAATGGGTTTAAGTACTTTTGATAATATACAAAATTAGATAATTTTTGCAGTTATATATGGAACAAATTCAAGTCTCTTTCTGGCTCTACTTATAGTTAATATGGGAAAATAAGAGCATAATTATAATGGGGTTAAAGCGGCCGGGGCAATGTTTTGAGTCAATGGGGGGTAGGGTAATAAGCTCCGCCCCTGGCTTCACTTTGGGTGTACTGGAAGAGCGGCTCATGCCGCCTCCTCTATACTTCCTCGGTCCACACGTCCACACACTGGCCTCCATCCCACTCTATCCCGCTCCACCTTTACTCCACTAAGGTGAGAATCCACTTTGTCACCATGCTCGTGGTGGTATGTTTGTATATTATTTATTCTAACTATTTTATTATTCAACATATACAATTTTTGTTGATACCATTAGTCTCGGCAATAATTGTATCATCCAGATATATTTATCACAACTCGATAGAACATTAAACAAATAAATTATGACGAGTAGAAGTGAACATAGTTACCGAATATATTCATACGCGTTAGTGTGGTATGCAGTAACAGACACTGGTGCCGGGCTCTATCATCCTTGAGTTGATAACTTGAACCCAGTTTCCCTTCAATTCGGTTCGTGGCTTGTGCCTAGGCTTGTGCCTCGATCGTTCAGCCCAAGGTAAAGATACTTACGTGTAGCATATATTTACTGTTTTGGACCAGCCATTCTCACGACTGGTGCTGGTGTGGAGTAGCCTACAGTTGGTGAATAGACACCGAGGCTGCCTTCGTCCGTAGGAAGTCGATTGCAAAGTATGATGCAACAATTATATTTAGAATTATTTTGTTTTATCAGTCTATCTTTATAACATAGCTACATGCCCAACCATATATATATATATATATATATATATATATATATATATATATATATATATATATATATATATATATATATATATATATATACAAAAGTTCAAACTACTACTACAAAATGTGAATCAAGGTGGTGCAACGAAGGTTGGTATTGACTGTAATGCCATGGTTACCAGCAGTTACACGGGGATCAACAAGTGCATGAGAACCTACAGTGCATGATCTCATAATAACCCGACATAAATTTGTGTTTTTCTTAATAACAAAATCCGTTTACCAAATTGCATATCCGTATGAGTATTGACATATTTTGTTATCTTGTTTGGACATTTATTATTTAATAAAATGGATGATTTATTTTGCTCGAATGAATTTAAACTTTAGTAATATCCCTGACATTTAAGTACTTTTGAGCATCACTCTACTATATAGTGTATTTAGAGTGTATTTATCAAGTAACAAACCCAATAATATGAGTGTACTGAGTGCAGATAGTATACCGTAGACTGTAGGAGGATACTTAAGGAACCTGTGATCGTGTATGAAAATTGGACGCTTCTGATTCCACCTGACCATGCCACGAAACAAGCTCCTTTAAGTACCCTGTGATCGTGTATGAGACTTAATGGCTTCCGATTCCACCTGACTATGCCACGAAACACGCTCCTTTAATATTAGGTCGTGTTTCGTGGCAATATATGAAGGACTCATTAACCTCCAATATTCTAACTACATCACCAGGTCCCTCAAGTTAAGTAGAGTTTTGTGGCAATATTTGAAGGACTCATTTATTTCCAATTTGTTTACTACATCAGAGGGTCCCTTAAGTACTAGCTAGTGTAGCTGTAGCGTACACTGATAAGAATAGAGTAGGTATATTGATCAGTGATGTCATGCAGGTGTTGTGGAATGTGCCGGTTTTCCACTGTCTGATAAGTAATGTATTGTATTTCAGATAACAGAATCACAGAAGCGTGTGTTGGTGTAGGTGGGAAAGGTTGGTTGGTGTGGTGCCTGAGTTACCTACAGAGACAGCTCGACATCCAACCTGACATCAAGTACTGACCGACTTCACTTCACCACTTGACATTCGACGACCAGCAAGGTGAGACGGAAAGTTTTCTCAGTGTATATTAGAGTGATTTTTCTCACTTAGTTTGACATGACGCTACATAAACTATACATTTGAAAAAGGTGGATTTAACTTTACTATCGAGCAATACACAACAATAATAATTTATCAATCTCTCCATAATATTGTAGTTTTCGATGTCTTGAGATACACTAAGCTGCTAAACTTTAGTAATATAAAGCAAGATATAGCAACTGCTACCATCTCTAACCAAACTGACTGAATAAGGGGAGGCACCAGTCTTACCGCCGTATCGTAACTCAAATTGGGCACATCAATATATTTGCAAAAATATAATAGCTTACCATACACTAGCCACATTGTCAATACTCTGGATAGCATAGAGAACGTAAAGAAAATGGAGGCATACTACAGCAGAACACCCACTTTAGAATTTCCATTTTTTTTTTTTTTTTTTTTCAAAAGTGATTTTTTCCAGTATAATAGCTAACAACAATGTTTACAATGTGACTTCGAGTGCAGAGCTGTCACGGTAGATAAGGCCAGCGGCAAAGTGCTTAAACCAAGGCTTGCTTGGATTACTAAGAAAGAACATGAAATATTCTAGTCCATGCCCGAGATCACAAACTCTTGACACATGCTGCACACTCAGAGGGACCGCTACTTAAGGCCCGTCCACACGATCGAGCAGTGCTCGCGAACACAAGCGAGCTGTTCGCCTGTTGACAGGCTTACCGCTTGTGCACACGGCGGGCACACTTGTTGTGGTGTCCTAACGAACGTGTCTGACCAGTCACAGGCTCACAGCCTGGCAGGAGCCAGAGCAGGTGGTTGACTGGGTCATGAGAGGTACGATAACTATGGTGCCTAATAAGAAGTAACGCAAGTGTATAGCGCTGTTTAGCATAATAATTGCTGTGTGCGTGAGGAAGAAAAGGAACACAGTGCAGAAAGACAAATGGTGTAAAGACTGGCTAATTAAAAGAAAACAGTTGGGAATTAAAAGCTGGGAATACGAATGACTTCATAAAGTACATGAGAATGGACCCAAATACATTTCACATGTTGCTCGGTTGCCAGCGATAATACTGACAATACTGGCTCCATAGGAAAGCTCGTGTGTGTGGCAGCGATGTCATACTACTGGGTAGCCTCAGTGGTCTGTTAATTCGAACCACCACCAGCACGGGCAGTTTGCTGGTGTGATAGCGAACACAAGTGGTAAGCCCGTCGAAAGGCAAACAGCTCGTTTGTGTTCGCGAGCACTGATCGATCGTGTGGACGGGCCTTAAGAACCATCACCCACCCGGTACCCGGAGAGGTGCCTACGATGAAGGTCCCCAAGGCTGGGACACTCGACAATAAGATGCCGTACTGTCAGAGTGACCAGACAATCATCACAGTAAGGAGGGGGAGCCCTCCCTATTACAAAAGCAATGAGTCAATAATGTGTGGCCAATGCAGAGATGAACAAGAGCCGTATCCCACCAGTGGTACAGGCCACTGTAGCTCCACAAACCAAGGCGCTGGTGGATGTCGCGGAGCTTGTTAGCCCAGATGGCATCCCATCTGTCCTGCCCGCAGGAACGAATGGCAGTATCTATGTAGGGTCTAAGGTCCACTGCAGGAACAGAATGATGCCTGGCAGGAGGTCGAGAATTGGAGACCGCAGCATTAGTCAGGGCAAAAGCCCGCTCATTCCCACCGACACCCACATGGGCCGGGACCCAACAAAATGTGACTTTGTGGCCATGACGACCCAGGAGGACAAGCCACTCAAGAATGGCCAACACCAGGGGATGGGAAGAGTTAAAATTGCACAAGGCCTGCAAGGCACTACAGGAATCGCTAAAAATAGTAAAAGAAGGCTGAGGGAGGGTAAAAATCACTTGGAGGGCATATAAAATGGCCGAGAGCTCAGCAGTAAAAATTAACATGACAGAAGGGAGCCTGCCGCCTATGCAAAAGTCAGGAAAAACAACTCCAAAGCCAACTCCAGCATCAGACTTTGACCCATCAGTGCACACAGGGAGGGATTCCCTGTGAGAGGAGGCATGTTCTAAAAAGAGGGAACGAGCCACTGGAGGAGGAAGAGATTCCTTCTTGTCTGAAAAGCAGGTGCAGGGGAAAACTTCTGGAAGAAGCCATGGAGCCACCCTAGGGACCCGCACAGGACAAATCTGGAAGTCATCAATGCCCATCTCCTCCATAGCCTTGAGGCAAGAGACCTTAAGTGTACGTAAGTGGGGAACCCAAGTCAAACGTTTGTCAAAAAGGAGACCCACAAAGCGAGTCTCCTCGACACAACGTATCCGATGACCATACATGAATAAGTCTAGTTCGGGGTGGATGCCTCAGATGCGACAGAAGTGCATAGCAACTGTCTTGGCAGGAGAAAATCAAAACCCATGAGAACCAGTCCAACATGACACCCTGTCAAGGGCAAGCTGCATGCGCCACTCCGCCACTGACTTACGGGAAGCAGCAAACCAGACTGCTAGGTCGTCAACGTACATCGAGTTGGCTATACCGTCCGGAAGGGATCAGGCAATGACATAAATTGCTACTGCAAACAATGTGACACTGAGGACGCTTCCCTGGGGGACGCCCTCCTCCTGTGCAACAGATGCTGAGTGGGTGGTACCCATGGAGGTAGTATAAGTGGAGGCGCCAGTAGGACCTGAATTGTGAAGCCACCAATCTGTCATTTCCAGCGCCTTCAAGATGGCGCATACCTTTGTATGTCAGGTCAGAAGTCCACGTTTACTGAAACATATCTTGGTATCCGCCATATTGAAGCCGCCGAAAATGACAGTTCGGCGGCTTCACTTTACTCCCCTTGAATAGTGAGCCATGGCGACTCCACCTATACTACCTCCATGGTGGTACCAACCCTCACAGAATAACTGCGACCACTGAAAAACTCCTTAAGAAAGCGTGGATGGCGACCCCGCAGGCCATATAAATGGAGTTGCTGCAAGATGCCATATTGCCATGTAATGTCATACGCTTTCTCTAAATCAAACAATACACGGACAAGGTGTTGATGTCATGCAAAAGCCTCACATGCAGCAGCTTCCAACCTGACCAGAGCGTCTGTAGTGGAACGGAGTTTACGAAAGCCAGACTGGGTCGGGGACAGAAAATCACCCCGTTCCAAGAAGTATACACGTCTGACATTCACCATCTTCTCAAAGAGTTTACAGAGACAGGAGGTAAAGGCAATTGGTCGGTAATTGAGGGCAACACCAGAGTCCTTGCCCAGCTTGATGAAAGGAAGGATGGTGGCAACCCTCCACCCAGAAGGGAAGATACCCTCCAGCCAGATTCTGTTATATAGAGCTAAAAGAAATGAGATCGCCTCCTCACCCAAGTGTCGCAACTTTGCATATGGGATGTTGGCTGTCACAGGAAAAGTGTCACCACAGAGAGAGAGAGAGAGCAGAGTGCAGGTATCTCAGGGTGAATATACGGTTATAACTTTCATTCTCGTTCCACGAGAAATTCAGGACAGCGCGCCCCTGGCCTCTCAACTCATGCCTGACAGCCAGAAGTCGAGAGTCACGGCTGGAGACTCTAGCAAAAGCCTCCGCCATGGTATTGGCCACTGTCAAACCATCCATGATCTTAATTCCATTGACCGTAAGAACAGGTGGAGAACTAGGAGAAAACTTCCCCGCCATCTTACGGACTCTCCTGAACACTTGGGTGAGTGGAGTATTAATATTTATTGGAGACACATAGGCCTTCCAAGATGCACGTCGTGCCTCTTTTAAAACTCGTCTAGCCCGAGCCCTTGCCCGTCGGAATTCCTCTAACAGAGTTGGGTCCCAACGATTGCAACGAAGGCGAGAGAAAGCAACGCGCTTCTCCTGCACAGCAGTGATGCAGACTAGTGACCACCAAGGGACAGGACGTTTGGGAAAGTAGCCACAAGTTTTTTGGATAGAGTTGAGAGCAGCAGAGTGGAGCATATCAGTGAAATATGTTACACCCTCGTCAGAGCTACCAAAATCGGGTACAGAAGAGACCGAAGAAATTAGCTCTCTAAAAAAACTACCAGTCAGCCTTCTCTAATTTCCACCTAGGAAGATGAGACTGTGGTTCGTACCTGTTACCTTCTAAAAGTATAGGGAAATGGTCACTGCCATATAACTCGGGCAACACACTCCAAGTAAAATCCAACAGAGCACTGGGTGAGCAGAGGGAAATGTCAATGGCGGTAAAAGTCCCAGTAGGGCTATTAAAATGTGTCACATCTCCCGTATTTAAAACCCCTAATCCCTCATTCTCAATAAAAGAGGCCAATAAAACACCCCTGGGGTTGACTGAACAGTCACCCCACAGAGGATGACGACCATTAAAATCACCCAATAAAATAAAGGGCGAGGGAAGGTCCCGTACAAGACGGTTGAGATCACCCCTCTCAACTGTAACACTGGTAGGAAGGTATAGACTGCACAGTGTACGGGCGGCCCATAAAATCCTTAACTGCGACAGCCTGGAGCGGAGTGTCAAGATCCAGGCTCGTGAATGGAACATCTCGGCTAACTAGGATGGCAGAGCCACCATGGTAACCCTGCCCTTCAAGTGAATTGGAATATAATGTAGAGTATGCTGGAGGACTGGCAGGAATGTATTCCCCAAGCATTGTCTCTTGGAGAGAAACACATTCAGGAGAGAAGCGAGAGAGAAGAACGCGCAGTTCCTCCCAAAAAGCATGCAAGCCACAGCAATTCCACTGTAGGACCTTGAACAGTGTTACTTTAGTACTGATTTTTGGGAAGCCTCACGGAGGTACTTCCCACTACCACCTCGACCTGAGGGTTTACTCAAATGATAGGTTTTGTCTAATCCTGGGCCACTAGAAGAAGAGCGAACCCGAGGAGTAGTACTTGGGGCAGTAATTGGGAACCATAGACGAGTCCCTGAAGCATCTGATATGTTAGAAAAAGATGAAAGTAGATGAGCAGGGATATTCTTTGAAACAATTACATTGGTATTGTCCTGTACAGCAGTGGAATCACTGACACAGACAGATACATCAACATCCATAATACAGGTGGAAGAATCATTCCGCTGCTCAAGCAGAAGAGAAACTGAATCTCTTGAAGTCACAACATCCGAGGCATACACATTCATATCACGCCCCTCTGATGATCCCGAAGGAAGCTTGCGAGGGGGAACATCTGTTGAATCAAGAGATTCATCAGAGCCACGAGAACACTTCTGGTGAAATTGAGACGAAACTATGGATGAGTCCACAGAGAAGGTTGCCTTGCAAGGAGGAACATCTACAGAGTCAAGTGCTTGAAAGGAACCACGAAGACGTCTCTGTGGCAATTTAGGTGACTTAAGTTTCCTTTTTGGAGAGCGTGTGGCAGCATGAACCTCTACCACATGGACACCTTTAGCTATAGTCTGAGAATTGTCATCAGTTGAAGGGTCACCAGAATGAGTGTCTGATACAGTTTCCAAGACAGAGAAACTATTATGTAATGAAACCTTAGAAACGCTATCGCTAGAGCAAGAAGCAGCTGCTTCTTGAGAGAGTTGAGAGGGTGCTGCAACCGATTTAGGGCGAAAGGATGAGGCATATGCCTTCACACTAACATCCTTCTGTCGCCTGAAGTTGATTTGCCGTCTGGTACTACCAATACTGATGAATTGGGTGTTAGCCAAGTGGAGGATATCTTGCTCAAGGAGGTACATCTTACATTGGCGAGAACGTAAGGGGTGAGCATCCCCGCAGCAAAAGCAGTAACTCTCTGACTGACACTCAGAAGTAAGATACGAGTCAAGAGCAGAACAATTACCACACCGGGAAAGGTTGTTGCAGTTCCTCTTCCCATGACCAAACTCATAACAACAGAAACACTGCAAAGGACACTCAACAAAAGGCTTCACCTCAAAAGAGGTAGGGTTAATGTTAATGCAATCTGGGATATGCGAGCCATAGAAAGTGAGGATGATCATATTTTTACTGCCTTTCATCTTTGTTACTCGTTGGACACTATTTGGGCACATAGCGAGAATTCATACAGGTCCTCATTATAAATACGCCCCTTGCTATAATTAAATGTTCGATGTGGTTTGATGGATTCAAACATGCTATCAGAAGAACAGGTGAGATTGAGGAGCATCATGGCCCGTGTAAGATCTTTTGCTCTGATTAAAACGCCCTTACCGTATTTTGTTATGTGGCCCATTGGTAATAATCTAATTCCTTTCTCCAGATACAGGGAAGCATGGATAAGGTTACCACGCCCCTGCCTGTAGTAAGCAACAAACTAAAAGGGTGTATGAACCCTACGCTCCTTAGGGACATGCTCTACAGAGTCATCAAAGATGTTAGGGCAGTAGTCATTGTCACTGTCAACTACATTTGTGGACCCCATCATCTGAACTTTGCAGTGAGTATCCCCCACAATCAGAGAATCTTTTGCCTCAAAAGTGATGAGGGCCTGGTCGACCACCGCTCGAGTAAGAGATTGGGGCTTTTCGTTATCCATATATCATTAATTTTGTTTGGTTGGCCCCAGGAGCCAAGAGCTACTACCCACCGGGCAGATGAGGGGACCGAGCGCTGGTCGCCGTGGGCGGGGTACCTCTTCCCCCACGGGGCCACTCGTTTTATAAAGCAGCCCCAATGGCTCGAAAGTTTGCCCACGACGGTGCTGAGACTCCCTTCCCCTACATCTCCCGGCCCAGACACCCAACCATCCAACATAGAACGGCCCCTAGAGGGCGGTCCCACTGGAGGGCAGCACTATTGGCCCGTACTGGCAGCCTATTGCATGGGAACCATTTAGTCTGGTCTCTCATTGGTGACCTTAATAGCATGGGAAGCCCTCTCTCCCCGAAATCGGGGTAGAGCAGGGGCCAGAGCCCCCTCTAGTCTAGCTTGCCAGGTCTCAGAGACACGCAAGCCCCCCGACCACGTCAAGGCGGTTCCCGTTGGGGGGGGAGACATGAGTGGATATATTATTGTTGTCAATGGGAAATCATTAATTACTCTGACCTGAAACCTACTGTCATTACATTCCCTTTACGCTTATACAGCAACACAAGTATACCTCCCCTCCAGTCTTCCACACTTCCAGAGAGTGAGTGGACAGGGGTGGGATGTTCGAAAGATTATAGTGGGCTGCCGTTACGATGACCTTAGCGCTACCTTTGCCGACATATTTGATCATGGGCTACGAGGTCCCCTAAGATGTATTTTCCAATGCTCGCAATAATCCTCTTAGCTCACGATCGAGTGATCTTAGTGCCCAGTCCGTTCCGTTCCGCTTGGTCATATTTCGCAGTGATCACTGCGCCACAACCACAACCTATCCTTCACACAGCCACGATCCTCCAGCAACCTGACACCCTCACAGATACAAGCATCACCTCCTCTGCAACAACAACAATGACTATGTGCAACGCCTACACGGTACAACCAGCAATGACAGTGGCCGCATGCTCGCACCTGCATCTACCACCAACAATTTGGATTCAAGACGAGGAACTGCCGCCCTCCATGCCAATGGGACACCATACAATCCTCCCCCTGACCTACAGCCACCAGGTCTCGCCAGGGAAACTAGTAAGGCGGTGGCAACACAACAGCAGCTAGACCAGCGAACAACGACCGAAGAACAACCTCACCCAACACGTAACAAGCCCTGGACACACAACCTCACCAACACCCGCACTCTCCTGTGGTTGGAGGACCTATGTTAAGGTGAACAGTACCTGGTAGACTCAGGTTCCGAAGTCAGCATCCTGCCGCCTTCAAAACGGGACAGGAAGACCCAATCATCCACAGTGTACAGCCTCCTGGTGGCTTTAAGGTGGCCTTAATGGATTTAAGGTGTACACCAGGATATGCGGGATTGGACTCCTACAGGTAGAGTGGTTTGTGTGGCCTTTTGTGGTGGCGGAGGTCGACTACCCTATACTGGGGGTAGATTTCCTTTCTGCCCACGACCAACTTATAGACCCAAAGCAAGGGAGGCTCATCCACCGACCGACAGGCTCCACCATTTTCATGCTACCCTGCCACCACGCAGCGCCAACTATTACCCATATCTACCAGGCTCGCCAGTAAGACACTCTCCTGCAGGAATTCCCGACCCTACTCTCATCATCCAGCGTTAAACCTGTCTGCGACCCAGGCGTGAGACACACCATCCTCACATTAGGGCCCTCTGTTTCACCACACAACGCAGTATGCCCCCAGAGCGTGCAACAGCGGTAAAACGGGAGTTCGACATGATGATTAAGCAGGGAATTGCTCGACCTTCGGACAGCTGTTGGGCTTCACTTCTTCACATGATTCTGAAAGCATAGGAGGGCGAATGGAGAGCCCTAAACTCCATCACGACACCAGAGAGCTATCTAATACCCCACGTCCTGGATTTCCACACCAACCTCCAGGGATGTTCAGTGTTTTCAAAGATTGTCCTCAATAGGGCGTTTCACCAGATTCCTGTGGCAGAACAGGACATAAAGAAGATGACGATTACGACTCCCTTCGGTTTGTTTGACTTTCCCGTTATAAACTTCAGCCAGAGAAATGCAGCCCAAACATTCCAGCGCTTCATGGACAGGGTGGTACAGGACCTAGACTTTGTTGTAGTCTATATACACGACATTCTGTTAGCTTCCTCATCACACGATGAACATATGGAACACCTTCACATTCTCCTAAGAAGACTACACGGACATAGCCTCAAGATCTACCCTTTGAAGTGCATGTTGAGGGCAGACTCGCTAGACTTCCTGGGCCACCATGTGACACCTTAAGGAATCACACCCCTGCCTCAGAATGTGGCCGCCGTCAAGGAGTTTCCCCGCCAGGAAGCTCCGAGAATTCTTGGGGATGGGAAACTATTACCTTCGGTTTGTTCCCCACACTGCCGCCACCTTAGCTCCATTTCCATGACCTTCTGAAAGGCCTCAAGAAGGGCTCTTAGAAGCTACAGTGGACTGATGCAGCAGATGCTGCATTTATAGGTATCAAGGACAAATTGGCACAGCGACCCTACTGGCCTACCTCATTCTTCATGCCCCTACATCCATATGCGCAGATACATCATCAAAGGCCGTGGGGGCCATGCTACAGCAAGAGAAAGACGGCGACCAAAAGTCCATCGTTTTCTTCAGTAGTGCCTCGACCAACCCCAACGTAAATATAGTGCATTCAACAAGGAACTGGTGGCAATCTATGAGGCCATGCAACACTTTTCCCACTTCCTCGAGGGATAGGAGTTCCACGTGCGAACAGATCGTATGCCACTAACCTTCGCCATGCACCACTTGGCCTACATATCCAAATATACCACAAATATTCGCCACATCTGTGGTGAAGTCAACGCCGTCACAGACACCATCTCTAGGGTATACCCCAGGAACAAATAATAGCTGCTATCTGCCAAGCCACCTCGCTCGACTGTGCGGCTATTGCTACAGCACAGTTGACAGACAAAAAGCTACAACAACTACTCAAAAGCGACACAGCCCTCCGTCTGATATGACTACTTCCCTGGGGCACCAGGAGGACTCTGGTGCGACACATCATGCGGTCTCCCATGGCTATACATAACCCAAGATTTCCGCAAGAAAGTCTTTGACCACTGTAATAACATCAACCACCCTGGTGCCTCAGGTATGCAACGCCTACTCAGCTGCCGTGCCGTGTGGTGTGGGAAAGGAAGCAGATTAAAGCCTAGGTGGCAGCCTGCATCCTGTGTCATAAGGCAAAAGTAGGCCATCACACCCATGTAACCAGCAGATTCCACACGATCCATGTCGACATCGTAGGCCACAGCCACCATCACGAGGACACCGCTACCTGCTGACATACGTGGATCGGGTCACACGATGGAGTACAGCCACCACCCATGGCTGACATCACTGCAGAAGGCACAGCTAGATACTTCCTAGCTAGCTGGGTGGCAAACTTTGGTGCACCCTCTGTCACCGTCATTCACAAAGGCACCCAGTTTGAGTCGAAGGCATGGCTGGATATGCTCCAGCAGTGTTATTGTTTTGCACATGGCGTGTTTTTTGGCGCTATTTTGAGAAAATATGGTGCTTTCAAGGGATGAAAAAATTCAATATTGCATTAAAGAAGAAATTATTGTGACTTAATTTAGAGCATAATAGAGTGTACTCTCTCTCATCCTGAACAAAATTTAAGTTGCTAATTTGCTAACTTGTAAACTTGAATTTTTTACTGCTATGTGCATTCTGAGAGTTATCAAGATGACTTTGAAGATCATCTTTTTATTTTAAGGTAAGGAAATATCACATTCTTAACAATTTTCTTGTCTGCATTTTGTATTATCTATATATATCCATAAACCGATGTTTTTATCTATCAGTCTAACTAGCTAAGTATCTATCTTTATCCAATTCCTGTGGATAGTAGTAAAAGCTGTATTATAATATACATTTCTGCATTTTATGCGTTATGCCCGGTACTGTTATATTTAACGTGTTGTGCTATAAATTAGCACATTTTTTACGATTGTGCTACCCTTTCCTAACTGCAGGAGCTAGCAACACTGTGCTTCAGTACCTCGGCACTCAGAGGCATAGGACGACAGCATACCACCCCAACAGCAATGGAATAGTGAAGCTGTTTCACCACCGTCTAAAAGAGGCCTTCCGTGCCTTACAACCGGACCAGTGGGCCGACGCCCTTCCGCTCATCCTTCTCACCATCCGTGCCACTTTGAAGGAAGACATACAGCATGCACCAGCCGAACTAGTCTTTGGCGAGGACGTCAGTGATTTATGAGAGTTTTACGAGGATCTCAGCCGCTAAGGTAAACTTATCGGCTGATAAAAGCTTTTGAACATCCCACCCCAGGAGCGGATCGAGGAAAGTTGTGTCCCAACGACATCTATAAGATGATAGTACCCCTCGGACGTGACTCAAAATTGGGTTATAACGACAAAGAAGCCCTTGCGATACTACCCGGGGTGAACAGACTATAGCATACACGGTAACACTTTATTAGTAAGTACAGAAGGTTATGCACAAGTAGCCGTAGATTGCCTGCCTGCCGAATATCATTGTGAGATGGCCGTGATGGCTGCTGGAGAGGTCTGGAGAGCTGGTACACACACGTGTGAATCGAGGAGGGAACATGTTGGGAGAAGGTTTGGTGTATGTAGCGGAAGGTATGGCGGCAGGTGTTTCTTCTCCTGTAGCTAGCGCGAGAGTGGCTGACCAATGGCGGGGCGGCCCCTTTTATCCAGTTGCCATGAGTGGCCGCGTCATCACGTGACATCGGATGTTCTTGGAGGCTGCGAGCGGCCGCGTCATCACGTGATGTCGGATGTTCTTGAGGGCGACAAAGGAGCAGCTAGGTGCTACTACGGCAGTTGACAAAGGAGCGAGCCAGTATGGTGCAGCGACAGGGTCTTCAAACAGTTTGAATGAGTTGTTGTTGTTGTAGTTCCCTAGACTGTCTGGCCGAGCAGTCCCGAGTCTGGTTGACCGAAGCTGTGCAGATGCTCGGACCCCCAAATGGGAGTCAAGGTGATAGTGAGATCTGTTTCTTCGAAGGCAGCAGACGAGGGGACTGCTGGCTCACGGGCATGTATCCCTGGGCCAACATTCCCACCGTCTGTAGTCTTCCTTGTTTTGCCACCCAATCGGGCGATCTCGTCGGCTACCCAGAAGGAATGAGAGATAGTAAGGAGACAGACAGAACAGGCCAGGGTGTGGTAGAGGATACCAGATTCCTCATTTCTGGATAGAACCAGCCCTCACCAGTGTGTTGCTGAGTAGTTGAAATGTGTGCTGGGTAGTTTACATTAACACATCTTCCCTTTCCAGTGTGTGCTGGGTAGTTGAGAAGTGTGCTGGGTAATTTGCACCAACACATCTTCCCTCACCAGTGTGTGCTGGGTAGTTTTTACATCAACACATCTTCCTCTAGCCATCAACACGTCTTCCCCCAGCTTACAAGGTAGCATGTTATCCTTGCTCTTACAGCCAGGTACCTATTTACTGCTAGGTGAACAGGGACATTGGGGGCTGGGAAAATTATCCAACAATTCCACTGACCCAGGAATTGAACCCGGGATCTCTCGCATGCCAGGCGAGTGTGCTAACCGCTATATCATCAGCACCTCCTTGAATGAGTTAATTTATATTATTATTACTTTAAAAATATAATTATATACAGCTTGTTGCTTATCGATACCTACTATACGTTTCAGCGCCGGACAGACGGTGTTTTTCGTAAATATCTCTTAAACGAATCGTTGTATCAATATAATATTTCAGCACACTGTCTTTAACACCCGGGCGTAATTTATGGCTGACATACCATATTCCTATATGTGTTATGTTAGGAGTTTACTGAGTGATTTTAAGCCTAATCCAGTCATCATATCTAAGGCGTTATAGAGAATCGGACGAGTGTGGGGTACTCGTGTAACCCCTCTACCAACACCCCGAAATCCCCCCACCATTCCTTCCTTCCCTACCCCAATATCTCATTATCCCCCTCCCCGTTTCACTCTTCACCATCCCTCTTCCATTTTTTTTTTATGACAGTATGTACAGTATATACGTATCGTTCATTAGTAATATTGTTTAATACAGATACCGTTGTGTGTGGACATGAAAACCAGAGTGGGTCAAATGACCATTAAAGCAATAGCTAATCCCGTTGTTAATAGCCGTATAGCCGGATAATAACCCACGTGTCTAAGGCCACCAGAAAAATGATTAATTTTGGTTTTGGGCAACCAAATATAATCGTTCATTGTTGCTTCATGTGTTCTTTACCTTTTTAAATAACCAATTTATGCCTTAATTGAATATTCACAGTCTCCCGTATCCCCTCCCCCTCTCTCTGAGGTATGAGGTACCCAACAGTCCGAGGCTATGACTCAAGTAGCGACAGGGTAGAAATCATTGACTGCCGAGGCGCACCTATTAGCAACAATGTTGTCCATTTGCCCTCGTGGATGCAGGACAGAGTTTGTTCTTCGTCTTGCCACATTGTACAAACGTGAAAGCCAGTGATGATGAAGACGATGACGTTTTCCTTGACAGTGATTGTGAATAAATTTTGTTTTATCATGTTTGCATCATTAAATCCTACACTATTATATATATATATATATATATATATATATATATATATATATATATATATATATATATATATATATATATATATATATATATATATATATATATATATATATATATATATATATATATATATATATATATATATGTAATTTGGTGATAATATAAATATAAAAGGGACAAGTCAACAAAATAACATTATATTAACTGGACCAAGTTGACATTTTATAATGAATAGGTACACAGTATCTAATAACTTTTCCTAGAAGGTCCAGACCACAAGTAATGCCAGTACATCGTGTTCACTTGCATGGTTGAACATAAGGACTGCAAACATGGACCTTCTACATACTACATGTATGTAAACATGCTGTTGTACAGTAATTATCAAAGTGAAATACGTCTTGCCTCTATAGAATTGTACTGCACCATACTCTTAGTTAATAATCATATCTATACATATACATCTACATAACATTCTAATATATAATACAGTGATGGAAGAAATAGGGAGGGCCACGAGTGATGAGGGAGGCGAGGAGCTAGGGGTAGAAGAGGAGGAGGGAGGGGTGAGAAGGGGGGGATGTAGTTGTGGTTAGGAATAGTTTGGGAGGGTGTTGGGGGGGCCACACTTTCCTTCGAATGCGTCAATATGACTGGCTGGCTTTGTGCTATTTTTCACGAGTAAACTCCTCGCATAACACATATAGGAATATGGTATGTCAGCCATAAATTACGCCCGGGTGTTAAAGATAGTGTGTTGAAATATTATATTGATACAACGATTCGTTTAGGAGATATTTGCGAAAAACACCGTCTGTCCGGCGCTGAAACGGATAGTAGGTGTCTGTAGCATTAGACAGATTTAAGCCTCCAGATTGCATTTGCCATCACTCTGAAGCCAAGTTTTTGTGTCATGTGTTACGTCCCATGCTTTCCCTCCTCTGATAGTGTTGGTTGCTTAGTTATTGTTGAGTGATTATTTGAAAATAGTGGTTTAGTTTTGGGTTTATGACACTCTTCAGTTAAGAGATTCATGAACTTTAAATAGGTTTTGGGAAATGTCCGTAGAGTGTAACACTCCATTTTTCTAATTAATTATTTTTTTTTTTTAATTCCCCTGAGAGTTGAAGCTTACAATTTGAGGGAATGGAAAGCATAAGGAACGTTGATGTTTATAAATTATGTAAATATCGTATGCATGTATATTTAGGTAGAATTTTTTTAACTATAGAAGATTACTCTCTGATTTGAAGTTATGATTTATTTATATTGTAGTTGAGGATGAGTTATATTGGTGAGATATTGTTTAAAATTATGTATTCTCGAGATGTTCATTTTTTTTTCTGGCTACGAGCAAGATGTTTTAAAAAGTCAGAAGTGAAGGAATTTTAGTATCTGTAATTTGTTATATTATGACTCCTTTGTTTATGTACTGTCCTTCTTGCCATTATTCCCTATTATTTTCTGTAACTTACGGCGGTGTTATCGAGAGAGGAGGAGTTAAACTAGCTTAAAATTACGTAATTGCATGTGTTGTGCATTGAGGGAAATTGTAGTAGTGTCGTGCAAATATCTGAGTTTATAGCGTCTGGCAAAAAAAGAAGGTTTTTGAGCTTTATGCCTATCGACTCATGGTGTGGTCATTAAGGCAGTCAGTCTTGTTACATCAACACCTACTTACTGCTAGGTGAACAGGGACATAGGGGGCTGGGAAAATGGCATCTACGTTGGTGAGTTCAGAGTTCTGCTTCTTGCATCAGCGAGAGGATCAGAGGATCTTTCTTGTCTGGGCCTCGCTGAGAGCAGGTAGGGATGGTTTGAGTTTTGATACAGCCAAATCGTAATTGATTTTCTTTAAATGAATGGAATTCTGCCAAGTTACCTTTATCATTACTCTACTAGGTTCAAAATTTGTGTTTCACTGGGTTCTATCCCTCATTGGAAAGGTATCTCCTGATTGGTCAACACCATAGAGGTATAATATATAGGAGGCGACATTATCTCGCAATTAGCGAGACGTACCAGATTCATGTGTGGGCAACTGTACTTGTTGTTATTTCTCTGTAACGTTATAATACTGTCTGTGGGTTGGTGTGTAAGCTATGACCTTCTCTTTTACTATACTATTTGCATAAAATAAACTATTCATTCATTAATTAATTCATTCTTTCATTCATACCCCTCATAGGAAAAGTTTGCGAGAAGAGGTAATGCTCTAGGAAACAGCGATATTTAATGGGTTTAAGTACTTTTGATAATATACAAAATTAGATAATTTTTGCAGTTATATATGGAACAAATTCAAGTCTCTTTCTGGCTCTACTTATAGTTAATATGGGAAAATAAGAGCATAATTATAATGGGGTTAAAGCGGCCGGGGCAATGTTTTGAGTCAATGGGGGGTAGGGTAATAAGCTCCGCCCCTGGCTTCACTTTGGGTGTACTGGAAGAGCGGCTCATGCCGCCTCCTCTATACTTCCTTGGTCCACACGTCCACACACTGGCCTCCATCCCACTCTATCCCGCTCCACCTTTACTCCACTAAGGTGAGAATCCACTTTGTCACCATGCTCGTGGTGGTATGTTTGTATATTATTTATTCTAACTATTTTATTATTCAACATATACAATTTTTGTTGATACCATTAGTCTCGGCAATAATTGTATCATCCAGATATATTTATCACAACTCGATAGAACATTAAACAAATAAATTATGACGAGTAGAAGTGAACATAGTTACCGAATATATTCATACGCGTTAGTGTGGTATGCAGTAACAGACACTGGTGCCGGGCTCTATCATCCTTGAGTTGATAACTTGAACCCAGTTTCCCTTCAATTCGGTTCGTGGCTTGTGCCTAGGCTTGTGCCTCGATCGTTCAGCCCAAGGTAAAGATATTTACGTGTAGCATATATTTACTGTTTTGGACCAGCCATTCTCACGACTGGTGCTGGTGTGGAGTAGCCTACAGTTGGTGAATAGACACCGAGGCTGCCTTCGTCCGTAGGAAGTCGATTGCAAAGTATGATGCAACAATTATATTTAGAATTATTTTGTTTTATCAGTCTATCTTTATAACATAGCTACATGCCCAACCATATATATATATATATATATACAAAAGTTCAAACTACTACTACAAAATGTGAATCAAGGTGGTGCAACGAAGGTTGGTATTGACTGTAATGCCATGGTTACCAGCAGTTACACGGGGATCAACAAGTGCATGAGAACCTACAGTGCATGATCTCATAATAACCCGACATAAATTTGTGTTTTTCTTAATAACAAAATCCGTTTACCAAATTGCATATCCGTATGAGTATTGACATATTTTGTTATCTTGTTTGGACATTTATTATTTAATAAAATGGATGATTTATTTCGCTCGAATGAATTTAATCTTTAGTAATATCCCTGACATTTAAGTACTTTTGAGCATCACTCTACTATATAGTGTATTTAGAGTGTATTTATCAAGTAACAAACCCAATAATATGAGTGTACTGAGTGCAGATAGTATACCGTAGACTGTAGGAGGATACTTAAGGAACCTGTGATCGTGTATGAAAATTGGACGCTTCTGATTCCACCTGACCATGCCACGAAACAAGCTCCTTTAAGTACCCTGTGATCGTGTATGAGACTTAATGGCTTCCGATTCCACCTGACTATGCCACGAAACACGCTCCTTTAATATTATGTCGTGTTTCGTGGCAATATATGAAGGACTCATTAACCTCCAATATTCTAACTACATCACCAGGTCCCTCAAGTTAAGTAGAGTTTTGTGGCAATATTTGAAGGACTCATTTATTTCCAATTTGTTTACTACATCAGAGGGTCCCTTAAGTACTAGCTAGTGTAGCTGTAGCGTACACTGATAAGAATAGAGTAGGTATATTGATCAGTGATGTCATGCAGGTGTTGTGGAATGTGCCGGTTTTCCACTGTCTGATAAGTAATGTATTGTATTTCAGATAACAGAATCACAGAAGCGTGTGTTGGTGTAGGTGGGAAAGGTTGGTTGGTGTGGTGCCTGAGTTACCTACAGAGACAGCTCGACATCCAACCTGACATCAAGTACTGACCGACTTCACTTCACCACTTGACATTCGACGACCAGCAAGGTGAGACGGAAAGTTTTCTCAGTGTATATTAGAGTGATTTTTCTCACTTAGTTTGACATGACGCTACATAAACTATACATTTGAAAAAGGTGGATTTAACTTTACTATCGAGCAATACACAACCATAATAATTTATCAATCTCTCCATAATATTGTAGTTTTCGATGTCTTGAGATACACTAAGCTGCTAAACTTTAGTAATATAAAGCAACATATAGCAACTACTACCATCTCTAACCAAACTGACTGAATAAGGGGAGGCACCAGTCTTACCGCCGTATCGTAACTCAAATTGGGCGCATCAATATATTTGCAAAAATATAATAGTTTGCCATACACTAGCCACATTCTCAATACTCTGGATAGCATAGAGGACGTAAAGAAAATGGAGGCATACTACAGTAGAACACCCACTTTAGAATTTCAATTTTTTTTTTTTTTTAAGTGATTTTTTCCAGTATAATAGCTAACAACAATGTTTACATTGTGACTTCGAGTGCAGAACTGTCACGGTAGATAAGGCCCGCGGCAAAGTTCTTAAACCAAGGCTTGCTTGGATTACTAAGAAAGAACATGAAATATTCTAGTCCATGCCCGAGATCACAAACTCTTGACACATGCTGCACACTCAGAGGGACCACTACTTAGCGGCATATTTCCCTAGTCTTGTTGATGCATCCCAACATAACCAAACCTAACCAAACTAAGCGGGATGCATCACCAGGTCAGACTTGGAAAATGTCTCTGGAATAAATCCCTCATTACGTGAACGATGTGCAAATTTGGTAAATCAACCACCGTTATGCACACACTACATAAAGTCTATCACCAAAAACTGGAGTAATCTAAGGTAGGTTAAACACACGTCTGGTCTTTAGGATAATGATAGTGATATCGAACCCGCCTTTGGCCTGAAAGACTTTATTGCATGAGGTTTGATAGAGAGGTGGGGCAGCAAGCACGAAGGGAATATGTGGAATGGAGGGACAGAAGTAAATATGAAAGGCGGTGGCTTGGGACCGAAAGGACACCAAACTCCTTGTTGTGTTGCCTGCAATAGGGAGTGAACTTTAAGGCAGAGTCACGTTCACTATAAAGGGAGAGATTTGACGAACCGAACAGTTTTCGAGTATGTACAGCTCCGGACAGATCAAGCG
Organism: Petrolisthes cinctipes; assembly: GCA_033782935.1. Taxonomy (NCBI): domain Eukaryota; kingdom Metazoa; phylum Arthropoda; class Malacostraca; order Decapoda; family Porcellanidae; genus Petrolisthes; species Petrolisthes cinctipes. Next base: position 505,913 of record JAWQEG010001311.1, on the reverse strand, counting down.
ACATTACCCCGTCCATCAGCGACTTGGTTTGGGCCTCGTTGGATCTGGCAACAGTTGCAGGTGGAGGGAGGGGTGATGTTAGTGGGAGAGGAAAAGATAAATGTGGGCTGGGCTATATAGGAGGTAATGTGGGAGGGTAACAAATGATCAGGTAGGAGAGGAGACGTGTGTCAGGAGGAATGAATGAAGCATACACTGTGAACGGTGTCGAATCACCAATAGTTTAAATTTAAAAACAACAGACTGGCAAATGGCAATGCATGAAACCTATAGTCCTTCAGTTTTATGAAGGAGAAATGCTGTGGCTCGGATAATCCCGTCAAGAATGCGTATCTGCCAACATTTTTATTCTCAATGATATATATATATTTCTCCATAAATCTCTAGTTGTTTTGTAAATTCTCTACATATTGACCCCGTAGGGAGGTATTGCCTGCATTAGTGATGTGAGCAATACTTTAAGGGTTTGGGCGCCCCTTCGGCCCAAGACTCTAGCTTTTAGTTCTTCAACTGTCCCTCTTTTCTTTCTATTTCCTTCCTGCTTGCTGTATCACCTCTCTACCACCGTTTTCTGGCGCTATATGACCTCGCTGTTGTTGTGCCTAATATCAATCAATCAATCAACCTCTACATATTGAGAACCAAAATGCGATCTACAACATAATCTCAGCCGCAGTTTTTCGAATAATATAATTGGACTATAAGTGATAAGGGAGAGAGGCCTATGTCATTAAAACTGTTTAAGAACGAATGAGGAGGTTAAAAATATGAGAAAGAAAAGATAAACGGTAAGAAAGGAGGGAAGGACAAGCGAGAGAGGGATAAGACACTTGGGAGGATGTGTAAGGTTGCCAGTTACTTGAGAGATACTGTAATATATATAGCCTATGCATAAAATTAGACCAAGTTTATTGAAAACGCCATATAGCGGCGCCTATTCAAGTTTAACATCGATTATTTTTAAATGCATGTTTAGAAGAAAAAATCCTGGTAAATAGCTTAATGAATTTGTTGACAAATATGATTATTAAAAACGTTAGAAAATTAAACCGTCTTCTGCCCCCCCCCCCCAAAAAAAAAAAAAAACAGCTGGGCTTGTGAGAAGGTGATAAATAGGGTGGACTACAAGCACGAGGGATTTGATTGATATTAGGTGGCGTAACAGCGAGGTCAAATAGCACCAGGAAAAGGTGATAGAGAGGTGTGACAGCAAGCAAGAAGGAAATAGGAAGATAGGAGGGACAGTTGAAGAAATGTAAGGTAGTGGCTGGGGCCGAAGGGGCGCCAAAACCCTTAAAGTATTGCCCACATCATTACAGGCAATACTCCCCTACGGGACAAACACGAGGGATAAAAGGAATACAGGGATAGCTGTCTAATATCCAAAGGATAATATATATTCAGTAGTCTATCCCACTACGATGGTGAACAAAAGACAGTGCCTTTATTTAAAGGACATAATGTAACAGATATTCTAATTATATTTGTTTGTTATTACTTTTCAACTAATCACCTTCATTTTTCTTACCCTCTTCCCCCTCACCCTCGCCTCAAATCATCACATTTTTTCTCTTCTATATCCACTTACGTTAATGCAGTATGCACTTCTTTAAACCAGGGTTCTTCAAATTACGGGTCCCGAATTCCTCCAAACTGCGTCGCAGGCTCACAAAAATAAATACATGAATAAAATAGAATAATAATATTCGTGACAATAAAATAAATATGAAGTTCATACATGAATCCACCTAACATATTTTTATAATCGAATATTCATATATTTAATTATTAATAAAACAAAATCATTGCACAAATATTAGCCTTCTTGAATGAGTGTGTGAGAGAGAGAGGGAGGGTAGGTGAGGCAGTGTTTATAATTCTGGTTAGAATGCCTTTTAATCATAAATATTATGTTTCAGCGTCTGGCCTTGTATTTTCTTAGGTTGATAATTCTGATCATTTGTAAAATATCTTTCTGTATGGGTCGCGAGAATGATGTCATAGTAAAAACTGGGTCACGACTGAAAAAGATTGAAGACCCTGCTTTAAACTGTTGGTGATTCGATACAGTTCACAGTGTATGCTTCATTCATTCCTCCTGACACACGTCTCTCTACCTGATCATTCGTTACCCTCCTATATAGCTCCGCCCACATTTCTCTCCTCCTCTCCAACTAACATCCCCCCTCCCTCCACCTGCAACTGTTACCAGATCCGACCAGGCCCAAACCAAGTCGCTGGTAGAAAAAGTGTAGACCCTTGATCTGTCCGGAGCTGTACAGTATACTGTAAAGTAGGCTACTGCAATTACCTTATGAGACGAAGAGTCGGCGGTCAGTGTTGCCAGGTGCAGGGAAATGTCTGTTTCAGGAAATTTTGAAAGCCACACAGGGAAATTATATTATTCGCGCGGCAAATATACCAGTCGAACAGAAGCTCAAGAGGATTTTTTCTGTTCGAGCCGCTAAAAACGCACGCCAAATGTACAGCCATGACTGATAGTGCTGGACCAGAGTCCAAGGAGTGTTGGAGAGCAACTGAACAGAGTTCAACAAGTGAATTTTCCAAACCATTCTCAACGTTGAGAGAGGTTTAGAAGACTCCCTTTTTCTAACTCTGTTCAGTTGCTCTCCAACACTTCTTGGACCTTGGTCCAGCACTATCACAGAACATCAATTTGTTATAGAATTAGGAAGACCATATCAGAACCCTTGTTTTATACACCAGTTTACCTTAATTGGAAGCAAAGGATGTGGAAGGTACTGGTTCTTGTGGAGTTGATGAGTCGTAGCTAGTGTTGTCTTCTGGCAAGTCATATGGGTGGTCGGTGGACTGGATGACCTTGTATTCAAAGTACTTTAAGCCTTCAACAGTCACTAATAATAACTAACCATGGACTAATGCAATTTTCAATAAGAGGCACAAGTGTGTTTTTTTTTTTTTTTTCTGTGTTTCCCCAGTAAAAGTTCGTAAAACCAAGTTATAGGCAGCTAACAACCTCCACAGACAGAAGCCATACTTGTAATGGCAAAATAAGTGATTGGTCGATAACGAGATGATAGAATTATGTAAAAAATTAATTGGTTGGATTTGGGTTGAAGTTAAAGAATCTCACCAGGTAGAACTGTGGGCATCATGTTTACTATGACAACCACATATGATCAGCTGATATGTGTTTTGAATTCGATGCAGATCACCGCCATATTGTTTTATTTCCAAAGACATTGAAGGGTAGAAATCGTGAGAATGGGCTTATAACGCATTTATAACGGAAATGCTACCAAGAAATATTGTAGTACAAGATCAAATAGACCATATTGTAAGAAGAAAAGTGTAAAAAAGTCAACTTTAAGACATTGTTGGACTTTGAAACATTACGACCTGTAATATACTTATAAGATGTAAATAATGTTATAAGGCACTTATGATGGAAATGATACTAAGAAATATTGTAGTACAAGATGAAATAGACCATATTGTAAGAAGAAAAAAGTGTATTTTAAATGTATTTAAAAAAAATTTGACACAGAAAAATTACGAAACCTGATATACTTATAAGAGGTAATTAATGTTACAAGGCATTTGCGAGGCAAATGGTGTATGGAAAAGTTGTTTGTAATAGTGAAATATAAACACTGGTAATAGTAACATTTTTGAAATCCAGTTGTGGCAACTTGTAAAAATATTCCATGTTGGCCTTCAAGAAGCCCTGAGTGAGGCGACACGACTTTTGCCGCCGACTGTACAATATAACACTGTATTATATTGAATTGTGTAACACTGTATTACAATATTGTATTGTCTGTGTTGTCCAAAAGATTAAATAATATGGATATTAATATAACATACATTCTTTCAGAACGTGTATAATCATCTTGACAACAATGGCTGCCCCACGACACTTTAACAAACAGGGTGGTCCTTCCTTCCCACCTTTCCCTCATCAAGAAGCAGTAACCTCACTGGCTCACAGTCAAAACAACTTCACCCGAGATCTCTATACTGTGAGTGTTTTTTTTTTTTTTTTTTTTTTTTTTTTTTAAGGGGAAAGTATACTTATTGGTACAATGGAAGACATAAGTTTTAATACACATATGAGTGACTCAAACAAATTGTTGGCTACGGAATTGTTTATGCATTATATAATTTTTTTTTAAATAGTGAGTAGGTGGTTGTAGTAAATTAGAAGATGTTGCTTAACCTATTTATTGAAAAGCTTACCAGTTAACGAACATAGAGAAGCTGTCAGGTGTTTACATGAGTCACCTCAATGTAGATGATTATTATTGTCTCCGACTGTACATTAGAGCACTTCAATTTATTCAAAATATCACAGGACCACCCAAGACAAATTACACCAGATATTTACACACCTATGCTTCATTTGTTTTACCTGGTAAATATGCACTGACTTCCTCATTATATTTCTTAGTTTATTTGGTAAATGTAATACTGTACAGTCCAAGAAAGATTACCTTATTACTTTATACAACTGGTGGAAACTTATCTTCAACTTATAAACACTGGAATGTACAGTCACGAGTCATAATAAGTATGAAGGTATAGTTGAAGTTTAGAATTACCTGACATACCAGTGAATCCATTACAATGTTTATCTTGTCTCATATATACTTGGTGGTGCTCGTTTAATACTTCATCATCAGCAGATCTGGATACTTATTATGGTTCATGACAGTACAGGTCCTCGGAAAACATTCCACGTCCTAACAGCACGATACCTTGGGTCGTATGCAAGAATATCCATAGTGTTGACGATGGTGTGGTACTGGTACGATGGCTGTGTAGTGTGTCTATGCAATCATTGTATCGGTACCACACCATTGTCAACACTATGGATATTCTTTCATACGGCCCTTTATGCCAAACCACATGAAGCATTTTGAATCACATATTGACACCGTCTATAACAATGATTGTTACAGAGCATTAATGAGGTGACAAAAATGTTTAAAAAACTTGTACAAACAGCTCCACTGCCACGAGGGCCACTGCAGTGTTGTCAGCACTCCCTCTACCAGGGGTGAACCACAAACTTCGGTCAGCGAAACACATCTGAAGCACTCACTAGTGAGAGAGAGATGGTAATGGGGATTGGCAGGCTTATATGCTGAGCAAAGCGAATGACAATAATCTGTATGTGAGCAATTTTGTATTTATGTGGAAGCAACAATAGGTACCAAATGATTCTTGATGAATTAATTTGCTATATTTTATGGTCTAGAATATTACATTGTAATGTTCTGTTGTTGACTTACTTTTAAGATTATAAATGGAGGAGATTATTTTATGGGAACATAACCCATGCATGTGTGGATGTTCTGATAATTATTGACATATTTGGTAGCAGAGCATTTTTCCTTGCACCAGGGTCAGACTCAGCACTCTGATATTTGCGAGCAACAACCATTACCTTACTGACTTCGCTGACACTTGATTAACAATTACATAAGAACTGAGAATATTAGATAACCCAATCGTCGGCACCATGAACTATCCATCATCGGGCCCCTTTAATGATTATGTCAAATAAACCCGGGATAAGTAAATCCTATTTAATGGCTGTAATGTGTTCGCATTGAAAGGACAGAAACTGAAGTTTGGTGGAAATCCCTATAATTGTAGGTTTAACATGTGTAATACGTGTTATTTCTTTTCCCATGGCTGGGAATAGCCATGTAGATGAGGCTGGTGCAATTCTTGTGCAGGGTGCAGATGAACTTCCCTTAACTTCCACCTCCAAATTATCTCTACTCTACTCTTCCTCTGTCTCTCCTCTCGGCCCTTTCCTTTTCCTCTTAGTATCTATGTTATTGGTTTTGGGGCTGTATTTAATAAGACAGATAGCTTTTAGAGTAGGTTGTTCTCCATGTCATTTTTTATGCTTTCCGGTCTCGTCTTCTACTTATAAAATAAATTTCACTTCCTCATGAAACTGTCATGTTATGCCTCGTCCACTCTAAAAACACTTCGCCACACACACGGACAAAAGTCAGTCCTCCTCTCACTCGCTCGCCTCTGCCTGCCTTTGGCCCTTGACTGAGGTGGACAGTGTCTGCTTGGGTGGATGTGACCTTAAGACATGTTTGTCACGAGTCAGACATAATACTCGTGACGTAATTTGAATTACAGAGAGTTGGAAAACACACTCGAAGGAAGGAACACACTCGTCAGCTTCCCTTACCTAGATCAATCCTACACGTGTGCAGTGGGGAGTGATCAACGTAGACGCCGAATTCGTTGTATATTACACGATTTCACAAGGCTTTACAGTTGTATACTGACCAGTTGCATTGACACTGGTTCGGTAAGTGAATTAAGGTAAGGGAGCTGGATCTTTGAAAATTACGAGTGTGTTGTGAGACTCTAAATTATTCCCAAGTGTGAGACATTAAGAAATATTCCAACTCGCGTAACAATTGATAGAATTACTACAAGTGTTAACGTAATCTAGACTATCGTCACGTATACGAACGAGACGTAGCGAGAGCGAGTAGCTAGCTAGCGTTGCGTGAGTGTGTGTGTGTGTGAAATTAATTTATTCATGTTGGCATACTGGAGTTGAATAAATATAGAAAATTTGCAATTGGTTGTTTGAATGCACCAGTAGATTTGTTATCTATATAAATACATATATATCGGGAAGAACCCTTAACATAAAAATTTATTATGTGCGTGGTGCTTGAGGCCTAAACGGGGAATTAATCCCCGACTTTTTTTGTTCTTCGCTGCAGCCAACCAACGAGATCATAAATTAACAGGGCAAGGTAAGTTGTAATTATCATATTATAAATTACATTATCTATCATTCTCACATCACCGTCACATATTGGCGCCCGAACATGGGGCCTGAGCGTTGTATTAACTCCAGTCACACACGCGCACACTTTCACGAGTAGATAGTCATAACTGTCCAGAAATTAAGGCAACCGAAACGATAGAAAATAAATTAAAAATGTCTACCGTACAAGAATTGTTGGGAGAGGCTCAACTATTGGGAATTGAAGGTAAGGCCGAACTTCAAGTGTACGTTAAGACCCGCCAAGAAGAAGAAAGACTTGAAAGGGCGGCCATAAGAGAAAATGAAAGAGAACAGAGAGAGCAAGAACAATTGAAATGGGAACATGAAAAGGAAGTATTGGAACTGAAATTACGTGCGAGTGAAAGTCAAAGCTCGAGTGGAAGTGAGGGTGTAAGCTCAACCACCGTGACCCCAAGGTTACAACTGTCAAAATACGTAGAGGGAGACGATATCGAGCCGTTTATTGAGCGATTTGAAATGGTTGCAGACACTTATAGATTAAATGATGATATAAAGAAGCTCGAGTTTATTAATTTATTCGATGGAAAAGCCCTCAGCATTCTCCACCGACTCGACAGTACCGCCAGAGATTATGAGAACATGAAAAAGGCTCTGTTACAGGCGTATGGGTTGACGGTCGATGACGCTAGGAATCAGTTCTGGCGTGCATCCTTACAGGATAAGGAGACTGTTGCACAGTTTAGTGCACGTCTGACCAGTTACCTGGATCAGTGGTTAGAGAAGGCCGAAACACCTAAGACTTTGGAGGGGGTAAAAGACTTGTTGCTGCGTACACAGCTGGAGAAGTCTTGCCCTCCAGAATTGTCGGCGCAGCTGAAAACCAACAAGGTGAAAATGTTGCACACAAAGGTGGATATGGCCGACGCCCATTTTACCGCGTATGGTTACCATACGAGGATTCAGTATAATAAGAAAATTAATCAGTCGAATAAGCCTTCTCAGAACTCTGCTGTTTCATATAACCAGTCGAGTAAAAATCAGTCACAGCAACAGAGTCAAATTGTTCGTCTGCAACCTAACCCTCATTTTAATCATACCCAGAAACAAGGTAATAATAATCACTATTCGCAGCAGTCCAATCAGTACCGTTACCAAGGAAAAAGTAACTGGAAAAATAGTAATAACCATAGTGGAAATAAAGGTTATTATCAGCGATCGGCAGCTGCAACACAGGGTGAACCACAGTATTCACCTGTGGTGGTTCAACCTAGTGTAGAACCACGAGTGCCTCAGTCGGTTCACGAACCTCATCAATTGTGACTAAACGCGACAGGAGTCTCGAAAGGTAAGTCTGGTTTTCATATTTGTCCCGGGATGGTTAACGGGATATCTGTTGAAGTCTTTCGAGATAATGGGTCATCGGGGTGTTGTGTCGCTGATGGTTTAGTTGCTTCTAATGATTTTACAGGGGAGCAGGTAACTATCACTATGATTGATGGTACCAGGAGGCTCTATCCTCTTGCTAAAGTTGCAGTGGAGAGTCCATTTTATACAGGCCAGGTAATTGCAGCAGTCATGCAAAATCCTGTGTCAGATTTGGTAATAGGAAATATACCAGGGGTTAAGAATGCGTGTTCAGTGGAAATTTCCACACAGACTGGTGCAGCTGCTGTAACCAGGGGTATGACGCATGCGAAGAAAACAGTTGTTCCACTTCAGGTGACAACTGCCGCCGACCTCGTAAATTGCGAGGATGTAATTGCTGAGCAAGCAAGTGACCCTTCATTGGCACTTGTTCGCAAGCAGGCACTTGAGGGTGAGAGTAGAGATAGACATGGTATTGTAACCAGTTACGTCAGGAGGAGAAACAGGTTTTACCGACGTACAGTAAACCCCGATGGGGAAGAGAGGGTTCAGTTTCTCGTACCAGAGAAATACCGACAGGCTGTGTTCAACCTGGGTCATCATTCTATATTAGGGGGTCATATGGGGATGAGGAAAACAGTTGATAGGATTCAGTCTCATTTCTATTGGCCAGGTATGGGGAGAGAGATAGGGAGATTGTTGAGGTCATGTGACGTTTGTCAGAAAACGTGTGACAGGGGTCGGGTGAAGCCCGCACCTCTTAATCCTCTACCGCTTATCTCAGAGTCATTTGAGAGAGTAGCGGTTGATATTGTTGGACCGATTATTCCGAGGGCTACGGACGGTGCCAAGTATATTCTTACCTGTGTGGATTTCGCGACCAGATGGCCTGAAGCAGTGCCTCTGCGTGATATTGAAGCCACTACAGTGGCTGAAGCTTTGTTGGATATATTCTGTCGTGTCGGCACACCAAAGCAGGTATTGTCCGACCGAGGCAGTCAATTTACCTCCGCTATGATGGAGGAATTGTGGAGATTACTCTCAGTTAAAGGGTTGAGGACAACACCTTATCATCCAATGTGTAATGGGTTGTGTGAGAGGTTTAATGGTACTCTCAAGAAAATGTTGAGGAGGATGGCAGTAGAACAACCTAAGGAGTGGTCCAGGTATATCTCGCCACTACTGTTCGCGTATCGCGAAGCACCTCAGGCATCGTTGCAATTTAGTCCATTCGAGTTAGTGTATGGTAAACCTGCTCGAGGACCACTTCAGGTTCTACGTGAACTTTGGGACGATGAGGAATCGGATCCCGTGGTGAAAACCACTTATTCTTATGTAATTGATTTGGCAGAACGATTACAGCAAACCTGCGAGATTGCAAAGCAGGAGTTATCTAAAGCAAAGGAGATTCAGAAGTCCTACTATGATAGGAAAACTAAGCTCCGAACGCTACAGGTAGGGGGGAAGTGTCTCGTTCTGTTACCAACAGCTCATAATAAGTTGTTGGCTCAGTGGAAGGGTCCCTTTGAAGTAGTCAAAAAGGTGAATGACCTTAACTACATAGTTAAAATCAAAGGTGAAGCCAAGCGGTTCCATATTAATATGCTTAAGGAATATTACACCACCCAACAGGGGTGTACTTCCATTGTTACCACATTTGGGGCAGGCTGTTGTAACATCACCTCAGAACAGAGTGAAGTGTTAAGTCTAGTCCGTGGTCATTTTTCCCCAGCAGTAGACATGGTTAGCGCTGCTGTGGTAATTCCCGAGGGTGACGAGGGATATACTCCCCAGACGGCTGAAGCTCGTCAAGGTGAGACAGTGGCTGAGGTCTCCGTTTCGGAGAATTTAAGACCAGACCAGATTGCAAGGGTCAATACGGTACTGGCAAAATATTCACGTGTGTTCTCTGACAGGCCTGCTGTTGCTAACGTAGCCTGTCATGAGATTCAGCTTACGAGCGACACACCAGTGAGGGTGAAACCATATACTATTCCTGTACGGCTGATTGATACAGTACGTAAGGAAATTAATGACATGGAAGCAGTTGGTATCATGCGAAGATCGACCGGCAGAATTATCCTCCGGGTCAAATTGCTCGTTAATTAGTGTTAACCGAGTAAATATTCATGCGAAGATCGACCGGCAGAAGTATCCTCCGGGTCGAATTGCTCGTAATTGTTACCTCTCCGAGCGCAACGAGCACGAGTCTTATGCGACTCAGATCAAGGGGTTTCCTAGAATTGGGGAAAAATCCGATGTTATATGTATTGTATTTTGTGCAACTTATCCAAGACACGGATTCTAGCGGTTTACTCTGATCCCAGGCTCGGATAATTCACTAATATATATATTGCCTTCCAGAATATTATTGCATTATTTTGTGTAACCTTATCCAAGACACAGATTCTAGCGGTTTACTCTGATCCAAGGCTCGGATAATTCACTAATATATATATTGCCTTCCAGAGATATTGTTGCATTTCCTACATATTATGTAACAAATACACAATGCATTACATACACCACACTTATATATTGCTTAAATGTGTACAAATTGTACTGAGCAGATATTACCAGGTACATTCATTCTTGTCTCGGAGTTTCTTCCTAAGATTGAAAAGCTAAAGTAACTGTTGGGAGTTTTCCACTCATTGGCAAAAATGAACACGTAACCGGTGATAGTAATTGACACATACAAGAATAAGTGAAGTGTGGATGAATTGTTATTGTAATAGTTATACATGCAAAGGCGTTGTTACCACTTCACGAATCTATTAAACATTGCATAGAGCAATGTCTCTTTGTGTGGGCGAATGTCACGAGTCAGACATAATACTCGTGACGTAATTTGAATTACAGAGAGTTGGAAAACACAATCGAAGGAAGGAACACACTCGTCAGCTTCCCTTACCTAGATCAATCCTACACGTGTGCAGTGGGGAGTGATCAACGTAGACGCCGAATTCGTTGTATATTACACGATTTCACAAGGCTTTACAGTTGTATACTGACCAGTTGCATTGACACTGGTTCGGTAAGTGAATTAAGGTAAGGGAGCTGGATCTTTGAAAATTACGAGTGTGTTGTGAGACTCTAAATTATTCCCAAGTGTGAGACATTAAGAAATATTCCAACTCGCGTAACAATTGATAGAATTACTACAAGTGTTAACGTAATCTAGACTATCGTCACGTATACGAACGAGACGTAGCGAGAGCGAGTAGCTAGCTAGCGTTGCGTGAGTGTGTGTGTGTGTGAAATTAATTTATTCATGTTGGCATACTGGAGTTGAATAAATATAGAAAATTTGCAATTGGTTGTTTGAATGCACCAGTAGATTTGTTATCTATATAAATACATATATATCGGGAAGAACCCTTAACATAAAAATTTATTATGTGCGTGGTGCTTGAGGCCTAAACGGGGAATTAATCCCCGACTTTTTTTGTTCTTCGCTGCAGCCAACCAACGAGATCATAAATTAACAGGGCAAGGTAAGTTGTAATTATCATATTATAAATTACATTATCTATCATTCTCACATCACCGTCACAATGTTGTCTGTGGTGATTAGTCATTCTGTGTAGTTCACCACTCCCATAGTCACTCCTGTCTTTGCATCTATATTAAGACACATACACTACTGGCTAGCACAGTGAAAGTGTGCGGCTGCAATTTCTGTGGTCCAGCGCTAGAGTCCTGCTCGGGACACTGTAAAAATCTCTCACTGTTGCCAGAAGTTACCACCCCTGTGGGGTGGGAGGTTTCACTCGGCTGTCTGATGCCTTCCTGCTTACGCAGTCATAGCTGAAAGCTTACTCGGGTCCTGTTTCGGTGTAATAGCCGAGGAGCGAGGGGCACAGAGAACACCACCTCTGTAAGATTTCCCGAGCAAAGGATTACCTCCAGCGTGGATATGAAGGCTTTGTATATATATATTACAGTCAATATCTAAACCTAGACAATTTGTAAAGTGACTGAACTTTTCAGGCAATATGTGAATTACCTGGTTCACTCAGTCACTTCAGAAATCAGCTAAAATTTTCAGACAATTTACAGAGTGACTAAAATTCTGATTAATTTTCTTGGCATATTGACTGAAATGGGGTAATATAATGACGTAGACAAGTAAACAGTAATCTTGAGTAAAACTTTATTTTCTAAACCTAGGTGATAACAGAACAATAAAAGAATAAATGTGACAATAGAATATGGCTTTACATCAGTTTTTATTCTCACAAGTCAAACTTGAGTGGCAGCGGCTATTGTACTTATGATCTTCTTTATAACATTAACTGCGATTTGTTTGACATTGCATCTTACTCACAATACAATTACACTTAGCATAACCCTGACCACCAAACCTAGATGACTGCTGTGCTGCCTGACGAAGTCCTATTTCCTTTTCGACACACACGTCACTAAAGCTATAAAACTGCTGGGTACAGATATCAAACTGACTTCTACCATACCGTCCCTTAAGTATTCCTTCTCTCACAGCTATTCGATACATGTCATTTTCATTACGATCTAAGATAACGCCTATAACATTTCGTGGAGCACCTTTACCTCTATCAACCAACGGGATGGAAACTGTCACATTATCTCCGGGATTACCAGGGGCATGGTCTATACGACTACGTTTCACCATGCGTTCAGCTTGGGCTAATTAACCAGCTGCTGCTCTTGACCGTTGAAGTGCTATGTTCTCTTGGAGCTCATGAAGTCTTCTTGGAGGATTCTGGTCACAGGGTGAATTGTCTGGATAGGCAGAGGGTGAACAAAAACTTAGTGAAATTCCAGCTGTATAACAGATACGCATTTAATTAACGTTGATAGACATGGGGATGGTTACTTATGATCTTAATGAGTTCAGTTATTAGATACCTTTTATTTTGTGTTTTTATATTTGTGTGTGTGTGTGTTTACTACCTGCATGAGCGAAGTCCTCATAGTGAGTAGAGCCCTTGGATGAATCAGCTGGACTCATTTCAGTCAAAGTGACTTCGTAACGTCCAAGGATGTAATACTGACGATTTGATCTATTTTTTGCAGATGCAGCTACTTTGAGTTCCTCTATCAGACTGTAGTAGCCTACTCAATTTTAGTCAGCAGTAAAGACTTTGAATCATTTACCGACGAGGAAGCCTTATTAGCTGTTGCTGTTATTTTGGCCATGAAAAAGAAGAGAAGAAACGTATGTGGACACGTCGCTGGCTGTTTCTTTATATAAACACAACTGGTTAACTCGGAGAAGGAAGGAAGGAAGAAACGAAAGGAATGAAAAGATGAAGCACTGGAGAGAAATAAGAAAGATCCAGTGACAAAATGAATGGAAGATGAAAATAATAATAATAATAATAATAATAATAATGGGAAAATGATGAGGATGGAAGGAAACGATGGAACGGGAAAATACAGAAAAGAAGAAGAAAGTCATAACGAAAAGAAGGTAGAAAAAAGAATAAAAAGAGACTTACGAGAAAGAGGTTTGCCAAAGAACTGGGATAAAGGAAGCACCATACTCAGTTATTGCCGCGACTCGGCTGAAAAACACCGACAGGTCAGTCTTCCCAACCCGGCTAGAAATTTCAGCCGCCATCGTCAAATTTTGCTAGCTGCTGGAAAAATCTTGCTAGCGGATAGCAAAACCAGCCGCGTATTGCCCCGTGTGAAGCCGCCTTTATGATTGCACTCCCAAAAACGTAGTTTGTTTTGTTTTCGTAAGCCAAACAAAACACCAGTTATGAAGATTAACCCCACTAGATTTCTGTTAGCTTTTTCACTATTTAATATTATCCCTTACACTGCCAGGTACTTTTCCTTGGGTTAATAAAATAATATTTTGTTAGCCATGGGAGGATATCATTAACATAAAATATAAAGATATGTACAGTACTGTATAACCTTTTTGGAGTTAAGGTCATATTAAGACACTCATTTATGCAAAATTTATTATTTTTAATACACATTGCAAAGCACAATATATATATATATATATTGTTACGGACGGAAGGTAGAGATACGGTACAGTAATAGTCACTAAACTAGATTTACCCCAAAGTTAGCTATCAACAGAATAAAATAGCACTGGGTGGCAGGTATCTGACTATTAAAGTTATGAATTATAGGTAAAAGTACAAACCCAGCCTATATGAAAGAATGCTAACACAACCCAAAGAGACCGTCCATACATATAACCAGGTTCGGATATAATGAATAAAAGATGATAGAGAAACTACTCTGATTTTCTATAATATATATTAACAATAAGAACAAACACAAAGACAAACAATAAACACTGAAAGAATTAGTAAATGAAATCAGGATTCCCAACTATGACAGAACGTGAGACAGAGTTCCCAGAATATTTAATGCACTTGCAATAATCACTCAATAACTCACTACCACTGTGCCATCACTTCAATAACACAAGGCTCTAGGCACACATAAGCACAGAATTAATCTATCAATAATAATAGTAAGTTAGCACTTCACTGGCACATATAATAAATACACATCAATGCATCACAACACACATGTAATAATATAATAATAGTAATAATAGTAATAATATGAGAGTGACCCTATGTTATTGTGAGAAGAATATAGAAGTAAACCCAATTTATACTTATCAAACGTTGCGAGTCTCCATCCGAATCTCACCACACTCACTCACTTACAAAACCCAAACTGAGTTGTCCCTGTCCCACTGGTAACTGAGCTCTACTGGCCTAACCCCTCGCCTTATATTCCATAGGCTAGACAAAGGGTACACTGTTAACTTCACAAAGAAAAACAAGCACATCTTCGAACTGTTACTTTAACTCTGACTTAAGCACACATCACTCCTACGTTCCCTCCCAAGAAACTATTGGAAGTCAATAGGAATAAAATCGGAGAGTTTATCACATACGCAGCTGCGAGAAGGGGGAGAGAAGGCGTACGAATCCAGCGAATCTAGCTGGACAAGGCGCGCTCACCCTTCTGACAAGAATACTTAAAGAAAATTGAATAATTAAATAATCTAGCTTCGCAAACATTAGATAAGATAGCGTCGCACACAACAGATCAGGGTGCGAGCTTCTACTACCCTCTCACTCCTTCTCTCACAGTCCCTGTCAAAAATGGATAGCAAAACTAACAAATTAATAATTATTCAAGCACGCGTAACACGCCCCCACCAAAGAAAGAGTTTTCCTCTGGGAAATTCTTTCTTAGGTTTACAAAAGTTATGTACAACATGCAAAAATCAAAATCAAAACATTTAACTTCTTGATAGACAATCGGCTATCACATTATCAACACCTCTTATATGACGTACGTCTAGGTGATACTGTTAAAGGAACAAACTCCAACGGGTAAGCCTTTGGTTCTTGGCCCCCAAACTGTTCAAGTACTTCAAAGGGTGGTGGTCAGTGTACACCCTAAGCATTGGTCCAAATGCAGGTACATACACAGCAAAGTGTTGCAGGGCGAGGATCAGGGCTAGGAGTTCCTTTTCTATAACTGAGTAGTTCTTCTGACTGGTAGAGAACTTTTTACTGAAATACGAAACAGGATGCTCCACCCCCTGCTCGTCCTCCTGCATCAACACAGCTCCTGCTCCTACACTGCTAGCGTCCACTGCTAGTATGAATGGTTTGTCAAACTTGGGTGAGGTCATCACGGGATAGTGGACGAGTATGTCCTTAGCACTTTCAAAACTTTCCTCACACTCTTTTGTCCATTCATACTTGACCTCTTTTCTAAGCAGCTCAGTCAAGGGTGCCACTACAGTCGCGAAATTTTTCAAGAATCGCCTGGAGGTGGTGGTCCCAGGTGTCAGTGTAGACCACGACGTCGTCAATGTACACAATGCAATTCTTGATACCTCCAGTCACATCATTCATGAGCCGTTGGAAGGTGGCTGGTGCATTCTTCATACCGTACGGCATCACATTACACTGGTATGTTTGCCCATCAGCCACAAAGCACGAGATCTGCTTCGCTCGGTCTGTCAGAGGTACTTGCCAAAATCCCTGCTTCAGGTCGATCTTGGTAATAAAACGAGAGGATCCCACATGGTCAATGCAATCCTCTAGGCGGGGCAACGGGTACGTGTCAGTTTTCGTCAAGGCGTTCACTCTCCTGTAGTCAATGCAGAACCTAGCAGAACCATCAGGCTTAGGCTGCAATGTCACAGGGGAACTCCAAGCACTTGCACACGGTGTTATCAAGTTGTGGTCCAACATGTACTTCAGCTCCTTCCGCAGCACTTCAATATGGCGTGGGCTGACTCGGTAGGGCGACAGCTTAACTGGCGTAGCCTCGCCCACGTCCACGTCGTGTTGAGTCCAATCAGTCCTACCAGGAACACTGGCAAACACCTTGCCGTAGGTCGACATCAACTTCCACAACTCCTCCACTTGCTCTGGAGGTAAATGTGACACCTTGTCCCATAGAGTCGTCTCTGCTTCCTCGTTCTCCACCCAATTACATTCTTGAAATTCACAGGTTACCTCTGCCACGTCATCATCTTCTTCTTCCACAGCCACAGCCACAACATGCTGTGTCGTCACTGGAGTCTTCAAAGGGCGGTAGTACAGCTTCAACATATTCACATGGCACAACTGATGAGACCTCCGCCGGTCGGGCGTCTTCACAAGGTAGTCAGTCTCACCCAGCCTCTTCTCTACCATGTACGGACCTTGAAACTTGGCAGCCAGGGGTTGACCTTGAAGTGGCAGTAGCACCAACACTTCATCACCAACTTGGAACTCCCTCCATCGGGCCTTCCGATCATACCACTGTTTCATCTTCCCTTGGGCTTCCTCAAGATTCTTCTTCGCCTCTTCTCTAGTGTTACTCAGACGGGTCTTGAACTCCAGGACGTATTGTAGAAGGTTCTTGCTGGTGTCGACATCACTACTCCATGCCTCCTTGACGATGCTCAAAGGACCTCTGACATGATGTGCAAAGACAAGCTCATTTGGAGAGAAACCCAGGCTCTCCTGTGGTACTTCCCTCGTTGCAAACAGTAGGAAAGGAACACCCTTGTCCCAATCCTTGGTGTGTTCCAAGCAGTATTTCCTCATCATATTCTTCAGAGTCTGGTGGTATCTCTCCAAGGCACCCTGTGACTCTGGATGGTAAGCACTGCTTCTGACATGTTTAACTCCTAACTCTTCCAAAGTCTGCTGGAACAAGTTAGACAAAAAGTTAGAACCCCTATCAGACTGTATCTCATTAGGTAACCCAAACTTCGTACAAAATCCCAACAATGCTTTCACAACAGCCTTAGCATTCATAGTTCTGAGGGGAATTGCCTCAGGGTACCTAGTACAAGGGTCTAATATGGTAAGAAGGTACTGAAATCCAGTAGAAGTGGTAGGAAGTGGACCCACTATGTCTATGATTAACTTTGAGAAAGGCGGCCCAATAGCAGGGATGGGAATTAGGGGAGACTTAGATGGTTTATGGTTAGGCCGTCCCACAATCTGACATGTATGACAACTTCTCACATGCTGGTACACATCAGCCCTCATGGCAGGCCAGTAAAATTCTGCCCTAAGTCGTTCAAGTGTCTTCCTCACTCCTAAGTGGGCAGCAAAGGGAATATCATGAGCTAGCCTAATTAGTTCCTGCCGGCACACACTCGGCACAACTAGCTGGTGCACGTCCCTCAATCCCTCATCCACACTAGTATGAGGAGGTCTCCACCTCCTGTACAAAACTCCATCCTTCTCATATAAACATGATCCCTTCTCTTCCCCCACATTTTCAACTGCCAGGCTCCTTAACTCTTGGATACCTGGGTCACTACCTTGCAAATTCTTAAATTTATCAACATCAACACACTCTAAAGACAACTGCTTACTAGAGGTATCTGAAAAAAGATTAGTTAAAGAAAGGTCGTCCAGTGATTCTCCATCGCCGTCGACGTCCTCCACCGGTGGATCGGAAGGAGTTAAAACTGACGCAGCTGCTTCCACACGCCGGCTCTCCTCCACCCTTGACATCAATCGGGTCACGGCACATACGGGGAAGTTCATATGGTCCTCTTCCTCCACAACTTCGGCAGGTACAGGATCCTTGGTCATTACTGGGGCACTCACTTCCTCACCCCTAACCAAATCATTCCCAAGTATTAGATCCACATCAGGCTCGGGCAATGACTCCACCACTCCAACCTGTGCCGTCCCTTTAAATAAATCACAACTCACCCTACACTCCACCAAAGGAACCGTCAGGGAGCCTCCAACTCCCCTGAGCAAAACAAAATTCTTGGAATTCATCTCAACATGTTTCGGTCTTACCCACAGAGTGATTGTAGAACCAGTGTCTTGGAGTATCTTAACAGGATGCTGGGATTCCCCCAGCTTGACCAACCCATCAGACCGATACGGAGCATAACAGTCCCCAGCCGTAGTATCCGTAGCTACCGACTGGACAACAGCTCCTGTAACGTCAGACATGGGAACAGCATCCACAGCACCCTTCCCTCCTTCTGAAAGTACTCTACCTTTAGAAGTGGGTAAAACAGAGTTATCCCTACTATCCTTTCGGGGCTCAGAAACTGTGACAATAGCTCTGTCACAAGAAACAAAATTAGTTGGCCTAACAACTCCTGCCTTTCTCCAACATCTGTCTACAGTATGCCCTGTTTTGTGGCAATAAGTACATGTGAAAGTTCGTGTCCAAGATTTGTGTGGAGTGCGTGTAGGTGTTTGTGCATGTGAGATACCTTGGGGACTGGGGCTGGTGAAATGAGTGTTTTTAGAATTCGGGGAGACATCGCTAACATAATTTTTATTATTGGTGGTAGGAGGGGGTCTATTTTGCCCTTTGTCTCTGGCTTTAAATTGCCTCCTGACTAAAATGTAATCATCAGCATAAACTGCAGCTTCCTCAGCTGTCTTTACTCTCTTATCACTTATAAACATCTGCAAATCTGGCTCCATCTGGCTCAGAAATTGCTCCAACTTAACCACCTCCTCCAACCTACAATAGTTATCTTCTACTTCCTCACTTCTTATCCATGCTTGAAATAGGTCACTCTGATATTTCATAAATTCAATCCATGTCTCATTAGGACGTTTCTTACTATTACGGTACCTCTGTCTGTAAGCTTCTGGTCTTAATTCATACGTCCTTAGTACAGCAAACTTTAAGGTTTCATAATTCAAAGATTCCTGAAAACTGAGAGCATCAAATGCTCTTAAAGCTTTACCACAAAATACTGACTGTGCCAGCGTTGACCATCGTTCCTTCGGCCACCCACTACCCTTTGCTACCTTCTCAAACCTCTGGAAAAATTCAGCAACATGGTCCTCATCAAACTTAGGAACCAACCTGTGCTGTTCTGATGACACACCCGACACAACCTGTCGTCGTGGCTCATGGTCCACTTTATATTTCTCCAACTCCAATTCCAGATTCCTTTGTTCAAACTCTAACTTCCTTTGCTCTCTCTCAGACTCTAATCTCCTTTGCTCAAACTCTAATTGTAGCATACAGAACTCATGGTCACGCGCAGCTTGGTCATTCCCAAATTGTTTATTCTGAACCACAGTGGATTCAAGCACATCAGAATGTACAGACCAGTCACTTACGACAGAAGCATTATCCTTCCTCTCAGCAAAATCATACAATTCAGTGCCGCATAGATGGTGGCAAATCAGGTTAGCTAGTGGAAATACGTTGGAACTTTCAAAGGCAAGTTCCAACTTCTGTGCAACAAGTAATAATTCCTCTCTCCTCAGTGCTCTTACTCTCTCAGGATTAGGACTTGAATTAATAAACTCTGCAGCATCCTGCTCAGAAGTGATATGAAGTGGGGCACCCCTTTCACTAGCCACACCCTGAGTCTCCATTGCTCACTAACTATTAGGCAAAGTACACAAAAATGGAAAAATGCAATACAAGAAAAAAATACAACAGTAATGCAATGATAGAACACCAGTCTCAGTTCAGCAAAAATTGGAAATCCTGGCGAGGTTTCCATTTTATATGTTACAGACGGAGGGTAGAGATACGGTACAGTAATAGTCACTAGACTAGACTTACCCCAAAGTTAGCTATCAACAGAATAAATTAGCACTGGGTGGCAGGTATCTGATTATTAAAGTTATGAATTATAAGTAAAAGTACAAACCCAGCCTATATGAAAGAATGCTAACACAACCCAAAGAGACCATCCATACATATAACCAGGTTCGGATACAATGAATAAAAGATGATAGAGAAACTACTCTGATTTTCTATAATATATATTAACAATAAGAACAAACACAAAGACAAACAATAAACACTGAAAGAATTAGTAAATGAAATCAGGATTCCCAACTATGACAGAACGTGAGACAGAGTTCCCAGAATATTTAATGCACTTGCAATAATCACTCAATAACTCACTACCACTGTGCCATCACTTCAATAACACAAGGCTCTAGGCACACGTAAGCACAGAATTAATCTATCAATAATAATAGTAAGTTAGCACTTCACTGGCACATATAATAAATACACATCAATGCATCACAACACACATGTAATAATATAATAATAGTAATAATAGTAATAATATGAGAGTGACTCTATGTTACTGTGAGAAGAATATAGAAGTAAACCCAATTTATACTTATCAAACGTTGCGAGTCCATCCGAATCTCACCACACTCACTCACTTACAAAACCCAAACTGAGTTGTCCCTGTCCCACTGGTAACTGAGCTCTACTGGCCTAACCCCTCACCTTATATTCCATAGGCTAGACAAAGGGTACACAGTTAGCTTCACAAAGAAAAACAAGTGCATCTCCGAACTGTTACTTTAACACTGACTTAAGCACACATCACTCCTACGTTCCCTCCCAAGAAACTATTGGAAGTCAATAGGAATAAAATCGGAGAGTTTATCACATACGCAGCTGCGAGAAGGGGGAGAGAAGGCGTACGAATCCAGCGAATCTAGCTGGCCAAGGCACGCTCACCCTTCTGACAAGAATACTTAAAGAGAATGGAATAATTAAATAATCTAGCTTCGCACACATTAGATAAGATAGCGTCGCACACAACAGATCCGGATGCGAGCTTGTACTACCCTCTCACTCCTCTCACAGTCCCTGTCAAAAATGGATAGCAAAACTAACAAATTAATAATTATTCAGGCACACGTAACAATATATATATATATATATATATATATATATATATATATATATATATATATATATATATATATATATATATATATATATATATATATATATATATATATATATATATATACTTGCAGGTGGCAATCATAATAAAACTGTTTTAATGACTTGAGATATCAAAGCGCCAGGAACATAAGGAACATGTTTGCAAAGTGATATTGAAATCAGACCAGCAGTATCAGAGGGGATACAGATATATAATACAGCCAGACATGATATCAAGATGCCAAAGAAATTTAGGTTCCTAAGAGTATATGGAACATTTGTAAATTTTCATTGAAATCTGCCCAGTATAATATTAGTGTTAGACAGATACGAGGGCATCCGTGCTTTTCATATAGGTTAAACAGTGGACCCCCTGCATTAGCTAGAGTTACATTCTAACCCCCATGGCAATTCATGAAATTTGATAATTTCCAGCTTGGCTGGTGTTTTTAACCTAAAATTTCATAATCCATTGAATATATAATGAAAGATGATGTAAGAAATGAATGTAGAAAATGAATACACAGTCTATAATGAACATTAGGGTATACAGTCGAGATCAGTGTGTTCCTCCGACCATCACCAGGGGTTCCACGAGAAACCATAAAATAAGTAAGTGCTAAATGACAGCCATCTTAATTCATCCTTCTTATTCAACAACACTTCATAAACCCTTTCCAGACATCCACATACTCGCACGTGTCAGTCAGTACAATGTATATATAGTATAGTCAGTATATACAGTAGTAGTGAGAGCAAATTATCTGCATACTGTAGAATCAAGATTTTTACTATATACCATAGAGGGGTTCCTTGGAACATATAAACTTATAGGGTGTAAAGGTTGGGAATCACTGGTGTATACAGTTACAAAAGTCAGCTAGTAGTAAGCTCATGAGAGCTTTTAACTAACTGTGTACAACTACACATGTTTGGGAGTGTGATTATGTGGACCAATCTGTATACAGTTAATTAAAGATGTATTATACAACAAGCTTATCACCAAGTGACTGTACAATTGTCTGACTCAATATATACACATATAGACTGTATTGTTAATGGCCTGATCCATGGCTCTTTGCATTAGGCTGGTTCAGATATATATATATAATGCAAGGTTTCTCTCTCGTTTCATTGCCTTATCAATATTACTTCCTTTTCGCTTGAGACCCTTGCCAATGGGAGCAGCTCCTATTATTAGCCTACATGGCAACTCCTCATCGCAATTGTTGTAAAAACGTATGCCATTTGAGCAAGAATTATAAAACATGACTTTAAAACATTTTATTTTTCATGCACAGTTATTTTTATTGGCAATTACAGTGGCAGCAATAAAGAGGAACAAATATAAATATTTAATATATATATATGTAACTTGGCAACACTACATGACATCATAGCCAAGTGATGGGTGACATCAGCATTGGCTGTGCGATCAGGCAGCTGATTGGGTGCCTGGGAGCTGTGGTGACGAGCCAGTATACAAAGTGGAATAATGTACCCCGGTCAAACACACACACACACACTACCCAGACATTAATACGCAAACCGCCAATAGGCAAACTCACCGATTACTCATTATACCAGACTCATTTCAGTCAATATGCCAAAAAAATTAATAAGAATTATAGTCACTTTGTAAATTGTCTGAAAATTTTAACTGATTTTCTTAAGTGACTGAGTGAACCTGGCAATTCACACATTGCCTGAAAAGTTCAGTCACTTTACCAATTGTCTAGGTTTAGATATTGACTGTAACATAATTATATATGGCAAACCGTCTCTATTTGTCCACTTATAACTCGAAAACGGTTACACCTACATTCAAAACCCATATATATTCTGAATCACCATCTCCAGGCGAAGGTTTTGGTATGACGTAACATGACGTAACTCGACGTAAAAATTACGTCATCTACTATATTTCCGCTAATAAAAAACGGCTACACTCCCAAAACTATATATTCTGAATCAGCACCACCGGCAAAGGTTTTTATGACGTAACATGATGTAGCTTGACCTAAAAATTACGTTAAAATGTCAAATATTCTATTTATTGGTTAAAACCATAAAGAAGAGCTCGAACGGAAATTTTCCGTTCAAGCTGCTAAAATCGCTCGCCAAATGTACTGCTCGGACAGGAGCTCAAGTTTGAACAAGTGAATTTTCCAAACCATTCTCAACATTGAGTGAGGTTTAGAAGACTCACTTTTTCGAACTCTGTTCAGTTGCTCTCCAACACTCTTTGGACCCTGGTCCAGCACTATCAGCCATGGTTGTACTATATCGTCTCTATGTACAGTCGGCAAAATAAGTTTTGTTATAATCCTTTTAATAGTGTGATATAATGTTGGTAGCCCTGACTGGTGAGTCAGGTGTGACGTGAGTGTCTTATATACCTCTGTCACCCTCCATGCCCCTCAGTGTCTAATGCGCAGGCAAGTAGTGATGACGTTCTTTCAGCCAGGGCTATTTTTTCTGGGTATTTAACGGTTATTCTTGTTCTAAAATACTCAAACACATTTCCTTATGTTTAATAATGAATAGTTAAATAGTAAGAGTTCTTGAACACTCAAAATTTAATTTAAAATCAGCTAAACTTTTTATATAAAAAAGTAACTGAATGCCTTGTGCTAAGTTGTCACTGCCGCGGCCCACACAGGGGGGAGGGGGGGGGGCTAGCTAAGCGAGCCTAAGTAGCTGGGGGAATTTTAGAATTTGTATTTCTTAAAAATTAGCTGTAGGCTACATGTAATTTACCTATGTCTTAACCTTCGTGACCCCCAGAAAAATCCCAAATGACTCCCAGGTTAAGAACCGCTGGTCTACAGTAATCACAGTACTGCAGCTGATTCTTATCCAGGTTTTATTTGACGAATTCATTAAAGGGGCCCGATGATGGATAGTTCATGGTGCCAACGCTTGGATTATCTAATATTCTCAGTTCTTATGTAATTGTTTCTCAAGTGTCAGCGAAGCCAGTATGGTAAGGGTTGTTGCTCGCAAATATCAGTGCTGAGTCTGACCCCGGTGCAAGGAAAAATGCTCTGCTACCAAATATGTCAATAATGAGCAGAACATCCATAAACTGGCACCACATGCATGGAATATGTTCCATTATATGATCTCTTCCATTTATCATCTTAATAGGTTGTCAACAACTGATTCATCGAGCATTACAATGATATATTCTGCACCATGAAATATAGCAAGTTAATTAATACATCAGGAATGAATTTGTGCCTATTGCTGCATCCATATAAAAACAAAATTGCTCACATACAGATTATTATTTCATTGTCATTCGTTTCTCTCAGCATACAAACCTGCCAACCCCCATTCCCATCTCTCTCTCACTAGTGAGTGCTTCAAATGTGTGTTTTGGTGCGAAGTTTGTGGTTCACCCCTGGCAGAGTGAGCTCTGATAACACTACAGTGGCCCTCGTGGTGGTGGAGTCGGCTGTATGTCAAACATGTATATTAAATAAAAAGGAATCGGTATAATATCTCCACCAATAAAAAAATAGGTACAGTACTTTTCTACAACTTATAAGCACTAGAATGTATGCCAAACATGTATTTACTGTCATGATTATTACTTAGAAAGAAGGCAACTTGTGCATATTTGCCGGCTAAAACAAATGCAATGTAACAAATATTTTTCTTACTAAGTGACTATACGAAGTGTACATTAATAAAAGAGAGTATCAGTAGTGTGCATTAATAAGAAACTCATTATATATATTTCAGAAACTGGCACGTGGGAAGGAAGGAAACCTGTTTTTTTCTCCCTTCAATATAATGGCTGCCTTAGGAATGACATACAGGGGAGCGACTGGGAATACTAAAGAGGAGATGCATTCAGCCATGCACCTTGGTCAGAATGAAGACGACGACACACACTCTGCCTTCTGTGACATTCTCACAGATATTAAGGTAAAGAAATAGATAGTCTTCATCCATATGAAGTGGATAATAGACTATACAATTGGCACACTAAAGTGGTTTGATTCCTCAAAAGTATGACAGGAAATAAGACCAGGTTAACAAAAATAATGGTGGCCTGTTTTTGTGTGGAGTAGTTTGTAGACACTAGTTGCTCCAAATTTTCCAACACTGTATACTCTCCCCTTAAGGAAAATATGTACAGCCATGGCTGATAGTGCTAGACCAGGGTCCAATGAGTGTTGGAGAGCAACTAGACAGAGTTCGAACAAGTGAATTATTCAAACCATTCTCAACATTGAGAGAGGTTTATAAGACTCACTTTTTCGAACTCTGTTCAGTTGCTCTCCAACACTCCTTGGACCCTGGTCCAGCACTATCAGCCATGACTGTACCACTGAGATGTTCGCTTTGCGCAGTGGCAGTATCATAACCAATGAGATCAAGAGGTGTGGCCAATGCGCAGTGGCTACCATCGGAAATTGGGAAGTTGTTGTTGTTGTAGTTCCCCAGACTGTCTGGCCGAGCAGTCCCGAGTCTGGTTGACCGAAGCCGCGCAGATGCTCGGACCCCCAAATGGGAGTCAGAGTGATAGTGAGATCTGTTTCTTGGAAGGCAACAGACGAGGGGACTGCTGGTTCACGGGTATGTACCCCCGAGCCAACATTCCCACTGTCTGTAGTCTTCCTTGTTGTGCCACCCAATCGGGCGATCTCGTCAGCTACCCAGAAGGAATGAGAAATAGTAAGAGAGACAGACAGAACAGGCCAGGGTATGGTAGAGGATGCCAAATTCCTCATTTCTGGATAGTACCAGCCCTCACCAGTAGGAAGGGGTGATAGAGAGGTGGGACAGCAAGTACAAAGGAAAGAAAAGGAACGGAGGGATAGTTGAAGAACTGAAAAGGATTGGCTGGGGCCGAAGGGACGCCATAACCCTTGAAGTACTGCCCACGTCACCGCAGGCAATACTCAGTGACCTACCCATCACTAGGAAAGGTAAGAAAGTTTCACTCCGCCTCCACGTGGTGACCTCGGGGGACACCTCCCAGTTTTTAACTTTCTTTTATAGAGGCTGAAGGTGGAACCAAAAGAGGAGGCTGTGTGGGGGCACAGTAGGTTCTTCCACATATAGGTTTTGATTTCCTTTTAGGGCAATTTTTAGTGACAAAATTATTTTTAAATGAAACTGGTGAGTGCCTGGTAGATGTGTGTGCCGAGAAGGGGTTCTTCTTGCCAACACCTGCTTCGAGCACAGGCTAATCCACAGGTATGTACACATGGAAGAGGAGAGATGAAAAGGGAGAGCAGATGAATTTGATAGATTACAAAGTTATTGATGAAAGGATAAGGAAAGATGTGATGGATGCTAGAGTAGTGAGAGGAATGTTTCAGTGCTCTGACCACTATGCGGTTATGGCAAGGTTTATGGTCAAAGCAAAATGAGAGTATTGTAGGAGAGATGAAGGGAGGAACAAGAGGGAGGTGGCAAGTGGAAGATTGAATGACATTGAGTATAGAGAGGTATATAAGAGGAGGGTGGGTGAGGTGCTAAAGGATGCAAGGCTGGGTATATGGGGAGGGAGTGGGAGTGAATGATGTGTATGAAATGATTAAGACACTAGTAATGAGGACAGCAGCAGAGGTAGTGGGATACAAAACACAGAAGAGGGGCAAGAAAGGGAGTGCATGGTGATCAGAAGAGGTGAAAGATGCAGTAGAGAAGAAAAGGAAGGCATATAGGAGGAGTGTGTCAGAGGACGTGGAAGAGAGAATATAATTTATGTAAGAGGCAAGTGAAGAGGATGGTGAATGAGAGTAAAAGGAGAGTGGATGAGGAGTTTGATAGGAAGCTAAGTGAGAAGTTTAGAGAAAACAAGAAATTATTCTGAAAGGAGGTTAAAAGAGAAAGAAGAGAAGGAAAGTCTGGTAGCTTGAGAATGAAGAGAGAGGATGGAGTCACTGTGAGTGGAAGTGAGGAAGTGAAAGAAGTGTAAGAGAGGCATTTTGATCGTTTGATGAATGAAGGGATGGGAGGGGAGGTGGTGATGACATGCATGGAGATGGAGGCAGGTGGTAGACGACAGGGTGCACTGGGAGAATTAGGAAAGGAAGAGGTTAGGAAAGTTGAAGATGGGGTGGATGGGATAACTGCTGAAATGTTAAAGTGTGGGGGGAGGTAGTGGTAGAATGGATGTTGCTCATATGCACATTGGCCTGGAGGCAAAGAGAGGTGCCAGAGGATTGGAGGAGAGCCATAATTGTGCCTTTGTATAAGGGGAGGGGAAGTAAGGACGAGTGTGGTAGCTATAAGGGAATAAGCCTTCTTTGTCTACTGGGGAAGGTTCTTACTGAGAGACTGATTGAGGTAACAGGGAATAAATTTAGTGATGAGCAGGGAGGGTTCAGAAAGAGTAGAGGATGTGTGGACCAGCTATTTGTACTATAATCAACAGTGGAGAAAATTATTGGGAAGGGTAGGAAATTGTATGCTGCCTTCATGGACTTGGTAAAGCCATACGAAAAGGTTGATAGGAGAGCTACGACAGTGGTGTTGAGGATATACGGTGGTGGGGGGTCTTTGTTGAAAGGCAATGAGGCCTTTTATGCAGAGGCAAAAGCATGTATACGGGTAGAGGGTGATCAATGCAAGAGTTTTATTATTAGTATAGGGCTGAAACAGGGGTGTGTTATGTCTCCATGGCTGTTCAATGTACATATAGATGGTTGTACAAGAGAGATGAAGGCAAAGGTGAATGGCCTGAGGGCAAAGCTGAGACTGAATGGAGAAAATTGATCCTTGGTGTCAAGTTTATTTGCGTTTGACACTGTGTTAATGGCCGAGAGTGAAAGTGAGTTGCAGAGGGTGGTGGATGAGTTTCAGTTCGTGTGTAAACGAAGGAAACTGAAGGTGAATGTAGGTAAAAGTAAGGTGATGGTATTTGAGAGAGCAGAAACTGAAGTGATTGACTTTGCTATACCTTACAGAGTGGGAGTACCAACTGGGACTAAGTGTGAGATAACTCTGAGGGGTGAGAGAATGGAGGAAGTGAAGGAGTTTACGTACTTGAGAACAGTTATGTGTAAACATGGAAGTATAGAAGGAGAAATTAGGGAGAGCAATTAGGGGTAGACAGGTCATAGGATCACTGGGGAGGATTATGAAGGGTAGAAGTGTGAGTGTGGAAGTAAAATGGGGGCTAAGAAATAGTATAATCCTGCCAACACTGACATATGCATCAGAGACATGGACATGGAGTAGGGCTCATCAGTCTAGAATAGGTGCAGTAGAAATGAGTTACTTGAGAGGAGCATGTGGACTTACTAGGTGGAATGGAGTAAGTAATGAGAGATGTGGTATGAGTGAGAAGGCAATTGGTATTGAGTGTGGAGTGGTTGAGAGGGTGAATCGTAATACATTGAGGTAGATGGAAAATCACACTAACGTGATCATGAATGTAAGTAATAAAACCCACACTGGTAGACGAAATATTTTTATTCCAGACGTTTCGGCGACCTCTGTCGCCCTCCTCAGTGGAAATACAGGTTAAGAGTGGTACATCCATTACTTTTGAGTGAGTTTATATACATTACGTTGTGACCCGCCCACCACCTCATCTCACCTCACCTCACCTATTCCGTCGTGCCTGTTGCCCGCGTCGCTTCACTGATGGGTGGTGGGAGTACTTTTGGCGGCAAAGATTTACTGACTAACCCTTTCATGACTGGGTCTAACTTAAACATACCTCATTAAGGTTAAAATTATTGTACTTATTAATACATACTGATTCAACAATTCTACGTTTCTTATAATTGCTACACTTGTACAACATTTGGCACACATTCCAATCTATTCTGTGGTTCTTTTCATATGAATGAACAAAGGTTGCATTGTTGTTGTTTCCTACTTTGCAGGCATACTTATATTCTTTTATACGGGTGTTCAAATCCCTGCCAGAGTCACCCACATCTACTAAATCACAATCTTGGCATGGCATTTTATACACACCGGCAGTGACTTCCCTCTTGGGCTTATTCTTAACTAACAAAGATTTTATGGTTGAATCGATGTAAACATAGCATTTAGGTATAATTTAACCATAAATTCTTTGTTAGTTAAGAATAAGCCCAGGAGCGATATAAACATAGCATTTAGGTATAATTCAACCATAAAAT
Organism: Petrolisthes cinctipes; assembly: GCA_033782935.1. NCBI lineage: Eukaryota > Metazoa > Arthropoda > Malacostraca > Decapoda > Porcellanidae > Petrolisthes > Petrolisthes cinctipes. The sequence continues at coordinate 476,459 of JAWQEG010001311.1, read as the reverse complement.
CTTTGTTAGTTAAGAATAAGCCCAAGAGCGAAGTCACTGCCGGTGTTTATAAAATGCCATGTCAAGATTGTGATTTAGTTTATGGAAACAGTAGGGAGGTAATGAAAATATGGAAACAGAGAGAAAGGACAGCTAGCAGGAATGGAAAAGAAGGAAGGAGGGATAGGGAGCTGACAGGGAGGAGGGACAGCAAGCAAATAGGAAAAGAAAGTAAGGAGGGACAAGGAGAAGGAATCAGAGAGGAAACACATTATTTTTATAACATTTGCAGAAGGAATCGGTCGACTATGAGTTACGCACATCCAACACAGCCTATGTCTCCAACCAGATGAAACTATTGGATGACTATGCCATCACACTGAGGGAGAAATATCTGAGTTCATCCAAAGTGGTTGATTTCAGTGACCGGGAAGGAGTGAGACAAGAGATTAACTCGTTAGTGGAGAAGGATACCAACGCACGCATCACTGATCTTATTCCTTCAGGTAAGTTCTCTCTCTCTCTCATTGCCAGGCCCGTTGTTGATGTGAGGGGGCTTTTAGGCCGTGGGCCGTCGGCCTAATGCTTGGGGGGTGGGGGTCTTGTGACTGCTCCTCTGGCTTTGGGCTCCGGCCCTTGGCCCGGCGAATTTTGCCTGGGCTTTTTCTCCTTTCTTACTTACTTATCATTTTCCTCTACGGTATCTCTCCTCTCTACCTCTTCCTATCCCCTATTCCTGAGGTGGGAGAGCCGTGCAGATGGGATGAGAGGCTGAACTAGTGGCAGTCACAAACAGCCTCAGGAGTGGCCAAGGGTACAGCACCCCTAGAATTGTGTTGCCCTTACCAGCCATGATGTTATGGGGGGACGGACCATACCATCCCTACATATTTCCAGGTCACCATGCCCAATAATGAAAATATAAACTCATCAACAGGGGCTCTAGGGTCAGCCCCTCCAACAACCGACCCTAACAAATCAATGGACCCCCCCCCCCCCCCCAGGTCACCAGACCCGCCTACTTCAACCAACGATTTGGGTAAAATTCAAAGGCAACAGGCTATCAAAACGTGTCAATCCCTTAGAAGTATGCCAAAACCTTCAAGTATAGAACCTCTTACATCAACGGCACTGCTCTCCAACACTACAGTGGTTGCAACAACTGCTCCCTCCTTGGGCACCTCTCTCATTACCATACTTGCCCCTTACGTGTACCACTTTACCACCTCTACTGGGTCTAGACCTAAACCCTCAGTATTGCCTGTTTCTTCCTCTACTTCACTTACTTATTCTATATCGCCCATACCCATAGCAAGGTTTTATTTAGTCCCTGCACATCCCTTTCCTAATGAATTTAGATTCCTTCACTTCCTCCTAAAGAATGTTGGCGCTGACGTGCTGTTCAACTCCCGTAGAGATGGGACCTGACTGGTCACCGTCAATAATGATGAACGAGTTAGCCATTTATTCAACCTCGATATCGGTGCAGAAAAGGATAAGTGGTGCCCACTTATATTGATCTAGGAGATCAGTCCATCGAGGAATTCGCAACTGACCTCGAAGAAATTCTTTATTTGTTTGTTTCAGTGTCTTGTTTTGTGCTTAAGCTCAACAAGAGATGACGGCAGAGTGCTCAAATTGTCTGTGTAGTTATTCATAGTATGCATTCTCCGGATACTGTTAAAATCAGCCCTGAGTGCATCTCTGTTCATCCACGACCTCCAAAACTGACACAATGTAAAATGTGCTGGCGATTTAACCACCCTGCCCAACTCTGTAGACAAAACTACACCTCGTGCTCTTTGTATAACTCCAGAGAAAATACCCAAGATTACTGTTCCGCTTCCTCTTTTTGTTGCCCAAATTATAGAGGCCATCACAGTGCCTTATATCAGGGCTGCCCAGTATATAAGTTCGAGTGCTACTGATCACTTTCCTATTCTCCTGACTGCCACGTCCTTTAAACCAGCACCTAGTCTACCTCGCTGGCGATACAATAGGGCAGATTGGTCATCATTTACAGCCCTTGCGACCCCTTCCACTCCTCTTCAATCCCTAGATAATCAGGATGATGCACTAAACTGCTGCTGCACTACTCTGCAGATAGCATCTTAAGATTCCATCCCGCACACTACATGCCCGGCAGGTGTCAAGCGAGTTCCTTGGTGGAACAAAGAATGTGCCAAAGAACTTCATGTCAAGTGAGCCAACAGGAAGAGATATCAACGGAAAAGAGGTTCTCCAATGTAGGACCATGCTTATATCCTCTTTAAAAGTGCCAGCGTCATCTTTCGTTGAACTATCCGTTCGGCCAAAAGAGCTAGCTGGTCATCATACATGTCCTCCATAATTCAGGATACCCCCTTTCCATAGGTTTGGTCTCACTTTAGAAAGACAGCTGGAAAGCATACACCACCAATGGCCCCAGTTCTACACACCGATGCCGGAACTGTAGGAGACACTCGTTAGGTTGCTGAAATTCTAGGCTGACATTTCACCCGAGTTAGCAAGGGTTCTAATCTTTCACCTGTGTTTCAATCACTGAAATGGCGCTCTGAACAGGAAACACTTAACTTCACCTTGCTCCGATTACCTGCGTATAATGCACCTTTCTCCAACGCAGAACTATCAGAAAGCCTTCGGGGGTGTGGTAACACATGTGAGGGGCCTAATGACATACCATACATTATCTCATGCCAAAACATGTCCAGGAGATGCTGCCATTTGTTTCTACTGGCAGGACAGATGGGACGCCATCGGGGCTAACAAGTTCCGCGGCATCCGCCAGTGCCTTGGTTTTTGGAGCTACAGCGGCCTGTCCCGCGCTGGTGGGAGACTGCTCTTGCTTGTCTTCACTTTGGCCACTCACGTTTTACTCATGGATTTTTAGTGGAGAGGGCTCCCCCTCCCTACTGTGATGATTGTCTGGTCCCTTTGACAGTGTGGCATCTTCTTGTGGAGTGTCCCAGCCTTGGGGACCTTCGTCGTAATTATCTCTCCGAGTATCAAGTGGGGGACAGTTCTTACAGTCTCTCCCAGGTGCTCGGGGAGGAGGCTTGTAGTGTGAGAGGGAGCACCCTCTCCTTTGTGGAGGAGGCTGGTCTCCTCCACAAGTTGTGAATTTTATTATCTTAATGGCTTCTTTTTGAGATAGTTCAATTTTTTTTCTTTTTTTATTCTTTTACAGGAGGGCTGATCTAAAAAAAAAAAAGTATTTGGTGAAAAGAGTTCATAATATACACACATATTGTGTTTTAGGTTACCTTTCTTCTCCAGCAAACAGAATTTTGTTGTTGCCATGTCATCATTTTTGTGGCCCTAAATTCACTTCAGATTACTTTTTTTTTTATGTGCACAGTACAGTATCCTAGTAATAATCTAATGAAGCCTTTTTTCTTTTTTTAATGCCCTACAACAATAATTAAATTTATATAAGAAAAGACAAAAAAAAAGCACATATTTCCCATAACTTGAGTTGCTCATAGTTCAAAATAAATAATTGAAGTAATTAAAATCTGCTTTCATTTTGTTTAAGGCAATTGAATGAGTATTATATCCACCGATTTTAATAATAATAGAACAAGATTAATATTTTTAGTTATTTTTATTTGGTAAAAAAATGACATTTGAGTTGTTGTTGTTGTTGTAGTTCCCCAGACTGTCTGGCCGAACAGTCCCGAGTCTGGTTGACCGAAGATGTGCAGATGCTCGGACCCCCAAATGGGAGTCAGGGTAATAGTGAGATCTGTTTCTTCGAAGGCAACAGACGAGGGGACTGCTGGCTCACGGGCGTGTACCCCCAGGCTAACATTCCCACCGTCTGTAGTCTTCCTTGTTGTGCCACCCAATCGGGCAATTGGTAGAGGATGCCAGATTCCTCATTTCTGGATAAAACCAGCCCTCACTAGTGTGTTGCTGGGTAGTTGAGAAGTGTGCTGGGTAGATTACATCAACTCATCTTCCCTCACCAGTGTGTTGCTGGGTAGTTGAGAAGTGTGCTGGGTAGTTTACATCAACTCATCTTCCCTCACCAGTGTGTGCTGGGTAGTTGATAAGTGTGCTGGGTAGTTTACATCCACACATCTTCCCCCAGCCTACAAGGTTGCTATCCTTGCTCTTACAGCTGGGTACCTATTTACTGCTATTTACATAGGGGGCTGGGAAAGTTGTCCAACAATTCCACTGACCCAGGAATTGAGCCCGGGATCTCTTGCGTGCTGGGAAAGTGTGCTAACCGTTACACCATCAGCACCCCCTGATATTTGAGTTATCATGGGTAGTATAGGTAACGATCACCAGACCTCCCATGTCCATGTATCAGGGAGAGCTGCCAGCTCTCGCCTTCCCCACTTTATATATATATCCCAGACAGAGATGCCAGATACCGCTAACTGGGATGGGTGAGAATCTCACTGCCAAAAGAGTTTTAGGGTAGGAGGAGAAGAGTCATTCTACCATATACCCACCGGCTGGGCTTACGACCATATGCCTTTTATGGGCTTATACCATCACCCAACAGATGGATTTTAAAATTTCTTTACTCGAAACATATTGGTTATAATATTTAGGACACGTTTTCAAATTATCAATTATTAGTCAAAAATTGATCAGCCCCCTTAAGTTATTCATTTTTTTTTTTTTTTTTTTTTTTAATGTCAGTTTTGGTTACTACGTCCTTTTAATCATGCTGTTTCTCCCTTTTGGGGTAGTGATACCTGGCTAATATGTGTATATATTTTATAAATGATATAAATTACAATATTTTGAAATCCTTAGAATTTGATATTATATTGGGCAGTATATAACACTAGGTGTTGTGCCGCCAGATGCCTAGTGGCATCTATCAATCATTTAATCAACCCTTCCATCACTCCACATCGTTCCCCCTCATTTCATCCTCGATTGCCTCCTCCTTTTCCTGCAGTGTCTACACTGCACAACTCCCTTGTGATCCCTGCTCCTTCAGTCCTCCCCCGTTGATGCTCAGACTGTCCACCATGGATTATTCCATGCCCCAAGGTGTGCGAATCTCTCCTCTCTCACCCCAAGACCTCTTTCCTCCCGCTGGAACTCTACTCCCTCTTTATGAATCATCTGGACTGTCACTCCTTAGAGACCCCGGTATACAATGATGGTTTTTAATCTTCAGCTGGTTCCGGTTTTGCTGTAGTGTTTCCCAATCGAGATTATAAGTTCCATCTCCCTTCAGTTGCAGGGGTTTATACATCTGAGCTCTTCGCTATCCTGTTTGCCCTGCGCACTATATTCATCTCTCAGTCATGTTCCTTCGTTGTTCTTACCGATTCATTCAGTGCATAAACTATGATCGGTTCAAAGTTTGTGTTACACTGGGGTCTAGACGTCATTGGTAAGCTCTCTCCTGATTGGTTGGCACACTCACCTAGCTTTCGCTCCAAGCTGCCACACCAAGGTGAATATCCTCTCTTGCGATGAAGAGTTGGTAGTTTGAGTTACCTATTGGCCAATATGTATTAAAATTTCTCACGATTGTGTTGTAACGTACATTGTAAAGAACACTGATCGCTCCTTATCATTTACGTTAAACTATTTTTACAATCTTTGGATGTACTTTATACGTAATACGCGATTAATAATGTATTTCATATGCATTTATTGTTTAATGGAAACTCCCTTCATGACGTCATTACCCAGCGCTGGATCCCACGTGATTGGCTGCAACTCCTGGCCGCTGATTGGCTGGCTTGGGTATTAAGACGACCACGTATACAGTTCAAGAATATGCTGCCGGGCATAGCAGCACTCTAAACTAGGTTGCAACATGTATTTAAAATTTCTTCCGTCTTTCGCTCATATCACGTTTTTTCTGTATTCTGATTCCACTATCGTGCTCAGGAGGTTTTGTTTTACGGGAAGAAATGTTTCATATCATCATTGATTTAACTGTGATAATAAAAAGTGGTATAAATATATTCGGGAACTTTTTTCACTTCTACACGTCATAATTGTTTTGTTTCTTATTTTATCGAATTGTCATCAATATATTTGGACGCTGCAATCACTGCTGAGACTAATGGTATCAACTAAAATGGCTTATCCTGAATAAGAGAAAAGCTAAAGTAAATAATATACAAACATATACCACCGTGAGTGTGGTGACAGGATAATTATTCACCTTGGTGGGACTACAGCAGAGATGCAGCCAGATGAGTGTGCCAGCCAATCAGAAGATAGCTTACTAATGACGTCTAGGCCCCAGTGTAACACAAACTTTGAACCCATCATAGTTTATGCATTAGTGAGGGAACAATATTTTGATATATTTGCTTTCTTTCAGTTGTAGTTTTTACAGTGACACAAAGATCTCTTGCCTTTATAAATTGGTACAACAACTGCCTTCCTCTAGTGCTGAGGTACAGTCATGAGTCGTACTAAGTATTTTTTTTCCTGGAGTTCGCTGATACTCCTTCAGGCCACTCAAAACATTCAACCACTCGTTAGTATAGTCTCTGTCCACTGTACTTTATCATCTCAGCAGTCACTCAAATCCATTCCTGCTGCTTTACTATTCTTCAGGTTTTTTACAGTAATGCCTTGTTTTCCACTAGTGTTATGGGTGTGCATAGCACTGTTTGTAGTAAATCTGTGTAGTGTAAACCCTCTTTGTATATTACACACCTATATACCTAGTGGTTAATGAGGGTTTAATGTACACGGATTCATTGAAATCTGTATAATACACGCCCATATCAACGGTGGAAAATAAGGGATTACTGGACCGCTTTCTCTATCTCTCTGCCATAGATGAGAGTACATTTATTCTGTAGGTCTTACTGTGAATTCCTTCAAAACAAACCATGTTAACATTTACCCCATAAAGTTTCTTCCAAGTCTAATCATTAGAATTAGATCCTTAAAAAATTTCTTCCACCTTGCTTTCTTGTCATTTGCATCTTTACTAGTTGACCATTCCTATATCTTTCATATTTTTATCCTTGTTCCCCGTTTCATTCATGCATTCCCTCACGTCTTTCCATAACAGCTTTCAGTTTCCAGCAAAGTTTTCACTCTTTTTCTTTCCCAGTTTCACAATAATTATTCTCTTCTTCCTCATAACCTCCCCTTTAAGGGGGGGAGTATTGTATGTAGTCATGTGGGTAATACTTATAGGGTTTGGGCGCCCTTTCGGCCCCAGTCAGTTCGGTTTCAGTTCTTCAACTACCTCTTTTCTTTTCTTTCCTACCTGCATGCTGCCTCACCTCTCTGTCACCTTCTTCTGGCGCTGTATGACCTCTCTGTTGTGGCGCCTAATATCACTCAATCAATCCTCATAACCTCTTAGCATATCTTTTACTCTCAGTATAGTCTCTTTATTTACTCTCAGTATAGTCTCTTTATTTTCATACTGAGTTTCTTTCATTCATCCCAACCAGCCATTTCTGTTGCTTTACCTGGAGCAACTGATTCCAGTAAATTATTCCAAGCAACAGGTCATTATTATTTTTTATAACCTGGTCCTGTTTCTTGTCCTACTTTGGAGCAATGAAGATGTTCCAATGTACTAGATGTTTATTATCTCCTTAACGAAGCTAAGGTCTCTTTCCTACATCTCTTTCAAACTAAGCTCATTCTCTACTTTCCTCTCATCATATTCCTTCATCATTATACAACTGCTTCATAATTTCTCCATTATAATTATCTTGCCTACCTCGCTTGTGCTGTGTGTGTTTCTTGTGCCACCCATCTTCTGGAATTTCTGAACATATTGCTCAATGCAAGATTATCCATAGTGTTGCTTTGCGCAGTGGCAATATTGTAACCAATGAGGTTTGAGGTGGATGCTGCTGCGGAAAGCTAAATCCGTTAGTATTGGGAAAAGATTCACCTCGGTGACCTACCCTTCCTCAGGAAGGGTAGGTAAGCCTTACCCTGCCTCCACGTGGCAACCTCGGGTAACACCTTTTTTTACCATTTTTTTATAAAGCAGGAGGTGGAGCTAAAGGGGGAGGCGGTGTGGGGGATTGGATGTTAGCTTCCCCCACATATAAGTTTTAGTAATTGTATATATCTTTTTAGTTTTTAACATCTTTTTAACATCTTTTTTTTAACATCTTTTTAACCAGTGTGACCCTTTTTTTTTTAATGCTGACGGCCCGTGTCCCTCCGGGAATGAGCGCTGCATTGGCCTTGCCAGCCATCAGCGGCCCCCCAGTGGGGGAGTGGACAGATATGGCTGCAGGCGGGGGGGAGGGGTCTCCGGGTTTCCCTGTGGGGGAAGGGGGGGTGCATGAGAGTGGTAGCAGTGAATGTGAATGGGATGGTTGAAAAGACGAAGAGGCGAGAAATAATTGAATGTTTTAAGAATGGAGGAGTAGATGTGATGGGAGTGACTGAGACACACTTGAAAGGATGGGGAGTGGAGGAGTATGAGGCTGGAGGAGAGAGTGTGATGTGGGAGGGAATGGAGGGAGGTGTAGTGTGGACAGGAATGAGTGAGAAGTGTAAAGGAAGAGGGAGGGAGGGGTGTGCAGTGCTGGTAGCACCAAGGGTATGGAAGAGAGTAGGTGGACATGGATGGTGTGGGACGAGAGTGGCATGGATGACAGGGAAGATTGGTTTGGTTAAGTATGCATGGGTGTGTGCGTATGCACCTGTGAATGAGAGGAATAAGGCGGGGAGAGAGAAAATGAGAGATTTCTGGGAGAAGTTGAATGGGTGTTTGAGGAAGTTTAAGAGTGGGAGAAAGATTGTAATGATGGGTGATATGAATGGGAAAGTAGGAAATGAGAGAGTAGGAAGTAATGTTGGTAAATGGGGTGTGGAAGGAGTGAATGAGAATGGTGAATATCTGGTGGACGTCTGTGCTGAGAGGGGGTTGTTCTTGGCGAACACCTTCTTTGAGCACAAGATGATCCACCGGTATACATGGAGAAGGGATGATAGAGGAGAACAAAAGAGTTTGATTGATTATGTGGCAGTGGATGAAAGGTTGAGGAAGGATGTGTATGACGCAAAAGTGGTGAGAGGAATGGTCCATTGCTCCGACCATTTTGCGGTGTTGGTGAGGATGAAGGTTAGGGTTAAGTGGGAGTATGGTAGGAGGGATGAAGGGGTGAGGAATAAGAGGGACGTGGCTAGTGGGAAATTTGATGTAGAAGAGTATAGGGAGGAATATAAGAGGAGGGTGGGTGAGGTGCTGGGGGATGTAAGGATGGGGATAGGGGAGGGAGTGGGAGTGAATGCGGTGTATGAAGTGTTTAAGACGATAGTATTGAGGACAGCAGCAGAGGTAGTAGGATATAAGACACAGAATAGGGGCAAGAAAGGGAGTGCTTGGTGGACAGATGAAGTGAAAGATGCCGTAGAGGAGAAAAGGAAGGCATATAGGAGAACATTACAGAGGAATGTGCTGGAAGAAGTGAGAGAGAGATGGAAAAGAGAATATAATGTGTGTAACAGACAAGTGAAAAGGATGGTGAGTGAGAGTAAAAGGAGAGTGGATGAGGAGTTTGGTATGAAGCTGAGTGAAAAGTTTAAAGAGAACAAGAAATTATTCTGGAAGGGGGTGAAAAGAGAAAGAGGAGAAGGAAAGTCTGGTAGTGTGAGAATGAAGAGAGAGGATGGAGTTACTGTGAGTAGAAGTGAGGAAGTGAAAGAAGTGTGGAAGAGGCATTTTGATCGGTTGATGAATGTGGGGACGGGAGGGGAGGCAGTGGTGATATGCATGGGGATGGAGGCAGGTGGTAGACGACAGGATGTACAGGGAGAATTAGGAAGGGAAGAGGTTAGGAAAGCAATAGGAAAGTTGAAGATGGGAAAGGCACCGGGGGTGGATGGGATAACTGCTGAAATGTTAAAGTGTGGGGGGGAGGTATTGGTGGAGTGGATGTTGCTTATATGTACATTGGCCTGGAGGCAGGGAGAGGTGCCAGAGAATTGGAGGAGAGCCATAATTGTACCTTTGTATAAGGGGAAGGGAAGTAAGGAGGAGTGTGGTAGCTATAGGGGAATAAGCCTTCTTAGTGTACCGGGGAAGGTTTACGGGAAGGTTATTACTGAAAGACTGATTGAAGTAACAGGGAATAAAGTTAGTGAGGAGCAGGGAGGGTTCAGAAAGGGTAGAGAATGTGTGGACCAAATATTTGCATTGAAATCAATAGTGGAGAAATATATTGGGAAGGGTAAGAAGTTGTATGCTGCCTTCATGGATTTGGAGAAGGCATACGATAGAGTTGATAGGAAAGCTATGACAGAGGTGTTGAGAATTTATGTGTTGGGGGGCCTTTGCTGAAAGGCATTGAGGCTTTTTATGCAGATGCAAAAGCATGTGTACGGGTAGAGGGTGATCTAAGTGAGAGTTTTAATATTAGTGTAGGGCTGAGACAGGGGTGTGTTATGTCACCATGGTTGTTCAATATATATATGGATGGTTGTATGAGAGAGGTGAAAGCCAAAGTGAATGGTCTGGAGGTGAAGTTGAGGCTGAATGATGCAAATTGGTCCCTGGTGGCAAGTTTGTTTGTGGATGACACTGTGCTGATGGCTGAGAATGAAAGGAATTTACAGAGAGTGGTGGACGAATTTCAGTCTGTATGTAAACGAAGGAAACTGAAGGTGAATGTAGGTAAAAGTAAAGTGATGGTATTTGAAAGAGCAGAAACTGAAGTGATTGACTTTGCTACACCCTACAGAGTGGCTGTACCAACTGGGACGAAGTGTGAGATAATTCTGAGAGGTGAGAGGATGGAGGAAGTGAAGGAGTTTAAGTACCTGGGTACAGTTTTGTGTAAACATGGAAGTATGGAAGGAGAAATTAGGGAGAGAGCAGTGAAGGGTAGACAGGTCATAGGATCACTGGGGAGGATTATGAAGGGTAGAAGTGTGAGTATGGAAATGAAAAAGGGACTACGAAATAGTATAATCCTGCCAACACTGACATATGCGTCGGAGACATGGACATGGAGTAGGGCGCATCAGTCTAGAATAGGTGCTGTGGAAATGAGTTACTTGAGAGGAGCATGTGGACTTACTAGATGGGATGGAGAAAGTAATGAGAGTGTGTATGAGAGATGTGGTATGAGTGAGAAGGCAATTGGCATTGAGTGTGGAGTGGTTGAGAGAGTGAAACATGATACATTGAGATGGTTTGGACATGTGGAGAGAATGCAAGGCGAGGAATTTGTAAAGAAGGTGTATGGAAGTGAAGTTGTGGGACCTGGTGTGAGAAGCAGACCTCCGGTCAGATGGCAGAACAGAGTGGAAGAGTATGTAAAGGAGAGAAACGTGAGGGGCAGAGTAGGGCTTGAACGAGTAAGAGGGAGTGTTGGAACAGGGAGAACTGGAGACACTTCTGCCGTGGCCACCCCCTTGGAGGGAGTTCCCGGAGGGAACGAGGCGTCAGAGCTATAGATAGATAGATAGATTGACGATGGTGTGACACCGGTACGATGACTCCATAGGCACACTACACCATCGTATCAGTACCACACCATCGTCAACACCATGAATTTTCTTGCATACGACCCATAGTATTGTGCTGTAATGGTGCGGTGTAAGTATCGATACGATGGCTCTGTAGTGTGTCAATGGTGTCATCGTACTGGTACTATGTCATCGTCAACACCATAAATGTTCTTTCATACAGAACACAGTACAATTATTTGATCAAATAACCCACCCCTCACTCATTCTTCAGACCAGTCTAATAGTATAGCTCTCCAATGCACCCCAAATTAATTAAAACTAACCTTCCACTATAGGAGTGTTGAACAGCCGTACAAGAATGGTGCTGGTCAATGCCATATACTTCAAGGGCCTTTGGGAACACCAGTTTGATGAGTCCCGCACATTTGACGAAGACTTTTGGACCTCGGAGAATGAGAGCGTTAAGGTCCCCATGATGCACATTAAGAAACACTTCCGTATGTTACACCTTAAGGACCTTGGAGCCACGGTGCTGGCTATGGACTATAAGGTTGGTGAAGGGACTATTGGCAATGGACTATAAGGTTGGTGAAGGGACTATTGGCTATGGACTATAACGTTGGTGAAGGGACTATTGGCTATGGATTATAAGGTTGGTGAAGGGACTATTGGCTATGGACTATAAGGTTGGTGAAGGGACTATTGGCTATGAATTATAAGGTTGGTGAAGGGACTATTGGCTATGGACTATAAGGTTGGTGAAGGGACTATCGGCTATAGACTATAAGGTTGGTGAAGGGACTATTGACTGCGGATTATAAGGTTGGTGAAGGGACTATTGGCTATGGACTATAAGGTTGGTGAAGGGACTATTGGCTATGGACTATAAGGTTGGTGAAGGGACTATTGACTATGGATTATAAGGTTGGTGAGGGACGAGAGAAAAGATGTGTAAGGACAGAGAGGTGGGACAACAAGCATTAAAGAAAAAGGTAGATTATATTATATTGGAGGAAGGGAGAAGACTGTATCATGAACGCTGAATGGTCAAATAAAAACAAGGTGAAAAGCTTCTATGCAGAGAATTTGCTGCTCTCCGGAGTAAACAAATGCAATATGGTTGCCGCATCTCTCTAGACGTGTTCAGGCAATCTTGTGGCCAACTGTACAAAGAGAGTTTACTGTACACATTTATTATAAGCAGTGCAATACACATACATAACACCAGTGGAAAACAAGGCATTACTGTAATAATAATATTCCTCAGGGTTCCAGACTAAGCATGGTGTTTGTGTTGCCTGATGAAAAGGAAGGACTGCAACGCGTGGAATCCAAGATGGCCGAAATGAACCTCAAAGAGATAGACCAACGACATCGCAGTGTGAAGGTCGAAGTCACAATTCCCAAGTTTAAACTTGAGGAATCTATTGAGCTTGTTGACACCTTGAAGCAGGTAAAGTATCAGCATATTGTAAACACAAAATAAGAACCAGTATATTGCAGTATGTCAGGAAAAGCCGAGTTACTATAGACAAAATCACATCGGAGCCTAGAGATAGACATGATATATATATATATATATATATATATATATATATATATATATATATATATATATATATATTGCCTGAAACTCGATTAGGAAGAGTAAATATTTTCAGCCACTCAACAAAGGGGATTCAATCTCCCGACCTATAGGTTACACTAACCACTCAACCACCTCCCCTGCATTTAATAACCTTAAGACAAACAATAAAATGCTACAGCCGGTTACACTCATAACAATTTATAAACAGAGATATTCTTGAGTTATCGGCATAAATCCAGAAGGTGGTGGGTGGTCACCACTTAAACACATTGACAGGGTTGACAACAGCTCAGACACGGCTAGGTGCAGCACACCTCTTCATAAACTCCTTCCTCAGAGCCACATGTCATTGTTCCTCCTAGAAGAGACACAGGAGAGAGTGGATCATGGATGGCTCTCACACATACACAAACCCCAGCCAGCCTGCAACAGCTACCCCACGGTATGACCTTACATGGTCGGTCCCACATTAGACAGGCACACTGGCCGAGTTCTCAGTTCAATCACCCTGAGGGCGGGCGCCTCTCTGTCTGGCCCCTGTTGAGATTAGGGTCCTGTTTCAAGAGCAACAATCACTATAGTCCTTGCGCTTCAAGGAGTCCATTCTGAGTGGGCAGAATTGGAATTCCCCTGAGTGCGACATTGCCAATTTGACCAACAATTATTGGGTGGTGGTCAGGCAGGAAATGAGTCAGTGACCCAGTATCACCTGGGCATGGCAACATGGGGAAACAGCTCTGTGCTGCCAGGTGTCATAGAATTTATTCAAATAGTTGTTATAATCCTAAAAAGTGAAACTCAGTGTACAATACATACAGCTTCCTTTACTATATACAGAATATATATATATAAAAAAAAGAATATCACATAGCACATAGATGGGAAATACGAGAGAGTCATGTACTATGGTTGATCTAGCAGCATGGCTAGTGGTAAATAACAACATCTGCCACACCCAGAATGGACTTCTTGGAGCACAAAGACTATAGTAGAAACATAGGGAAGTTTACACAGTCACCTAAAAGGCCATCCCGAACACATAAAATACCTAAAGGTTGAAAGCACAAGGCAAAGAATATTACACAAAATGACAACAAAAATTACAAGTAGTACAAACACCAATTATCATCAACACTGAAGGAAGCATTCACCTTCCCTGGATGAAGGTGGGAGTGGACTACTACTACTACTACTATAGTCAACCACTAGGAAACTGGCGGCTGTCGGTGGGGCAGCCGCCTCAAGCAGTATTGCCACATCTGGTCTGTCAGAATGGGATTACCCAGGGCCCAGGGCAGTAGATTATCAGTCCCTCACCTGAATCTCCTCCCTCCCCCCCTTTAGCCTACTCTTTCTTCATCTGTATCTTATGTGTCTGTTTGTCCCTCTGCATAGTGATGTGCTTCTGAATTATTATCCATTTATTTATTATTATTTTTACGTCTGTTTACTATTTGTACATTTATTCATAATTTGTACATTCCCCTTCCTTTTGCCTCCCTTGTGTGTGTGTTCGGGGGAGGGGAGGGAACTCCTTAAATCGTTGGGTAGGGCGCCAGGTAGGGTGAGGTCAGGACTCAGTTGAAGTAAGGATTAATGGCAGGTGTAAGTAGGGAAGGGCTATGACTTGTGTGTGTGTGTGTGTAGAAGGGAGACGTGATAGGATTTTGTACGTGGTGAACAATTTCTTATTATATATATATTTTTTTCTCATCAACTTTGTTTCCACACCACCTCTGAGGCAAAAAGTTAAGGAGCGTTTTTTTTTTTATCTAGAGGTTTCCCCATGAGGCTTATTCCTCTGTCTGGTGTTTACTCTGACAATTCTTCATCTGAACTGTCTGAGAGGCTGATGATGAATCTGTCTGTATAATGGTCCACTGCTATGTCGCATCTTGCATCCTCATCTTGCAGACGTTCAGCATGTTGTACTGCCGCCATCCAGTTTTGTGCCGTGATATGACCTACAGCTTCTTTAACAAGAGGTTTGAGGTCAGCCATTTTGAAGGTGTTCTTCATCCCTATGTATGATTTTACTTGATCCCAAATCAGTTCTATAGGGTTGTATTAGCAGTGATATGGTGGCAGTCTGACAACTCTGTGTCCTGCTTCCTGGCCAATAGTATCGATCCAATACTTTTTGCCATTAGAATGCTTCTTTGCAAGTTTGTACAGCTCATATTTTAATAAATTTTCACAGAGCTGAACACCTTTCGCCACAAGCCAATCCCATAACTATGATTTTGTCCAGTTTGTGGTTGGCATTTTCTCCAGTTGCACCGAATGGTAGGGTTCATTATCCATTACAATAATGGAATTGGGTAATATGTTGGGCAGTAACTGAGTCTTGAACCATTTTTCAAACACTTGATGGTAGTCACCGTCATTCTTTGCTTGGAAGATTAAATCTGTATTCTCAAAAAACCCGTCCTTTGTTCCTGCGTGGAGAATGATGAGACGACTTCCTTTTCCTGTGGGTGGCTTGATCCCTGTTGCCTGTTCCGATACAGTGTTTTGCCAACATTTCCCAACAGTGTAATTTTGGTTGACCCAAGTTTCGTCCAAATAGACAATGTTATTGAATGCCTGCTTTAGAGGGCACATTTCTCTTAAGAATTTTGTTCGAGTATCAAGAACATCCTTTCTTTCCATTAGGAATTTGCGCCCATTTATCTTTGCAAATTAAAATCTGATATCATGAAGAATCCTTCGAAGTGTCTCATCACATCCAGTGAAGGAGGTTTTTTCTTAAATTCTTCATTTACTCTGTGTACTGTCGGAGCCTCATTCCTCTCATAAAATTCCAGTACAGTTCTTCTCAACACATGTTTGTCAAAATCATCGATGTTCCTGACAACTGCTGTGCACTGCTTTTTGGGGGATGAAAATTCGGGCTGCTCTGGTTCTTCTTGGTTGGTTTTACGGCAAACCCGTTGGACCGTCCTTTTAATGACTTTGGTGGCTTTTGCTGTGTGCTCTTGTATCTTTGATGGCGAGATCAGTGGTCCTCCGTTCATCTTTTCTTTTGTAAAGTACAAATTTACGTAGAAAATAATTTCCTTCTCACGACTATTGTGGAGTCTAAAGGAGAAGTGACCTGATTGACCTCGTTAATTTCCTGACCCTGCCCTTACCATTTGAAGACTATATTTATAGAATCAGTGCACCACTGTACGAAAACCTTCCCATTTGGTTTGGTTTTTGATAGGGTGATGTGAGTTGGAATGCCAGATGTGGCAGAACTGCTTAGGGGGAATCCCAGCTCCTGCCCCACCTACACCCGCCAGTTTCCTAGTGGTTGACTATAGTACTAGTTGGATTTATTGGCTATCAACCAGTGGCGTATAGCCAAAGGTCATTAAGCCAATGGTTCCATTTTATTATATCAAGTTTTAGAAGGTCATAAAGTTTTGTCTCCCTCAGAAAACTCATTAGTTTATTTATTAATAATCTTATCATCTGAGAGAATATTTTTTCTCTGGTGAGCGCCATATTTTTCTGTTGGAAATATTGTTTAAGTTTATTTCGTTACCCCTCATATTTTTCACAAAATACTAGGATGTGTATTATTGACATTATATTGTTTGCATGAGGGGCACTTGGGAGGGAAAGTTCTGTTAATACATAGATTGAGGTGGGTTAATCTGGTGGCATTGATCTGGAGACGAGCCAACACCACCTCGTCCCTAAGGCTACTTTTTAATCCTATTTCTAATATCTAGTCTGGTTCACTGCCTGTGCCACAGGAGATAAATTCGAGATTTAATGAAGGACGCAAAACACCTGAGATCCGTGCGGACAATGCCAAGGTCCTGATCACCAGTTGACCCTGCTAATATATCAGCCTGTTCATTGCCATACATACCATAATGTGAAGGTAGTCATATTAGCTTGATTGAGTTATTGGCATTAAACAGCTTACTAATGATATTACCCTGTATTTCATTGTTTGTAGTATTTTGGGATTTAATAGCTTTAAGTGAACTTAACGAATCGGTAAATATAACTTTAAGCTTTAATATAACTATAAGCTATAAGCTTTATCAATAGTAAAAATTCAGCAAGAAAAATTGATGTATGATTCAACAGTCTGAATCTCAACTGGCATTCAGTCGACCACACACCTGCACCTACAGATTCAACCTTCTTGGAGCCGTCGGTATACAGGTGGAATATGAATGATGTTTAATAATAATCTCTCAAAACCTCTGGTGTACCTCCGCCTTTGGCACACGGGATTTAGCCCCTGGTAACCAGGAGTTCCTGATAGTAAAAGAGATCGTTACCCAAGGTGCAATATTTACCAAGACCAGGGTATCATTTGTTGAAAAGTCGATACTGACACACTCTATGAGGTCATGGAGTCTGGCTCTGAGGGACCTCTCGCCAGTGCTCTCTGAGACCAAGTGACTCCCCGGAGGATGACTCGACCCTTCCAAGGGCCCATCGCCATGGCCCCCTTGGTGTGATTGCCCCCAAAGCATTCCTGGGAGGATAACTTGGCTCCCTAGGTATGTGTTCCTAGGGCCTGGTCTTCCTTGGCCTCTTGCCAGTGCCCCGTGGGGCCCTGTGGTTGTTTGACTGATGACTTGGTCCCTCTGTCAGGGGCATATCGCCATTGCCCTCCAGGTACACTTGCCGAAGCAAAGCATTCCCGGGAAGATGACTCGGCTCCCTGGCTTTTTTAGCACAATATACTAACAGTTGTTGGTCTCGTCTCAGATGGAGAGGAGGCACATGTGACTCCACTTCAAGACGCTCGATTCAAGCTCAATGTAGGGCTCCATGACTAACATACAAACATGCATTCTGCACCACATCCAAACCTTTTATCACAGAATGATGCCGAACCATACACTATTGACCCATAATCTACTCTACATCTGATCAGGGCTATATATAGCATTAGTAATGATTTCCTATCAGCTCCCCATTTGGTACCAGAAATGCACTTCAGCAAAGTAAGTGTTTTTAGACATTTAGTTTTTAACTGACTGACATGGACTCGTCATGTTAGTAAACTGTCAAAATGCAGTCCAAGGAATTTAGCAGAATTTTGGACAGATAAGAGGTGCTCGCCCATAGTCAACCGGACGCCTGGCTTTCTCCTATGAGTGAAAATTACCCCTACACTCTAACTTGCCAAAAACTTACAACCCCACTGGAGGTCCAAATTATGAATCAGATCCAATGCCAATTGAACCAGAGTTGCCGAGAACTTTGCATTACAGCTGGATTGCCATATTGCACAGTCATCGGCGAACAGCGAGTATTTAAGATTTCGAGGAGGAACTGGTAGAATGTCATTGATCATACATAAAAATAAGGTCAGAGACAGGATACTCTCCTGTGGGACTGCGTTTGCCTGGACAAATATGTTCAAGAAAGTTATTGTTTCCGAGTAAAGCTTGACAGAAAAAGTTCTGTCAGATGAAGTTTTTAACAAACTGGGCAGGTTACCATACCGTGTAATCCCATCGCATATAGTTTCCTGAGGCATGTCGCCACGTCATGTCGTAGACTTTTTCAATAACTAAAAATACTGAAATCAAAAGATGTTTTATGGCAAATGCCTCTTGAATTTGAGTTTCCAGGTTTACTACCTGATCGAGTGATTGGCGACTTTTGCAAAAGCCGCACTGCTCTTCAACCAGCAAGTTCCTAGAAATTATTAAAATGTAGTAGCCTATGCTTGACATTTTGTTCCATGACCTTGCATCGATCTGGAGTCCCCCCTTCCTTTAGGTATGGGAATGACATGTGCAAAGTTCCAAGAGTTTGGAAAGGTCTGGCCCTTCTAAATCTCGTTGTACACCTGTAACAACTTGATCATGGACCCATGACCAAGATGCTTTATCATCTCATACAGAATATCATCGGGTCCGGGGGATGTCCCACTACAGGCTCCTAGGGCTTGGACAAGCTCTTGCATTGTTAGATTACTGGTGTAATCTAATTCATCTCCTGTGGCAAAGTCAATATGCTGCAGCTGTGTTACTTCCTTGATGGGCAGGAATGCTGGATGGTAATTTCCAGAACTGCTAGTGAAAGAGAACTGCGTGGAGAGGGCGTTAGCAATGTCTCTAGGGTCGTCATAATTGATGTTATTGAAACTGATGTTGGTTGTTCTACGAGATGGTCTTTTATTACGGTGGACTAGACTTGGGATATTAGAGTTTCGCTATTTATACTAGAGACAAATTATCGCCAGGAGTCTCGTTTGGCTTCTCTGATGGCCCTACAAGTCCTAGCTCTTGCATGATTGTACATGCGAAAGTTTTCATCACTAATGTGATTTTTAAAAAGCCTGTAGTCTCTCTTCCTCTCACACAGTGCCCTGCGGCAATCTGGTGCCCACCACGGAACTCTATGCTTTGCGCTATCTATCGGAAGTCATAGGAATTGTTGCCATTGCAGCTTTGAGGATACATTGTTTAACACTATTTACTTTATCATCAATAGTTACTCCATCAATTTCAATATTGACATTCTTTGTGAAGGACACCCAGTCTGCTTTATTACGTTATATTTAGGTGCTGAAGGTTCTGTAATGGTGTCGCTTGTAAGCTTAATCATAATACAAAAATGATCTTTTCCCAATGAGACGTCAATGGGTAGCCACTGGCACTGGCACGAGGCAGCAGTTGATGCAAAAATGACCAATATTATCGTCAATTTTCGTCGGACTACTGTCGTTCAGAAGAACCATATTGGAATCACTGCTTAGCCGAGCCACCTGTTTCTCCTTCCTATCATCCCACAGGGAACCCCATAACGTATGATGAGCATTGAAATAACCTAAGATTAATTTCCTACAGGACCGACTATCCTATAGATCAAAAACACCATCTTATGTTACCGTGTCAGGAGGATAGTAGACAGAACAGATAGTCAGGTAAGAGCCTCCGAATTTTACTCTGCAAGCGAAACTTTCCATATGAAAATTACAGGCCACTTCGATAGTTCCATTGGATTATGGTTAGCATAAAGATTATCACTGTCTACGGGTGTTTCGGGTCTTAATAAAATAATCTTGTTAGCACCAGTTGTATCCGCAGTGGTGCCAATCATTGCAGCTGTATAGGGGACTGTAGGAATCTGGTTAACCCCCTCCCTTCTACTTTTTGCTTTGCCATAACTGACATCATGGGCCCTCATGTTTGCCAATGTCTTAGTCCCCACCTTTAGACCCCTGCAGTCAGTTGCACTTGACTGGTGGGAGCTGCCACAATTAGCATGCTTGAATCCAATTTTAACCGTGTCTGGAGTCTGAGATGAGGCAAAAGTCAAGAAACATAAACCAGACTTCTATCTCATGTTCTCTCCCTTCTTGTTCATGCATCAAACATCAACAACGCCTTGGTCCTTCATGCCGTCCAGAATGTCTGCCTCATCCAGTGCTGCCAATTATCTACAGAAAATGACGCCCTTACAGGTGTTTGGGCCTACTGAAATGGTGGTTTTCACTCTGAGGTTATGCATTTGCATCAGCTTAAGGAGATCCTTCAGAACTTTAACCAGGAGGAATACCATCATGCTACTTCTTAACATAATCAAGACTCCCACCACACTTGACCATCAAGGACCTGTTTGATGATAAAGGGGCTAAAAGTCTTGAGAGACTGACCCACATTCACACAGCAAATATTTACATAATGAGCATTCAGGTGAAGAATCTCAATATCAATTCATCATTGTCCGTCTACCGTTGGATTTCCATCATTGTCCGCCATTATCCTAGATCGGTCCTTTGGCATCAAACTCCCTCCTTGAGGAAGGGGGAGGCTAGTCAGGGAAACATCCATCCTGGGTATTGGACCACGTCCGACCCCTCGTCCTAGCACACTGTCCTAACTCCCTTAACTATTGTATCAACCCCCAAAGAGACTATAATTTAGGAAAGAGAGTAAGCTTTCTTTTACTTGCCACCCCCCCTCTTAGTGGAAGCCTGGCGGCATTCTCCAGTACCAGCTAGTGAATCTGAGTTTGTGCATCCGGAACTTCCCCACTACTGAACCTGTCTATTGCAAGAGGTAGTGTAGTCAGAATCCACCCCCCAAGTGAATAATGGAGGTCACTCAGGAGACTCCTGCAGGCCCAAGAGGTTGCTCGGAAATGATGGAAGAAATAGTAAATTGAGAGAAAGAGGCTCCCAACTGATGCACCAGACTACTGGGCCCTACTACCACAGGGTTTTCCCTGAGGCAGCGAGTGCTGTGGGGAGCAACTAACTACTCTGCTACACTACCGCTCATCCTCCAGCAAAACCAAAGCACTAAAGGTGCACCAAAGCAGTGCAGCAAACTGCTGCAAATTTACTTTACTCTAGACTGCACCAAAGCAGAGAGACAACAGAGTACTGCTGGTGAGAGGCCCTGGCAAACCAGGATAGCTCCAAGGACAGTACATGGTAACTGTTGCCGCTGTGCTCAGAGAGGACAATGTCTGACAACTGCAAAGGCTAGACTGAGATTGGAAGTGGACTGACAGCTGAGCCCTATAGTGGCTGCCCAAGAGACATCATTTTGTTGCCATCGGATACGAAGATTGCTTGGGTGAAACCAAGATTTGGTGCGCAGTACTGTTTCTGTCGGCCAAAGGGATACGAAGATTAGCCAAGCGTAAAGTTGCTGAAACCAACACCGTCTTCGTATCCAAGCAAGACAGGTCCAGAGCAGTGATTGGGGCAGCTTGCCTGTTCTTGGGAAATGCAAATAATGCAAATGGCATTATATTACATATGAATTTAAAGTTCAACAAGCTGTAAAATAGAGTCAGTTCAGGACAAAATAAACTTTCATGACACTAATTGCAGTTTAGAGCACATTAACTTTCATTCCTGAAGGCATACGAAAGTGATGTTATTGCCTATCAGAATTGTAGGTTTATACTGCTTTTTCTTATGTTTATCATTCATCAAAAAATTTCCTCACCATTGTGATACTTATGAAGCATATAGGAGGCAAAATTGATGAGAACTATAGTCAATGGTGTCAAGGGTATATTGTCTTCATAAATTCAATAACCTTGCTACCTTTATATAGGGAGGGGTAATTATTGTACAGCATTGCAAATTTAGTTAATTAAGCATGTGTGTTTAACATGTCAATTACCACAGATACTGTATTCACTTCCCTTTAGCTTCCTTATCCCACGCTTGACGACAAAAACACTTATGTATTCATGTCAATTTTTGTCTGCCGATACCAAGCGTCCCCAAGACGGTCTTCATATCCCAATCCTGCGCTTGGACAATAAAATGACGTCTGAAGGTAACTTCCCCTCTTCATTCAGACGAGATACTTCTCTGCTATAATAAACCCCAAGTCAAAACGAACAGAAAACGAAACCTCAAACCAACCCAAGGTTAACGCCATCTAGGATATCTATATCTTCCCCATTAAAGTGAGTGCAGTGACTGGAATGTGGTGCTGGGTAGGCTGGTAGTCTTATGCCCGGTTTACACTAGTTCGTCTCTGTTTGCACTCCAAAAATTACATCATGATCATCCCCGTATCGACGGTCGTAATTGGAAATGGGCTCTGTCGCTCATCTGCTGGAAAGGAGTCCGCAGCTCCATGCAAAATATAATTGATTTAACTCCTACGGACTCACGGAAGCGATGATGTCCGTTCATATGATGTTGACTATTCTTAATATGATGGTGAAGTTATTATATGTAACTGTTTAATGACAAATTAGGAATGAATGTTATTGATACTGAATTATGGCAGCACAGTATCATTGTCAACAATCAGACAACATCTCGGCTGCATGTGGCGGGCGCTACAATACACACATCCAAGACCAGCGGCAGCACACACCCGAAATTCAGCAGCTTTTTTTTTTTTTTTTTTTTAATTAATTGCGCCGTATAGTCAATCAACAGGCAGGCAACAATACATACGGGTAGGCGGGACTCATGAGAATACAATGACTACAACCACACATACACACGCACACACACACACACACCACACACACACATCACGAAAACATAACAGAATGGAGCACAAGCATACAGACAAATATTACATTATGACCTACTTAAATCCACCAAAACGAGGGTGGCGTACCAGAAGTTCCTCCAGAACCTGGTGGTTCAGCAGGTGTCGACAAACCACATCTAGTGGCAGGCCCCGGGGCAGCAAGTGTCGGACAGTGGGGCAGGCCAGGCAATAGTGCTCTACAGTGTTAGCACGAGGCGCTCGACACAAGCGACACTCAGTGAAGGGAGGCTCACCCTGCATCCCAGCAACCTGCCACGGTGGCCGGTAGGCAAGCCTCAAACGAGCAGAGACTAAATTGTGCCTCCGAACCATGAGGCCTCGACGACGGTAGGAATATTTGTGACGGCAGACAGACTCATAATGTGTGATGGAGATGCTGAAGGGCCTCTCTGCATCCCTGCCTCGCTGTACAGGGAGGAGAGCGGCGGAGCGGACTTTAGAGAGGTAACATGTCAGGGAGAGAGGACGTCCAACACCACGAGGAGGCAGATGGCACGCTTCCTTTGCGAGTCTGTCAACTGTACCATTGTGACGTAAACCTACATGGGATGGCACCCATAAAAATTTGACAGTCAAGTTACGATGACGCAATAAAGACAAAAACGATAAAATCTGCTGAACAACAGTAGAGTGTGTGGGCTGAACACTAGAGAGAGAATGAAGGGCAGGTTTGGAGTCACAAAAAATGGCAGCATTCACTCCACGTTGACAAACAAGACTAACAGCATCCAGAATGGCATACAGTTCACACAATGTTGAGCTAGAGTGGTTACAGAGATGACGGCCAACCCAGCCCCCTGGAGGTGACTCCATGTCAGGCGAGAAAACGGCACAACCTGCTGCACCATCCACTTGCAATGAGCCATCAGTGTAGAGGCAGTATGGATCTGTGATGGAGGACGTCACTGTTTCTATGTGTTCCAGAGCCAACTGCCGCTGTAGAGAAGGCAGTTCCGACTTGGAAGTAGGTGTGAAGCTCACATCAGGTGTTGGTAGCATCCACGGAGGGGGTCCTGGGGGGACGTCGGCCACCATTATATCTATATTAAGACTACGGAGCATAGAGGAAACAGACCTTATAAGAGTACGTCCAGCAGGCAGTATGGGAGGGACTGGGTAGTTTGGTCTAAGAGAAGTCCTGACTAACTGAGAGTAATGGGGTGAAAGATGTGGGAAATGGAGGCACTTGACAGTGAAGCAAGTAACATTAGAATAAATTCTCTCCACTAACGGGGGAAGACGCAACTCACGCTGCATGTTCACTATCCTGGTCGACATTGGACAACCGAGAATTGTTCTCATTGCTCTATTCTGAAACTTTTCTAAAGTTTCCAGAGTAGCCCTAGGAAGTTGAATCAGAGCAGGGGAGAGGTAATCAACAACTGAACGGATAAATGCAATATAGATAGTCCTGGCTACTGGGATGGAGATGCCCGAGGAGTTGTTAGTGAGCCATTGAAGTGGCGTCAGTCGGCGCTGGAGACGACCCAATAAGTCCTGGACAATGGGATGGTCTTGAGGTCTGGCAGGGACAATGGGCCAAATATTGACTGGTGCGCCCAGGTAGCGATACTGGGAACACATGGGAATGATAGTCCCTCCAATGGTGAACACTGGCCGAGCTTGAGGAAGGCGACAGGTGAATATTCTGCTCTTATCTGGGGAGACAATAATGCCACAGTGAGAGGAGGACACAGAGAAGGAGTCAAGAAACCGCTGGAGATCCCTTGGTGAGGTAGAATGAACACAGATATCATCAGCATAGCATGTAATTGTAGTTCCAGGTATATCAGGGAGAGAAGTGAGCAGCCGATGCATCAGAATATTAAATAACAATGGGCTGAGAACACCCCCTTGAGGCGTACCAAGATGAAAACTGCGCAAAGGACTGAGCGCACCACTGAAAAACACATGGGAGGTCCTGTTACTCAGGTAGCCCCGAATCCACCGTAATAGATTACCCTTTATCCCAAAGTCAACCAGTTGATCCAAAATGACGTCTCTATTAGCAACATCGAAGGCACTTCGAAGGTCAATGAAGGCCACCACACTGTCCCTGTTAAGGCGAGTGTACAGGTCGACTAGGCAGTGGTGTGTGCTCCGCTGGGGAAGGAAACCAAACAGCCATGGAGAAAGGCGATCTTGCAGTCTGTACATGAGACGATTGAGTAAGATTCTCTCCATAACTTTACAAAAACAGGAAGTCAGGGAAATAGGCCTGAACTTCACAGTGCTGGGCTTAGGGATGGGTATTATTGTGCTGCTGGTCCAGGCTCGTGGTACACAACCATCACGAAGACAAAGATTGTACAGTAGAAGTAGAAGGTTCCCAGGAACTTGTTGAAGTAGGCAGAGCACAGCATAAGTAATACCATCATCACCAGGGGAAGAAGCTCTACCCCGAGAGAGAGCACGGCTCAACTCCTCCTCAGTTATCACCTCTGCATCATCATCATCATCTTGCAACAGAGCAGACATTAGACGTAGCCGATGGACAGTAGCACGGGAAGTGAGTGCATCTTGTATGTGGATGGGTAGACTGGCTGAGGTAGATTGTTCTGACCAGGCATCGACAAGTTGTTGGGCATAGTCGGCGGGAGTGTGATGACGAGCAGTGGCCGGTGTCTTTTTAACAACCTGACGGATGAGGTGCCACATAGAAGCCACACTTGTTTGCTGGTTGATGCTGTCCGTGAACCGCTGCCAAGACTCAGTGTGAGCACACTCCTGCAGGGCAACTAAAGCGTCCCTAGACATCTGGTAACGATGGAACAGGTCAGGGGTTGGGTTGGCTTGAAACAATAGGCCATCACGTTCAGCCTCCTCCTTTGCCTCCTGTATACGTGCATCCAGCGTCCAGGAGTGGGAAGTATGGCGATGCTGGAGGTGTGGCCGGGAGACGTATAGCCTATAAAAGTCATGAGTAGCAGATACAAGATCAGAGTACAACTGTTCAGCTGATGATATGTCAAATGTAGGGAATACATGGGCCATGAATAAGATGTAAGTCGGGCAATATTTAGGGGGCACAGCAATACGCAAACGGGTGGCTGAAGCACTTGACACAGCAGTTAGAGAATAATGAAACCGAAGAGCGATGTGATCAGAGAATAAGTCTGGCACGGAGGAGCACAGGACCCGAGATGCTATCAGGCCAGACGAGAGGATGTAATCCAGAGTACCTCCCCGGCAATGAGTGGCACCACCAGTGTCCCAGCGTGTCAGATGATGCTTGCGGATGTATGAAAGGAGACGAACACCATTACGATTAATAGAGCCAGAACCATCACCCAAATCAGAATGCCGAGCATTAAAATCTCCCATATAAACCATACCACGCACTGTTGGAGAAGGAAGAGCCTCAAGAGTGAGTCTAGCTGGGGCAGAATAGACATTACATAGTTGGAGTACTCCATTCCCAGGTAGAACCTCAAATAGTTGAAAGGTCATGTCAGGATCAGTGGAGGTACAGAGAAGGCGATGTGGCAAGGAGCTATGTATGTAAGTCAGGAGACCATTCCTTTCCAGATGAACATATGGCACATAACCTGAGAGAGGAGGAGCTTGCCCAGCAGCGAGCGGCCGTCCTGGAAATGCTTCCTGGAGAAAAATAACACTAGGATGATGACGAAAAACATAGGCCTTGAGTTGAGTGAGCTTAGCATAACTGGTGATACCACATACATTCCAGGAGATGATATCCAACCGGCAATCACTAGCGAACTCTGTATTTGGAGGTAGAAGTCCGGTGAGTGGGGGCAGATGAGCGGCCTGGAGAAGAAGATGGACCAGGAGAAACGACTGACTCGAAAAGCTTTTCAAGGCGAGATGCAACAGTATCCATCTTTTCGGTAAGGGTAGTGACAGTTGAGATGATGGCCTGCTGAGCCTCGACCAAGGTGGAGAGTTTGGAGTCATTGGCAGCCTGCGCAGCAACTAGCCCATCAATCCTGGCTTCAAGGGCAGAAAAGCGGTTCTCGAGAGCCGTACATCGTGCCATGAGGGTAGCAACAGACTTGCGGAGGGCCAGGTCTGGAGGTGATGCAGGGCTGGTAGGAGGAGCAGACTGGGGAGGGGGTGGTGGTGGCGGTGGTGGAGGCGGAGCAATAGTAGTGACACGAGCCTGGACCTGACGTCGAGTACATCCATGCCACACGTTAACCCCTGGCTGAAGGCATCGTGGACACTTCCATCGAGA
Source organism: Petrolisthes cinctipes (assembly GCA_033782935.1). Taxonomy (NCBI): domain Eukaryota; kingdom Metazoa; phylum Arthropoda; class Malacostraca; order Decapoda; family Porcellanidae; genus Petrolisthes; species Petrolisthes cinctipes. Next base: position 449,281 of record JAWQEG010001311.1, on the reverse strand, counting down.
CGTATCCTCAGGAGGTGAAGGCTCAGAGGTGGAGGCAGCAGGATGTGATGGTTCGCCCCTGACAGGACACGTCTTGGAATCATGGTCGGCAGCACACCATGCACACTTCGGCCTGGCAGAACAGTACCGGGAGGCATTTTTCCCAAGTCTCTCACTATATCGGTAAGGGAGGATATTACAGCCAATCACAGCCCACCTTTTCCATGGCACAAATATTACCAGAATGTGTAAACTTAAGGTTGGACAACAAAGGTAATATTCATATAAATTTTCATTGTTTACTGCAATAAGAAGCATTTAGTTTTATTCCATTACAGTGATTTTATGTTTTAAAACAAGTGTTAATGATGAAATAAGGAAACATGACAGTAATATAAATCACGTTTTCAATGTTTTTTGCATTGGTAACACTGACCAACGATAAACATCATCCTAATACATTTCGGCAGTAATGTATTTCGCCGAAAACAGTGCTACTTAACTTATGAGGAAGTTATCGTATGCTTATTTATATTCATAATAAACGGCATTATTTATAGAAGTGCACAATTACAATTGGCTTACATAGTTGATATGAGATTTGACTTTTACTGAAACAATGGCCAATTGAACCGAAATGAAAATAGGAAGTTATTAGTAACTCACTCGTTTACCTATAAACCTATTGGCATTGTAGTTTTGCTTTGCTTTACGACGTCAAGCCATTAATTATTCCTAATAGCTTCATGTTTTTTATTCACATCACTGAAAACTTCGCAAGATATGCTTGTACTGTATATACGAAAGCCACGTTAACCCAAAATACAGAGTATTCTTCCTTGTAAAATTGAGGTATGACAGCGACTTGTTATGCTGATGATCTTTATCACTTTGTGACAGTTCTAATACCCACTATATGCTGTAAATAGAGACAAATTTCTCAGTTCTCGGTGGTTATTTATTAAGATACAAATCATACTGTATTCTCTTAATTAATGTAATATATACTATAAGAAATTATACAGGTAATTCAATTATAATACTAATTTGAATAGATGTAAAGAAAACTAGCATTCAGTTAGAAGAGTGTATTGCACTTCCAACAATCCTGGGGTTCTTGCGCAGGAACCTCAACAGGTGTAACACAGACATCAAAATTATTGCTTATAAAACAGATACCATCAATTACAGATACCAGTTACAGATAATTTACTTAATGGCATCTGTAGTCTTAATTACAGATTACAAATACCAGTCACTTTGCTCAAACAAGACACAGAACTAGACCCATTGGCAACACCAAGACAGATACACAATCAAAAGATGATATACAAAATCACAAACAAGTTAGTAGCCCTCTGCATGTCCCACTAACTTGAACAACACCAATTAATTTACAACACCTGATAAAATATTGTTATCTCTATAAATTAATCAATATAACAACAAAACAATGGTTAATAATATTAAAACTATGGTAACTGTGTACAAGAGTTCCACCTAGTTTTGTACAACATATTTCTTACTTTTTCCTGCCTGTTTTTACTTGTTCTATCCATTAGTGACCATAATATTGAGCGGAAACCAGTCGAACCAACCTAACCTAACCTAGACCTAGGTTAGGTTAGATAAGATCAGGTGGGTTCGACTGGTTTCCTCTTAGTATTATGGTCACAAATGAATTAAGTAAAAATAGGCATGAAAAAGAAAACAAAAAACAAAAAAGTTGTAAAAAACTAAGTTGAACTCTTCTACACAATTACATTTTTTACCAACAAAATTTGAGATATAATGGGTTAATGACCCTTGCCATGAGATTTACCATTGGCCACATTATTACTAATATTAAGGGCAAGATCGTGTTCCCTCTTTTCTGTAGTCTTGATTATTCCTGGCTTGCGTCCTTTTCCAAGCGGGGCTGCACCTCTTGGTCTGCCAGGATTCCTTCTAGCAATTGATGTTGGCTGACAAGGAATTTTACCTCGGCCAGCACCACCTCTCTTCTTGTCTGTGCTAAAATTATGTAAAAAACTGTTGAGCTGATTTGTGGTTTTTATTGAATTTATTATTGCTAATGCTTGCTTTATTGGTGTGTCCTGGTTTTTAAATTTCCTTATTACTTGATTGAGTGTATTTCCCAACACATCATCATCATCTGTCATTTCATTAACTTTTTCTAATGGTGAAGGACAGCTAGTACTCTCACAGTTTTGAACCACAATTTTATCAGGAATAATCTCATTAAAGTCTTCACAATCCATATCTTTTGGATCAGGAAGCGTATCTTTCTGGCTCAAAGAAAGTCTCTCATTTCCAGTTTGAACAGTTTCAGTTAAGCTGAGAAAGAAACTCTTTTCAGGAGCATGCTCTATACCTACAGCTAATACTGCAAGTTTATGCCGATTTTCACTTGTAGCATAAAACTGCTGAGGCATCACAGTCATACTGTACTCTGCACATGCACTTTGGTGTTTACATACAGCACCAGTATCACCTACAGTACAAGTGCATATGCCAATTGTGAGGTCTACTGTATGCTCAACATCTGGCAGAGACGAACTTTTTACCAGAAACGTATTGTTACCAAGGGCAGACACATTTAACAAGGGTACCTTCCCAGTGTTCATAGGCTTAACTTTTCTTCTACACAGAGCAACATCAATTAAGCGTTGCCTCATGTACTGGTCAAAAATTTCTGTCATAAATACAACCAGTTGAGCTGTGTTGTAGGCCTTGCACCTGAAAAGTAAAAAGAAAGTGTTACATTTCTTCCTCTAACATATCTTTAAATAAGGTACATCTCCACTTTCCTACCACACATGCCTACCCTCTCTCAATCTTTTCTTTTACTTATTCTACACGTACATACCTTCATTCTTTTAGCCTTTTTCCATCAAATTATATTTTAGATTAAAATTAATTTCGCACCTAGAGTCAGTAGGATACATATCGGTATCTGAATATTCTTTGTTCACTTCAGTTCATAAATTTGAGAAAAAACTTTTATTACAATAAGATTAACACCAATATTTTCCTCTGTTTTACAACAAAAACACCAGATTCATCCTGATAACATCAGCATCAATATCCTATTTCCTCGATTTTCTTTAATAGTTGTTAATGCCAAGACTCTTGAAAACTGAAACAGAAAGTAAACTAATCAAAGGTCACCCAGTCGTTTTCATTTTCAGTAAATATGAATTTTCCAGTACTGTACCAGTTCAGAATAATTTCCTTAATAATGCACATAGTTGCCTCACAGAAATTGTTTGTATGATGGCCACGTAAAACTGCTCCTGTCCGATATGATATTGCCCACAGTGCTCATGAGTTGCCTCATGTAGGAAATGGCCCTCAAAGATGGATTAATGGCATGATTTGCTTGTGCAGAAAGATCCTCACAAAGGTCCATTTTCCAAATGTGATGCCTTGATGCTTGTGCAGTTGTCAGCCCTGTGGAATGTAAAACCAAGAAATTAATAGGTTTTGATATCAATACACTACCATAAAAAAAAATCTGTGATTTCACAGAATGGCCATATTCATATTCTTACTTTCCCAAAACCATTTTCATACTTATTTCAAACTTATTTGCACTGTCTGATTCTCATGAACATGCTCATTCAACTATAGAACTGAAAGAAATTCTGCAGTACTAGTACTCCCCCAAGGTATCATTCATAATAATCAAGTGTTATAACAAAATATGCTGAACACATAAATTACCAGAATAAACTACAATTTCCGTGGAGTACTGCAGCATTAACACACATCAGAGAAAACACTGCTATACAGTATGTTGATATGTTTTTGATGATGATAATTGCATTAAATCAGGGTAATATTATAGTTACACATCTTTGCATTATAAACTGCATTATAGCATTATATAGGCCTCACCCATGAGAGGTTGCAGGTCTGGCGTCCAACCAAATAAATATTTCTGCAAAAGTGAGGTGTTACTGTGCAGCCTTGGTTGATATTTTACTGACCAGGGGGATGTGAAGAGCACAGTCAATAACAACAATAGCTTCTGAACAAGTTGATTTTCTAAACCCCTCTCATGCATGCTAAGTTTATCCTACAGTATTGGTACACATTCAAAATATAGTAAAGCACTATATAATCATTACCGTACCTTGTTCAAAATATTTCTCAAACATCATCCTAGTGGTTGGCGACACAGGTAGCTGATTGAGGGCTTCAGCTGATGCTGTTGGGTGGTTATGATTACCCTTGATAATAATAAAACAGGGGTATTCTTTCATCAGCTTATCACTGTAGAGGGAATTCTTGGATCCTGTTCGGATAGTGACATCCATGTGTACCTGGCATCTGAAATACAAATAACTTGTGGTATAATATATGGTATGTAGGCTACTACTGTACTATGGTGTGTATGTTGGTATGGTAAGTAGAATTTGTACACACACTGTTGGTTTCAAGGATTCACAACATGAAGAAATGTAGGACTAGAATAACAGAAGACAAGATTATTTTGGGGTTGTCACTATGCAAGCACCTTGTCACTTGTAAACTATTACTTAAAATGCTTTCACAGCAATAGGCTCTCTTTCCAGATTGTATGTATAAGAGTATAAGAAATCATGTGGCCAACTTTACATATTACGTTATGGTGGTAAGATTTGGATAGGTTAGGTATGACTAAATTAGGTACTGAAATCCTTGTTTTATTCAAACAATTTGTTTTAATCTAGTTTGGCCACTCTAGATAAATACTGGTACTATACCGATTTGTAAAAAAGAAATTTCTTATTGTATACCATACCATAATAATTCCTATTATAGTGATTTACTTAGTAAAATCCAAGATAAAAATGTATTCCAATATAATATATGTATGAATAGCCTATCTATTTTTTTAAAATCTAAGCATATAGGAATTAAGGTATGGTATACAATAAGAAATTTCTTTTTTACAAATCGGTACAGCACCGGTATATATATATATATATATATGAATAGCCTATATATATATATTTTTTTTTCAATTTAAGCATGTGAAAATTTTCTACACAAAGTATTTCATTCCCCACTGTTTATCCACATTGTATATATGTTTTTCATACCCTACTGTATGTACAGTACCTATGAATCAAATATTTTCTGAAATTCATTCATACTTCCAAGGTACCCCTTAGGCCTATTTTGATAACAGAGTACTGTAAGTTACTGTATAGTTAAAATTGTAGTCTATGATGTGAGGTGCATCTGGCATAATTAACCATGAGGTCTTAATTTTGGAATAGAATATATTGTACTTACAAGTCTACAATACATACACACTTAACTTACCCTGTATATGTCTTCTTTACACCCTTGTGTTTCACACCATGATGACAAATCAGGACTTCCCGAAATAGTTTCCGCTCTCCCACTGAACGTAACCTCTTGCTATTGAAGCGACTGTGGGTCTTGACCATATACACCTCATTCCACTTCTTGAAGTCGTCTCTGGTGCGGATATTTGTTCTAATTGTAACAGAGTCTTCAGTTACTTTCTCAATAACGTTATCAAAACCATTTTCCTTGAAATCAAACACTTCATGCAGATCCATTGCACTGATGATAGCAGCTCTGAACGTGAGGTGTGAGATGCGAAGCGTGAGATGGCTCAGAGTGACTGAGTGTACCAAAAATCAAATGTATCGCGAGCAAAGTCAACAAACTGTATCTCTGAGTACAATCATCTCATGTTTTCGGTTCGAAGGTCGTTGTGTTATTACCAACAACATGTTCAAAATATGTTATGTTGATATGTTACTCTATAAATAATGCCGTTTATTATGAGTATAAATAAGCATACGATAACTTCCTCATAAGTAAAGTAGCACTGTTTTCGGCGAAATACATTACTGCCGAAATGTACAAGGATGATGTTTATCGTTGGTCAGTATTACCAATGCAAAAAACATTGAAAATGTGATTTATATTACTGTCATGTTTCCTTATTTCATCATTAACACTTGTTTTAAAACATAAAATCACTGTAATGGAATAAAACTAAATGCTTCTTATTGCAGTAAACAATGAAAATTTATATGAATATTACCTTTGTTGTCCAACCTTAAGTTTACACATTCTGGTAATATTTGTGCCATGGAAAAGGTGGGCTGTGATTGGCTGTAATATCCTCCCTTACCGATATAGTGAGAGACTTGGGAAAAATGCTACCGGGAGATATGCCCCACACCCCAGCACCTGTAGCACCAAGGCTGGTCATTATGAAGTTTCCTTACCTCACACGGTGGAAGACAAGGGAGGAAATCAAAGGAAATCTCATTTGGAGGTGGATCAGGTTGACTCCAGACAACAACAATACGGCTAATGGGGGAACCATCTTGGAAAAAACGACGGGCAAAGTACACACCAGGGTATCCCTTAGCAAGTTTCGGGTCAACATCAATAGGAAAACGGGTAAGGATGTAGCTGGGGAACTTACGAGGCCTCTCAGGTGAGTCTTCAAGAATGAGAGGCAGAGACAAAAATTCACCAGCCTTCACTCTATCAATAATATCCTGACGATTCCTAGAGATGTAGACAAACCGGGAGGTGACAGCAGCCATCTTCACTTCAGCCAGTTCACGCTGCAGCTGGAAGGCCCTGTTGACATCAGACAACCAACGCAACTTTGTGTCCGTAGATGGGTTCCCAGAGAAGGAGAGCTTGACATAGACATTTCTTGGGGCAAAAGCAGGAAGGTTGGACGAGGGCAAGGAGTTGGTATACAAGGAAGAAACACCACGTTGAGGCAGAGAAGGTACGTCATGCACAGCTGAAGCACCCTTGGCAGTCTTGGCAGCCGGAGGCAAACAGTCCACACCATCGGAATCCTGCAAGGAGTCGGACGAGGCATCAACGGGTCGCTTGGTAGAGGTTGAGGAGGTGGAAGGCTGCAACCTGAGCTGCGGAGTGACCGAGGAGAGGGGGGGAGGGTTGCGAGAAGGCAGCTCAGGCCAGTGATCCTCGATAGGAGACTCATCCTCCTCTGACATGGCCAAGTCGGCCTCAAGGCAGGAAGCCACATCCGAATCCGCGCTCTCCATTAGGCCAGGCAAGGCCTAGATGGGAAGCGAACAACTGAACACACACAAACACACGAACATACACACACAGAACCACAATAAAAAAAAATAAACCACAAACAACAATACCACAAACAGCAAATCCACAAAAAAAAACGAGATAGAAAATATAAACAACCCCTATAACACCACAGACAAAACAACACACAATCAAGAACGTTGAAACAAGACAAACAACAACACAGGCAGAGCGCCAGGAACACGTCTTCACTCCAGGAAGGTTGGGGTGAGACCATCAATTCAGCAGCTGCACCGAATGGTTTACGAAAAATGAAATTTCGTATCATAAATAGCCAAAAACATTGTGTTGGTTTATGTGAGGAGGGATGGTGTGTAGTCAGGGAAGTAGAATATATTAACTACCTTTATAGTATGGAGCATACAATGGAAATCCTCCTAGTCAATTCCATCTTGAACTTCCACGCTTATTTACCAACATAAGAACATCGATAGACGTGATGGATTTCATCTCTTCCGTTTTCCTCCATCTCCTTACAGTGACGTCATTTTGACGTAGCTGTATGGATACGGAATCCATCAAACAGGACATGAGTAGTAGGTGGGTGGAACAAAGGCAAAGGAAGAGTTCATTACGGAAATGGGGAGTGGAATTATCTACTGTCAAATTATTACATTATAATGAGTTTGTGACATTTCACCAAAGAACATTACATGTTTAGAATAACGTGATAAAATGTTTCCTAAAGAGTGGCACGTATAATCTGAAACACCTCGTCGTATGGTGGTGACTTTAATAAGTAATGCTGTGTAAAATATATGTAAGTCTCTCTCTCTCTGTCTCTGCATTAATTAAGGGAATAATACACTTATTGTATATTAGAGTGCCTTGATTCCTCTAAAGTATGCCAGAATACAGTACCAGATTAACGATATATATGGTGGCCTGTTGCTTAGAATAGTTTGGAGGAATCAGTTGTTCCAGATTTACCAACACTATTAATCCCTTAACCATAACTTTCTCTTCTTAAGTTGGGCATAGAGGACCTGTTTTCTGACGCCGCCTGTGACTTGTCCGGGATAACAGGAGGGAAGGAGTTGTTCGTGTCTAATGTTTTCCACAAGGCATTTCTAGAAGTCAACGAGAAGGGGAGTGAGGCAGCTGCAGCAACAGGTAAACTTCACAGTATTATAGGCAAAAATATTCAGGGTGTTGACGATGTTGTAGTGCAGGTACAATGACTTAGATCACACACACACACACACACACACACACACACACACTCTCATTACAGAACCATCCATCGTACACTCAGATACCATAGTTTCTCGCCCAACTGAGTCGAAGCCCGAGTTCTGAAGCAGGCGGTTTCTGGATGACAGCCCACCCAAAGCCTCCATTAGTTCGAGGTGTGTGTAGCCTCGTGATGGTATGGTTGGGCTGTTTTCCAGAAACCACCTGCTTCAGATCTCTGGCTTTGATTCAGCTGGGCTAGAGACTATGGTATCCAAGTGTAGCCTAATGTACCACGCCACCATCAGCACCACCAATGTTCTTGCCTTTAAGCCAAAGTGCCCCTTTTTCACACTCTATTTTTTATTATACCCATTTAACACACACGTACACAAAATTTAGAATGTTTATATTCATATACTATGCATTTCAGGCCCCGAGAATCACGGTTTTTCGCGATTTTCAGCCAAAGTAATTGTTTAATAGGATTGGTACTTTGGCACAGTGTACAACACACCCCAGTCTAATTTTGAGTTGGGTTTTGCAAAGACAAATATTTTTTAATAAGGTGTTTACTCCTGACTCTGATGGCATAGCCGAGCATCGCCAACGTGGACATTCGAACACCTACTACTCCCCAATCCAGTCCATCCCTACCACCCTCCCTCGCTCTCCCCCTCATCATTCTCTCCTCTCACATCCGTCCCTACCTCCCTCCCTCTCATCCCCCCATTCACTCCTCCCTCATCCCATTTGCTTTTCCTCCCCGTCGCCCCTTTTACCATGTGAGATTAGGAGGTTACGTATGTTATGGTAAGTACTTATTATTTCAATATGCAAAAATATAGTGTAAACCCCCCGACAATCAAGCCTGTGATATAGGGTGGTGCGGAAATAAGTGTTCGTGATAGAATTGTTATAAAGACAAGTTCATTCCCAATATCCTCATGTGCATTTAATCTTTCAATTATGTAACCCTCATATTCGCATCAACATATTAATAATTTTATTCCATGACAATAGTTAATAAAATTACAATTCACACCTTACAATATGTACAAAGTTACATAATAATGAGTGTATGATTGATGAGAATGTTCTTTGTGGGTATGGGTATGGAGGTATGAGATAAGGTGAGGTAACAGGAGCTTACACAGAGGCTGGGACCTATTGAGGGGTTGACAGGTATTTTCAGTCCTCATCACTGTCGAGGAACAATTCATCCTCGTCATCGCTATTGAAATTTATGATGACGGGATCTACACGATTATGCACATTATCTGAAGACCAGTACTCATCCTCGAATGCCCTGGCCCGTCTCACTGCACCTTCCCAAACTTCCTTCGTCCGGGTGAACCTTTGCAACGAGCAACGCACAATTCGTTTCATGGACCCCCACACCTGCTTTATTGCGTTGAGCTCAGGATGAGCTGGTGGCAGCCGGACGACCTCATGACCCCACGAACGAATGATGTCATCAATTTTGTATTGTGTTTGCGGCCGGTTCTGTTTGCAGAGTTGTAGCAATTCTGGTCGTGTGGCGTTTAACGGGAATTTTATTTTGCGGCACTCCAACCACTTAATAAGATCTGGTTTGATGGTGGCAGTGGTGGGGCAACGACTCTCTTCTGTCTGTTTGTTATGGTAGGGTGCATTATCAATCACCAACACTGATGGCTCAGCCAGCGCTGGCAGGAGACTCGTAGTCAACCAACGGATGAAGAGTGTGGCATTCATCTCCCCATGGTAGTCTCCACTTTTGTTTTTGGCAGGAAAACACAAAAAAGAATCCTCAATGAAGCCATTCACTGTACAAGCTGCAACAATCACAAAGCGTTCCCCTTCTCCTGGTGGGACCTGACGACTGTAGGAATCACTGGTATCAGACTGCGAGGTGTCTACCCACTCCCTGCTAGGGTGCATCCTCGTAGTGAACCACGTTTCATCAATGTACACCACTTGTCTCCCTTTCTCTCGATATTCCTTGAGTTATCTGAGAGTGTTGATGCGCCAACATACTATTTCTAGGGACTCCTTCCTGACGTACATCTTCTGTTGTGTGGTCTTATAACGGAACCCCATTACTGTGCAATATGCGCCACACCACCGTATCTGAGGTATCGCTGGGGATGATATCAGCTGTCTTTATATCCTCGGCCACTGTCCTAACGGTGAAGGTTTGCTTGTTTGAAAACATGCGATGCACATGGCGGCGAATGGCACCAATCGTAAAGTTGTCCAGTGGTGAGGCGGTGGGGGTGGATGTTACGGCCACTTCAGGGAGAGTGCTCTTGTTGCGCTGCACAAGTGACCGTAGTGATCTCTCTGTTACTCCCAGGGCATGTGCTGCACGATCATAAGGCCTGTGTGGGCAAAACCACAACTGTAGACTACATAATATATAGTATAAAGCCGACATATGCCTTGTAGGTTACGGTGAGCGATCGATATATATATATATATATATATATATATATATATATATATATATATATATATATATATATATTACTCACCTATTCAGGTTATGATTTAATTTGTTGCGACCTTTCTCCCGGTTATATATGGATAGAAGGCGAATAGCGAATGCATTCCTGCATCCACGTGGACAATGTAGCATTTTGGCCATAGCTGCTATATGAACCATCCGCCTCCCTAGACCAAGGATATACAAGTGCTGATGCTGCAGCTGACACCACGTCGTACACCTATGATCCATAGTCTCGTGCACTTCAGAATCTCCTGAGGTGACGAACATGCCCTTTTGGCTGGGAGCTGCGAGAGTCGTGAGGCTCCACTCAGAAACATTAGAACCCTTCTTTTCGGGAGGTACGAGACTTCAGGGGCTGTGGAGTGAAGCATCGGAACTCACATCTCCCTGCAAAAAGGGCACGTTACTCACACGCAGGGGAGGGTGGAAGACACGAGAGGTGAGGGAGGAGGGATGGAATAGAATGGGGTCTGGACGTCGTTCGAATGTGTACGTTAGTCATGCCGACTCATCTGGCTTTGACTTAAAACGCTAAGAGTAAACGCCGTAATAAACAACATTAATCATTGCAAAACCCAACTCAAAATTAGGCTGGAGTGTGTTGTACACTGTGCCAAAGTACCAATCCTATTAAACAATTACTTTGGCTGAAAATCGCGAAAAACCGTGATTCGCGGGGCCTGAAATGCATAGTAGTTATTTACTTACATTGAGGCGATATAAAACTGTAGCTATTTATTTACATTGTGGCGATATTCTATTATTAGTGTAAATTATTCCTTCATTGAGTCAAAACTACTTACTCTGATATCACTTTTATGAGTTAAATATTAAGAGAACTGGTCACCCTCAATCTCTACTTCCCTCCTCTACGAAGGGTCTGTATACAGTTGTCTCCTCTTTACCGATGACGTCTCTGATTGATCCAGATAGCACATCCTGTAAGAGCGTCTATGATTTGTTCATTGTATCTCCCTTTCCCCTCTCTTCACCCTAACCTTACCTAACCTAACCTAACCTACCTGGACCCAACGTCAGGCACAATCACTATGCCAAGACATTTCCCTTAAAAATATATATATGTCTTTCGGACACACAGTCAATCTAACCCCATCACATTGCTGCAGTAGATATAATAGACCTTACTTATATTTATAATAAATAAATACTTGTATCCACCAATCATAGATATGCTTACTGGATGTGCTGGTTGAACTAATCAGAGACGTCGTCTGCCAATAGGAGCCAACTCTCTGAAGACGTTTTCCCCTCCTCTAGCTCCCCTGCTTCATCCCTCCTCCCTTTTTCTCTCCAATACTCCCTCCCTTTCCCGGTTTTCTCTCCAATACTCCCTCCCTCTCCCCGTTTTCTCTCCACTGCTCCCTCCCTCCCCACTCTTTCCTATGCTCTCGCCATCCCCTTTTTACCTCCATGCTCTTCTCTCTCTCTACCTCTCTTCCCTCAACTTATCCTCCAACTCACTCTGTCTGTCATTATCCCTTCTTCTTTCCATTTACTCACACTCTCTTCTATCCTGGTCGCTTTTATACTTCAAGCTTCTTATCTCGCTTTGAGTTCGGATTTCTTTCGTATTTTATGATTTTATCTATAAGTAGCGTTACTTAACCTCTTACATGTATCTAGTGGTTCATTAAAAGTATTTATTTTTACTTTGACTTGTATTTCTTATTGATATTTGATACTAATGGGTCATGAAATCAAAGAGTTTTTTTGTCACAGGAGTGGACTCCACATTCCTCCTATAGTCCTTGCGCTCCAAGGAGTCCGTTCTGGGTGTGGCAGAAGTCGTGATTTACCACTAGCCATTCTGCCAAATCAACCTTAGTATATGCCTCTCTCTCTCGTGTTCCTAATCTATGTGCTATGTTTTTATATTTTAGTATATCGTAAAGGAAGGTGTACATTTAGTACAATGAGTTTCACTTTTTTGGATTACAACAACGATGTGGATAAATTTTATGACACCTGGCAGCACAGATTAGTTTCCCCATGTTGCCAGACTGAGGCGATACTGGGTCACTGACTCATTTTTTGCCTGACTACCACCTGATACTTAGTGGTCAAATTGGCAACGTCTCACTCAGGGGAATTCCAACTTCTGCCCCACTCAGAACGGACTCCTTGAAGCAATAGGACCATAGTCCTTATACTTTTCATCATTCCAGTCTACTGAAAGGTTGGAATCTGTTTAGCCTTGCCCATTAATATTTTGAACTAATTGTGCAACTATATTAAAACTAACTTTCTCTTTCTCTGCTTTTGTTTATGGAGCGGCGCCACTTCAAAATCAATATTGCCTTCGCAATAATGCTAAAATTAATTTATTATAAATCCTGATTCAGCAAGAAAGTGACAATGTAGAAAAGAACCTCCTTCACAAATATAGTTATTCATGTTGGACTGCGTGTACTGATGTCAAAACTATGAATTTATTTTATCTATATACTATAAGGGACCTGGTATTTATTACACTTGTAGCAAAACCCAGTTGTATGAATATAGTGTTAGGCACTGCCATGATAGGCTTCTTGTTTTTCTTTAATGTATAAATACTATGTTACTATGTCACCCTGAATTTTAATGCAACTTTTTTCTTGAGTTTCACACTTGTTTTCTTATGGTCTGCAAACATTTATTTACACATCAATTTGGTAATTGGGCTATAATTTGTTTTTATGATGTTAAGGAGAAACGCTGGGCAGGCACGGACTGATCAGAGGTGGTTGAACCACATTTTTGTTCGACTTCTGCTGCATGAATCTTTCGAATCTCCAGAGTTGAAGACTAAGGTTCATATTCAATATTATATTGTTCTAAATTACAATATATCTGAAAACGATCCATATGTATTGAAACCTCTTTTCCGAGAATGATGGTTCTGTGCTTACTCGTGTTAAAATCTCGTTTGTGCTTTTAGATAAGTTCAATGAAACCAAAGCATATCAATTTCTAAAATGTGAACAGTAATACCTGTAGAGCTCTGTTGAACAAATGTTTTTATGTAAAAAGTAAACATTCCTAATTACAGTATTCGGTTACGGTAAAAGAAAAAGGGTCATAGGCTTTAACCAGGGTTGTCGAGTGTTTGAAAAGGCTTGAAATTACTCCATTATAGGTACAAGAATTAATGTGGCTGATACTGAAATTTGTGCACAAAATGGGAATTATAACACACACACACACACACACAGGTGGGTGGACAGAGAACAGATAGTAAGAGAGACAGACAGAACAGGCCAGGGTGTGGTAGATGATGCCAGATACCTCATTTATGGATAGAACCAGCCCTCACCAGTGTGTTGCTGGGTAGTTGAGAAGTGTGCTGGGTAGTTTACATCAACAGCCATCAACACATCTTCCCCGAGCCTACAAGGTAGCATGCTATCCTTGCTCCTACAGCCGGGTACCTATTTACTGCTAGGAGAACAGGGGCATATGGGGCTGGGAAAATTGTCCAACAATTCCACTGACCCAGGAAATGAACCCAGGATCTCTCGCATGCCAGGCGAGTGTGCTAACCTCTATACCATCAGCACCCCCTTTTTAGGGACAATGGAGCGAAGGAAATTGCCCAACCTTCCACCAGCCCAGGATTCGAACGTTGGGGTCTCTCGCTTAACAGGCGAGTGTCTTAGCCACTATATGTGTATTTGTGTGTGTTTGTGTTTGTATGTGTATTTGTGTGTGTTTGTGTTTGTATGTGTGCATACATGTATACGTTTATGTACAGTACAGTCGGCGGCGGGAGTAATGTCGCCTCGTCTACCCGGACGGGACCAAGATCTAGAATACAAGGTCCACGGTCCATAGAATACACGGTCGGCTTAGACGCAGATTAGTCTAACCTCCCACTACTCCCACCAACTGCCCTTGACGTCACTAACGTGTGTGTGTGTGTGTGTGTGTGTGTGTGAAAAAGAAAACGAGAGAAATGGGAAACGAACACTACATGGTAAACTATACATACTTGTATCACGAAAAAGAAACTATAAAATTTCAAGCTGTAATATATTTAATAGTGTTTTACTGAATAGGAAGACGTTGCAGTAATTAGCCTACTCAATTAAAAAGAAAATATTTTGTTTCATCCTCCTATTCCTTTAATAATAATAATAATAATAATAAAATAATAGTAATAGTAAGAACTCCCTTTCCTATAACTGTACCATAAGTATTGTATATTAATCTGCTTAACGTTCTTTCCCTTAGTTATGGTGAGTCTGCTCGGTTCTGCACCAAAACGTGTGTTCAAAGCTGACCATCCCTTCATCATTTATATTCAACACAAACCAACTGGTCTGTTGCTGTTTGCTGGTAGATTCAAAACACCATTATAATCTAATACAAGTAGCCTACTCTGTAAACTAAATAGCAACATCAGTATATTGTATACTTTATACCTCACAACACTTCTATACTGTTGTGTGTGTGTGTGTGTGTGTGAAAACCACAGCAACACTTTGTACAGTACATTACTATAATGTACTTTATGTATCAAAAGGTTTTATGTATTACTCATAAAATGTAACTAAAGAATTAATTACTACGAATCTGTAACAACAATACATACAAATTTAAAACATTTACCCATATATTGGGAGCTATTTTTTATCGGACTTGATCAATATATTTTCCTTTAATCAATATTGAATAAAATTATAGATAACTTAACTAATGTCTCCAATAGAAACACGATAATAATTACATTGTGGAAGGAGTGAGTGAAATAAAATAATTAGAGTTAAAAGTTATTTGTTTTCTCTGTATTCATATAACCTATATTATATTCTTTTTTTATTATTAATATTTTAAGGGTACATGTTATACAGTAGGTAAAATTTAATGTGTGTGTAGTTGTTCTTACCTATTTGTTCTTACCTATTTGTATCTTTACAGGATTGAGTCAAGCTCGTAATTAATGTCCCGTATTTTAAAACACAATTATCATATTTTTCTTTAAAGTTATATATGTTTTTGACACACACCACTTCTTCTGGTAATTTATTCCATTCGTCTATTACTCTATTTGGAAAGCTATATTTCTGTACATCTTTATCTCCTCTTTTTTTAATTAATTTCTTACTGTGTCCTCTCATTGTAGGTATTCCTTGTTGACATAAGTTGTCTATATCTATCTTTTCTTTTTCTGTAACACATTTGTAAACCATAATCATATCACCTCTCTTTCGTCTTTCTTCTAGTTTAGGTAATTTTAGTTTCTTTAGTCTTTCTTCATAGCTTAGTTCTCTTAGACTTGGTAGCCATCTTGTTGCTGCTCTTTGAACTTTTTCTAATTTAGTGATATGTTTCTTTAAATGTGGGTTCCATACTGCTGCAGCATATTCTAAGGTAAGCCTTATAAAGGATGTTATTATTTTCTTGACCATTTCTTCATCTATATAAGTGAAGGCCACTCTCATATTTGCTAACAATGCATACATGCTTCTCACGATTTCACTTATATGATCATCTGGTGTTAATTTCTTATTTATCATTACTCCTAAGTCTCTTTCTTTCTCAGTTTCAATTAATATTTTGTTTCCAAGTTTGTATTGCCAATTTGATCTTTTCTCGCTTTTTCCAAACTTTATAACATGACATTTATCTGCATTAAACTCTATCTGCCATTTATCACACCACTCTACCATTTTGTCCAAGTCATCTTGTAACTTTCTACAGGAGTCTTCATTTTAAATTGTTCTTTGTACCTTTGCATCATCAGCAAACATATTCATGTAAGTGCCATCTGTACTATTTACTTCTATGTCATTTATACAGGGTGTCCGGAATTTTTTGCCCGAAAATTTGGCAAATGCATCCTTTATTAATTCTGAAAAGAAAATACTCTATTGATGTTGTCTTTTTTTTTCTCTAGTTTAGCGGTAATTGAGACATTTAAATGTGTGACAGAACGTTAGGTAATGTACACAGAGGCAGCCCCGCGCCGCGCCCCGCAGCCCGTTGAGTTGCCAAGTCGGAATAAACGTACATTTTATTTCAAATTTTACATATTATTCTCAAAACTGTGTTATACTTATCAATCAATAATCATTAGACAGGACATTTTTATACTCTTAACTATTAGAGCAAAGGTATTTGTTATGATTATGATGACTTCTTTTCTGGGATCTGATCTGGGATTCTTCTGTTTGGAAATTTCCGTCGGTATTCCCTGACTGATGCTTCAGCACTCACTCCACAGAAGCCGTAGATGAGCACCATATCTGTGTACTCAGCGTTGATGAAGGTGAATGGCATTGTAGTGAAATGAGTGGGAGAACGCCGTAGAATACTTCTTCCTTCCACCCTCACTACAGGAGAATGCTGCTGGGTGTCAGGTGTGGCAGTGACTGTGGCAGGCTGTGAGGTGGGAAATCTCTCCACCCCTCGAGTGCCATCTGCCGTATAACCTACTTATTTTATTCGAATTTCTTGAACTTTATGAAGCCTACCCTGTTTTCAAGTGACATACTCTTGTATAAAAATGTCCTGTCTAATGATTATTGATTGATAAGTATAACACAGTTTTGAGAATAATATGTAAAATTTGAAATAAAATGTACGTTTATTCCGACTTGGCAACTCAACGGGCTGTGGGGCGCGGCGCGGGGCTGCCTCTGTGTACATTACCTAACGTTCTGTCACACATTTAAATGTCTCAATTACCGCTAAACTAGAGAAAAAAAAGACAACATCAATAGAGTATTTTCTTTTCAGAATTAATAAAGGATGCATTTGCCAAATTTTCGGGCAAAAAATTTCGGACACCCTGTATATATTAAGAACATTATTGGTGCCAATACTGAGCCTTGAGGAACTCCACTTATGACCTTCAGCCATGGAGAATAGTTCCCTCTTAGTACTGTTCTCATTTTTCTTCCTTCAAGGAAATCTTCCATCCATTTTAGTAGTTTTCCATTCACTCCTCCTTTATGTTGTAATTTCTATATAAGTCTTTTATGCGGAACTCTGTCAAAGGCTTTTTTAAAGTCTAGGTAAATACTATCCACCCATCCTTCTCTTTCTTGCATTTTTTTTCTGATATTCTCGTGTAGTAACTTATTAAGTTTGTAACACATGATCTTTCCTTCCTAAACCCAAATTGTCTCTCTGTTATCATATCATTTTTCTCCAGGTGTTCAACCCAATTTTTTCTTATAATTTTTTCCATAATTTTACACACTACACTTGTTAGTGATACTGGTCTATAATTAAGTGGGTCTTGTCTATTTCCTTTCTTAAATAATGGAACTATATTTGCTTGCTTCCAACTTTCTGGTCATTTTCCTTGTTGTAATGAGTTTTGAAATATTACAAAATTAAAATTGAGTGGCTGAGTGTTACAACCCGTCGAG
Source organism: Petrolisthes cinctipes (assembly GCA_033782935.1). Classification (NCBI taxonomy): domain Eukaryota; kingdom Metazoa; phylum Arthropoda; class Malacostraca; order Decapoda; family Porcellanidae; genus Petrolisthes; species Petrolisthes cinctipes. Next base: position 431,137 of record JAWQEG010001311.1, on the reverse strand, counting down.
CGCCACGCCTACTTAAACGAGATAATGGCCTTTAAAGTATAGGTAATAATGTCACGCGTAAGGTAAACACGAATAATCTGTTGACCGTTACTTCACTTCATCAACTTGATATCACCACACTATAACATATACTGTGGTATTTCAGACTTCATTAGAGGCCAAATTTTCTTAGCTTTTAACTGATATATGCCAAAAAGTGTTCAGCTCCCTATTAAGAAAGATATTACAGGTATAATAAATACGAGTACCATGGAGAAAATGTGAAAAGTTATTCTCGTACTGATATATTAGATTAGAATGGAGAATTGGTAAATAATAATAAAATACACTATTTCGATTAAGAAACTACATTGTTCAAGCATTCTATGGGTATAGTTTAGATGTAGGTACGTTACAGAATAACTTTGAAAAGTTTAAAAGACTATGATACTCTCATAATTTCCCGCGGTCTAGCCTCGGCCTTGTCGGGTGCAGGTGGGGTGGCGCCGGTCGCTGCCACACGTACGATTCAACGGTTCTATTGCTTTTGAGTTTTCTAGGTTAAATTGTTATGAATGAGTGGTAAGCAGGGGAACTGCTGAGTCATCATGCATCAATTTTAACTAGTTGACAATGTTATAATATTGTAATTTCTGTCTAATGTATTATATTGCTGTATTATAATAATATAATGAGAGAGAGAGAGAGAGTGTGTGTGTGCAAAAATGTTTACATACTACATACTCCTCACACTTGACTACTCACTCGAAAAAAAAGGTGATGCATGGTGAGCGCAAGCTCTCTCTGGTGTGTAGCCTATAATACACAGGAATAAAGCTTGTATTTTCACGTTGCTGTAATCTCCGTAGCAAAAGAACAAGAGATACAGCATTACAAAAAATTGGAGCACAGGCTAAGGGCAAGCAAGTCTCATTTAAAATAATTATAGTCTTACTTAATTGAATGTGATTTGCTCATCATTGCATTCTTTGTTGTTTGTCTGCTCCTGTGAAAACGTCCCATGGTGAGTAAATTAATCACAAGACTCTCCACTCCCTGCAACACATAAGATATCCCTCTGATTGCCTCCAGGTCCCCCCCAAATAATTATAATATTGGATGCAAAATCAATGATCAGTATAACATGAACACTTCATTAATTAATATAAAAATAAATACCATGCCGTACTGTAAATTAAATGATTTACATCAATAACAACCTGCATCTGTACAACTAAAATAACTTGAAATAATCAGGTTGCTGCACCTTTCGTCCCTTCTCAATGGACACCACAATAAAGCCATATATAACCCAGTCACCTACCCTACCTTTCACTGTCTGTCTACTGTCTCACCTTGTCCCCTGTCCTTCCCATTACCCTGTCCTCCCAACTGTCCACTATTCATTACCCTGTCCCACCGTGACATATCCTTCCCACCACATACATCACAGATGTATGTGTGTTTCCTTCTGTGTTTTGTTATGTGTCCTGTTGTGTGTTTGTGTGTGTCCTTCTGTGATTTGTTATGTATCCTGTTCTATCTATCCATCTATAGCTCCGATGCCTCGTTCCCTCCGGGAACTCCCACCAATGGGGTGGCCACGGCAGAAAAGTCTCCAGTTTTCCCTGTTCCCGCACTCCCTCCTCACTTGCTCCATCCCACCTTCCCCCTCACACTTCTCTCTCTCTCTCTCTCACATACTCTTCCACTCTGTTCTGCCATCTAACCGGAGGTCTGCCTCTCACACCAGGTTCCACAACTTCACTGCCATACACCTTCTTTACAGACTCCATACTTTGCATTCTCTCCACATGTCCAAACCACCTCAGTGTATTACGCTTCACTTTCTCAACCACTCCACATTCAATACCAACTGCCTTCTCACTCATACCACACCTCTCATACACACTCATTACTTTCTCCATCCCACCTAGTAAGTCCACATGCTCCTCTCAGATAACTCATTTCCACTGCACCTATTCTAGACTGATGAGCCCTATTCCATGTCTCCGACACATATGTCACTGTTGGCAGGAATATACTATTTCTCAGTCCCTCTTTCACTTCCATACTCACACTTCTACCCTTCATAATCCTCCCCAGTGATATTATGAACTGCCTGCCCCTCACTGCTCTCTCCCTGATTTCTCCTTCCATGTTAACACAGAACTGTTCCCAGTTACTTGAATTCCCTCACTTCCTCCATCATCTCACCCCCTAAAGTTATCTCACATTCAGACCCAGTTGGTACAGCCACTCTATAGGGTGTAGCAAAGTCAATTACTTCTGTTTTGGTCCTCTCAAATACTCTTACCAACATTCACCTTCAGTTTTCTTTGCTTACACATGGACTGAAACTCATCCACCACCCTCTGTAACTCCCTTTCACTCTCGGCCAGCAGCACAGTGTCATCCGCAAATAAGCTTGTAACCGAGGACCAATCTACTCCATTCAACCTCAGTTTCGCACCCAGGCCCTCCACCTTTGCCTTCATCCTCTCATGCACCCATCCATAAAGATATTGAACAACTATGGTGACATGACACACCCCTGCCTCAATCCTACACTGAAATCAAAGTTCTCACTCAAATCACCCTCAACCCTCACACAAGCTTTTGCATCTCTATAGAAAGCCTCAATCCCCTCCAGCAAGCACCCACCAACACCGTAAATCCTTAATACATCTGTCATAGCTCTCCTATCAACCCTATCGTATGCCTTCTCTAAATTTATGAAGGCAGCATACAACTTCCTACCCTTCCCAATATATTTCTCCACTGTTGATTTTATTGCAAAGATCTGGTTCACACATCCTCTACCCTTTCTGAACCCTCCCTGCTCCTCACTGACTTTATTCCCAGTTACTTCTATCAGTCTCTTAGTAAGAACCTTCCCATACACCTTCCCCGGTACACTAAGAAGGCTTATTCCCCTATAGCTACCACACTCATCCTTACTCCCCTTCCCCTTGTACAGAGGCACAATTATGACTCTCCTTCAGTTCCCTGGCACCTCTCCCAGTCTCCAAGCCAATATGCATATAAGCAGCATCCACTCCACCACTTCCTCCCCCCCACACCTCAGCATCTCTCCAGTTATTTCATCCACCCCCGGTGCCTTTCCTATCTTCAACTTTCCTATTGCTTTCCTGACCTCTTCCCTTCCCAATTCTCCCTGTACATCCTGTCGTCTACCTCCTGCCTCCATCCCCATGCATGTCACCACCGCCTCCCCTCCCGTCCCCCCATTCATTAACCGATCAAAATGCCTATTCCACACTTCTTTCACTTCTTCACTTCTACTCACAGTAACTCCATCCTCTCTCTTGATTCTCACGCTACCAGACTTTCCTTCTCCTCTTTCTCTTTTCACCTCCTTCCAGAATAATTTCTTGTTTTCTCTAAACTTCTCACTCAGTTTCCTACCAAACTCCTCATCCACTCTTCTTTTGCTCTCACTCACCGTCCTCTTCACTTTCCTCTTACACTCATTGTATTCCCTCTTTCACCTCCTCTGGCACATTTCTCTGCAGGGTTCTCCTAAAAGCCTTCTTCTTATTCTCTACTGCTTCCTTCACTTCTTCAGATCACCATGCACTCTCTTTCTTCTCCCTCTTTTGTACTTTGTACCCCACCACTTCTGCTGCTGTCTTACACACAAAAGTTTTGAATGTTTCATACACATCATTCACTCCCACTCCCTCCCCTATCACCATCCTTGCATCCCCCAGCACCTCACCCACCCTCCTCTTATATTCCTCCCTATATTCTGCTTCATCTAATTTCCCACTAGCCACCTCCCTCTTTTTCCTCACCCCTTCATCCCTCCTACCATATTCCCACTTAGCACTAACCTTCATCCTTACCAACAACACAAAATTGTCGGAGCATTGGATAATTTCTCTCACCACTTTTGCATCGACCCTGTGATCTTGTATGAAACTTGGAGGCTTGTGATTCCTCCTGACTATGCCACGTGATGTTTCGTGGGTGATGTTTCGTGGCAAAATTTGAAGGACTCGCAAATTTCCAATTTTCTGACTACATCACAGGGTCCCTTAACCTTTCATTCACTGCCACATAATAATAAATCAAACTCTTCTGCTCTCCTCTCTCATCCTTTCTCTTCCATGTATACCTGTGGATCATCTTGTGCTGAAAGGTGTTTGCCAAGAGCAACCCCCTCTCAGCACAGACATCCACCAGATTCACCCTTCTCATTTACTCCTTCTACACCCCATTTACCCACAATACTTCCCACTTCCTCACCTTCCTTTTTCCATACATATCTCACATCATCATCACTCTCCTTCCATTATCAATCTTTCTCAGACACGCATTCAATTCCTCCCAAAACACACTCATCCTCTCTCTCCCCGTCCTACTCTTTTCATCCTCTGGTGCATATGCACACACCCATGCATATTTCACCATCCCAATCTTTTCCGTCATCCATACAATCCTCGACCCATGTCCATCCACTCCCTTCCACACCAACCCATCCTCCCCCTACCCTTACCTTCCCTTCTTACCAACCCATCCTCCACCTACCCCAACCATCCCTTGCTCTTGAAATCTGGTAGTTTTCCTCTTTGCTGGCGTAAAGCCAGAATTACCCCAATTCCAAAGGGAGCCACTGCGTCATCAAATCCATCCGAGTATCGTCCCATTTCCATTACACCTATTCTTTCTAAGATCTTTGAGAGGCTTTTAGCGAGGCGTCTTAACTCTTATTGTAATAATAATGATTTAATACCCATTTCACAATTTGGTTTTCGCAAAGGTTTGGGTACCTGCGATGCATTTTTGACCTTGTCTCACGCACTTCAATCTTCGTTGGACAAGGGATATGAATCTCGTGTTGTGGCTATTGATTTTAGCTCTGCTTTTGATCGGGTTAATCATAAAGCACTTTTACATAAGCTGCAACTTATTGGTATTGGTGGTAGTCTCTTATCAATTTTTAAAGAATTTCTGATGAACAGGTCACAATGTGTTGTCATTGATGGGTGCACTTCTGTCCCTGTACCTGTTGTTTCGGGTGTTCCACAGGGCAGTGTACTTGGGCCTCTGTTTTTTATTCTCTTTACTGCTGACTTGGGCTTTGAGCTCGAAAATAAGCTTATTTCTTATGCTGATGACACAACTTTATATTCACCCATTCCATCACCAGGGAGTAGAATTGAAGTTGCAGCATCCCTAAGCAGGGACTTGGCTAAGATTACTTCTTGGTGTGAACTTTGGGGTATGAAGCTTAATGCCAAGAAAACTCACTCCATGATTATTAGCAGATCACGCACTTTGGTTCCTCCTCATCCTTGTTTGCATATTTCTGGTGAACAAATTGAGGATGTGACAGGTTTGCATTTGTTGGGAGTGACTCTTGATCCCAAGTTGACCTTTGAAAGGCATATTCGTTCCTTATCTTCTACTATTGCACAAAAGATTGGTTTACTCCGCAAGTGTTTTAAAAAATTTGCGTGTGAAACCATAGTCTTAAAATCTTTTTATGCTTTTATTTTGCCTCACTTTGAATATTGCTCTTCTGTTTGGAACTCTGCTGCTGACTGTCATCTAAAGTTGCTTGACAGAGCTCTTACTTCTATAAAATTTGTTCTACCTGCTGTATCTCTTGATCTCCATCATCGGCGTCAGGTTGGTGCCCTTAGTCTTGTATTCAAAATTTTTAACAATACTCGGCATCCCCTGCATAGTGTTTTACCTGAACGTTTTATTCCGACTCGCATAACAAGGTTTACAAGGAGTCTTAATGACTTTGCCATGACTCTAATTAATGCTTCTACATCTCAATTTTCTCGTTGTTTTATTCCTTCTATGATTACCTTATGGAATCATCTGCCTAACGAGGTTGTACAGTCAACTGATATTACTGGTTTTAAATCTAAAGTTAATGTCTTATTGCAACAGTAGTTTGTCTATTTTTTAAAAATCATATCTTTTCTTTTGTATAAGCTTTCATTGACAACTAGTTTTCTCTTTTGGGCTCTCTATACTCAGTAGCCCCTTTCCTTTTTTCTTAGTTGTTGTAGTCTCTCTTCAGTACTCCCCAGGTATTTTGTGTGGATCCATCTATTGATGTGTCTGCACCCTGTTGGGAGGCTATGACAGCTTCTATAATAATAATAATAATATCCTCCTCCTACTTTGTATACTCCCACCATCCCCCTGTGAGTTCCCTATCCGTCCTTCTTACCAACCCATCCTCCTTCTACCCCCCATATCCATTTACCTTGTCCTCCCTCTACCCCTACATAGTACACACTCTCTCTCTCAGTGAGTGTGTGACTGTCTGACTGACTCGAGTTACTGCCTACCCGTGCAATTTGTGAGTTCACAATTATTATTATTAACTTTAATTAATTATGTATCTTATTCGATGTATTGTCATAATTTTAAAAAAGAAATATTGAAGTAATAACACTTCCCTTATAATACAGTGAAACACATAGTATAAGCATAAATTATTTAGACATCTTTTAAACGCAGTACGAGAGTTTGGGCTGGTCCGACCGGTGTAGCAGTAGGAAGTGGAACGCCACTGGAACCCATCAACTGCGCATGCGTGGGGGTTTGAAGGTGCCAGGCGCACGAGTTACGACGGGAAGAGAGCAGGATTGCCAATTTAGCAAAAATGTACACTTTTTTGAAGAAGATAACGACAAAATCATTGGAAAAGCTTTGTTTGAGCTAGACAGGCAAGAAGAGACAGAAAAGATAAAATAAATATTACATAATATGTGGATAATAAGAGAAAACAAAGAGGAAAACTAGAATCAGGCAACACAAAGAAAAAAAGAGGACGAGAGGGGGCCGTTGAAAAGACTATCCCCCCAAAAACAGTAATTGTAACACTTATATACACTCGCTCGGACTCACCAAAGCCGAGAAGAGTGTACTGTATAAGGAGGCGATCATCATTTTTTGAGTGGAATGAAGCAGGCAAGTTATATTATAATATATTATACATTAGATACCTGTTTGGCGAGCAACCTATCAGTAGTTTTTATATGAAATTGACAAACATCTAAGGTTAAACCCAATCAGTGTTTGTACTGTTGTTTTAGTCTCTTCTTATTTATTTATTTACTTAATTAAAGATCTACTTATCACATGGAAAGCGGAATTATATACAAATTTGGAAGAACTGCCCTCTCTGACATCTCTCTAGATTGTGGTGTTGAAACTAGACAGTCAAGTACGGTATAGAGAAATTACTCTATCATCTCTTTTTTTTTTTTTTTTTTTTTTTTCTCACTCTCGTGGGTGGTATATGAAGTAAGTATGAATGGTACACAGATAATGGACTTCTTCACCCACATGGATAGTTGAGATAAGTGTATACCTATGGAAATATAACTCTTAATGTTTATGAGAAAATTAAATGTTACAAACTTCTTTGATTCTGATAATGTATTAAATCTTGTTTCTTAAGTGGTAGGGAACTGTATTTATTAAATTGGTATGTTTATAAAAAGCAAGTGAGGAGAATCTTGTGTGTGTACTTATTAGTGTGATATGGATTTTACATGGAATTTCTTAACTCACATATGTTTAACTTTCATTATTGTACTTCCAGACAAGATGCTGTATTTCAAACAAGCTGCAGATAGAAGGAAGGTCCTGAGGAATTATGATGACCTGCCCATAGTCTTCAAGCTGTACCACAACAGTCCTGTTGGAGGACTCAGTGGCTGGAATGTAACATAAGAGAACATCTCCAAGGTGTACTATTGCCTATTGGAGAAGTATGACACAGGACATCCAGCATTATGTATGTGTGTGTGTTTCTTGTGTAGACCATAACATGACACAAACACATTGATAAGTGTATATGAAATGAGTGGGATTCTAGTAAAGTGTTCATTCAATATTGAATGCATTACTCTCTAATCCCACTGCTGTATTGCTCTCCAGTAATTTTACCATTTTTTCCAGATTGCTACTTCAGTCAGTGCCAGATGTTTACAACACTGAAGATTCAGGCCCCAGAAATGTGTCCCATTAATGTCAAGGAACCCTTTGAGTTACTTGGAGTAGACCTGATTGGTGAGTAATGTATTAACATTGTTTCATCTTTGTTGGTTCAGGAGCTTCTTTGCTGTTGGTTATAATTACCCAGTTATGCATTCTTAAGCAAACAATTCCTGTTAGTCCATCCAACCTAACCCCTGCAAATAATAACTTTTATGATATTCTTTTATGCTGTAAATGTAGCATGCCAGAGTTTTTAGGAAATAGTTTAATTCAATATTTGTTCTGTAACCAGGCGTTTCATTTAAACTGTGATAAGACTCTGTGCCTTGTTACCTTTTTATTTGTAGTGACTGTACACAAGAAGTAGAGTTTCTTTAAATGCACAGTACAGTAGTTTCCTATCAGCCCATTCATCTGAGGCCAGTTCGGAAGAATACTGCTAACATAATCTTTACATCTTTAAGGGCAGCTGAGAGAGACGAGAGCTGGGAATATTCTCATCTGTGTTCTCCCATGATGAGACAAGGTGCAACAGCAAGTGAAAGATGAAGTGATAAACTCTGGTAGGTGCCTTGTTTTGGTAAAAACTTATATCACTGAGTATTGTCTTTTAATATTATCAGCTTTCTAAAAAATACTTAAAAAAAAGTACTGTATTGCCAATCCTTTGACATTATTTGTAAACAAAAAATGCATTTTATTTCTAAACATCAATAGTTTTAAGGCAAAAACAATAAATAATGGATTCTTAACCTGGGGTTCATGAGGATTAGATATTAATTAGTTAACATATGTATCCACTATACAACCAATAGGCTGTATAAGTGATGAGGACCTTGCCAAAGATGACCTCGGTGACTCTAAAACGTTTAAGAACCACTGCTATAAATATTGGAGTACCTCAGTGATGAATTTTAGGACCAATTCATTTTGCTTGTTTACAGATACACTGCCGTGGACCACCACATCGCCGTCGTGCAGTGGCCAAAGTACCCTGACAGAGTGAGTTGTGGTGGTGGAAGGTAGAAGGTAGTGGGTAGTTAGGATGTATACACATCATCTCTACCACCACTTCACACCACCACACAAAATGGTAAGGGGGAAAACAGATGGCCAAACTAGGACAGGAGTCCTACTCCCAGCCACACACCTCCTTTAGAAGAGTCTCCAATTACCTCTTATAGTCCCCCCAGCGGTGGCCGAGCACATAAGGCTCTGTGTGCTTAATGTCTTAGCACAGCGGTTCGAATCCGTCTGGAGACACATACTGGTGTGGTTATGTCCAGTTTCTGTGGTGTGTAGGATTTGTTATATATATATATATGTATAGAGGCCTATTAATGTAGTTAATATATAACCTATAACAAAAGAATACATAATTATTTTGTTTAAAACATAGGTCAGAATTTAGCTAACCATCATCTAGCGCATTGACGACATTGTGCTTCTGTTTGGCCATATAATTGATTTTTAATAATCTTAAACTTATAAGATGCACACATCATTCAGGTAAATTTGCCTTGCTTCTGCATTGTCACACTTGACTTTGACAGATATTTGTTGTTAATTTAACAAATATATCAACAAGAGATGGAATGCTATATTTGATATTTGATAAAAAAAATTTACAGTAATACTAAGAATTATAATGTTGATTAATTTTGTCCATATTTTCTAAAATCTCTCTATCTATCTGTAGCTCTGACGCCTCGTTCCCTCCGGGAACTCCCACCAAGGGGGTGGCCACGGCAGAAGGAGACTCTTCTGCCCTGTTTCAACACTCCCTCCTCACTTGCTCCATCCCCCCTCCCCCCCTCACACTTCTCTCTCTCACATACTCTTCCACTCTGTGCTGCCATCTAACCGGAGGTCTGCCTCTCACACCAGGTGCCACAACTTCACTATCGTACACCTTCTTTACAAACTCCTCACCTTGCATTCTCTCCACATGTCCAAACCATCTCAGTATATTACGCTTCACTCTCTCAACCACTCCACACTCAATACCAATTGCCTTCTCACTCATACCACACCTCTCATACACACTCCCATTACTTTCTCCATCCCACCTAGTAAGTCCACATGCTCCTCTCAGATAACTCATTTCCGCTGGACCTATTCTAGACTGATTAGCCCTACTCCATGTCCATGTCTCCGACGCATATGTTAGTGTTGGCAGGATTATACTATTTCTCAGTCCCTTTTTCACTTCCATACTCACACTCCTACCCTTCATTATCCTCCCCAGTGATCCTATGACCTGCCTGCCCCTCACTGCTCTCTTCCTGATTTCTCCTTCCATGTTTACACAAAACTGTTCCCAGATACTTAAATTCCTTTGCTATTTCATACATAAATATTGACATAGTAAACGAAATGCGAAATTGGAAAATAAATTGCTGCCGGAGCAGTAGGAAGTGGAATGCGACTGGAACGTATCAACTGCGCATGCGTGTGGGCCCAACATGTCATACCGCGCCACAGTACACAAAACACACGACCTTTGTTATGATAAGACGTCTCTCCCTATGTATTTTATTATGGAAAAATGCTCCGGCAGTAATTTATTTTCCAATTTCGCATTTCGTTTACTATGTCAATATTTATGTATGAAATAGCAAACTCGATATGATTTGCAAGCGATTGGCACCAAAAACAGCGCATGGAATATCCCGAGTAAGGAATAAATGTCATAAATAAGTAGTCGCTGTACGAGGAGGGCATGATGAGCGCTGCTCCGTACCACCACACCCTATACCGCTCTGCGTACCAAATACCTTGATCGCGAGAATGTGCAGTGACAAGCTAAATAATTATTTTCCCTCGCATAATTCACGTTTCACTACAATAAGCATTCAATTATCATTCGTACTTGTAACATACCAAGCTCAATAAATATATATGTCTCCCTCCATCACATCATCGCTGTATATGACTTAATATATGTTACCGATATTCTAGACAAGCTTACATATCTTAACCCTCTCATATTCTAATAAAATATATAAATACAAACTTTGTTGTATATACAGTGCATACAGTATATTAAATTACGGTATAATTTACAAAATTACATAACTATTTTTCTTCCTTCTCTTTGTCAATGATTTTGTTTAGATGTTTAATTTCATTCTCAAGTACACAGATATTATACATCAGAACACTACATCTTTGGGTAAATCAATTCCCACATGTTCTATTAGAGAAGCAATTAAGTGAGCCTTCAAGGCTTTCACCATGAACTGCTTTAAGCATTTATCTCATTTTAACCGAGAACAAATTTATTTGAAGGGAGATAGTGCATAGCATACCTCTATTAATCCTTTCAGTCCATGATTTGCTTAATTAATTAAGCAAACAGTGGCACAATTGATGGCCTTATTTCCTAAATATGGATATGTTCCTGCAATTTTTTTTTAGTATATAGCCACCTATGAAGCGAAGAGCTTTCTCTTCTATCACTGTTTTTACCTTCCAAATCGAAATCTAAGTCTTTAAATAAGATACTAGTTAAGCACATCTCCACAGCTAGAACACTTTCATCATAGTGTGTATGCTGTTTGTGCAGAAATATAGCCTCAGTATGACTGGTTATGCAATCATAATCTTCCCTGCATCATAACTTTCTTCCCTCCAGTGAAAAATGCAAGTGTGAAGTGGGGTCACCTCACCCTTACACCAACTGTATAGGGAATCTCATTTCACCTCTGTTGAAGAAGCATGACTCATTGGAGAAGTGAAGAAACAAGAGGTTCTCTCCAGTATCACCCTATAATGAGGCATATTTTAATTTTCCCTAAACTTTGACTAGAAGTAGAGATTGACAATATTTCAATTCTTAAGGATGAGATGATTGTGCCTGTACTATAATTATGTACAAATAACCAGTACTGTAATATTTTTAAATTGATCAACCTTGACTATTTAGGCCAATGTTCTTTTGCCACAAGTAAATGAATACACTAAGTAGCTAGCTGAATTATTGGGCAAACTTGGCTCATGATGACATTACATAATACTATACTCTTTCTTGTATACAGTATCAAGATTAGCATCAGCAGGCCCTAATGGGTCTTATGTCACTCTAGTAATGTGGGTGATAGGGGATGTATCTGAGCTGTATGAAGTTAAATGCTGGGCAATAAATTAGTTTCAAACAGAAAACTCTTAAGTAGTGTGACTGAGAATGTAGGGAATTCGCAGAGTTCAGACAGAGAAGGGCCGAGACCCTAAGATAGGATTATAAAACTATATTAGTGACAAAATATCACCTACAGTATAAATACAATAAGGTAGGGTCGTGCAAAACATCAAGTACACTATAAAGAACTTTATTTCCTATAATAAATTGTTAATATTGTACATGACTCAAAAGACATACTTTTATAACAGCTGGTATAGTACTGTATATAATTGTAGGTTAAGTCTTAGTGTACCGGGGAAGGTATATGGGAAGGTTCTTACTGAGAGACTGATAGAAGTAACAGGGAATAAAGTTAGTGAGGAGCAAGGAGGGTTCAGAAAGGGTAGAGGATGTGTGGACCAGATCTTTGCAATAAAATCAATAGTGAAGAAATATATTGGGAAGGGTAGGAAGTTGTATGCTGCCTTCATAAATTTAGAGAAGGCATACGATAGGGTTGATAGGAGAGCTATGACAGATGTATTAAGGATTTACGGAGTTGGTGGGCGCTTGCTGGAGGGGATTGAGGCCTTCTACAGAGAGGCAAAAGCTTGCGTGAGGGTCGAGGGTGATTTGAGTGAGACCTTTGATATCAGTGTAGGATTGAGGCAGGGGTGTGTCATGTCATCATAGCTGTTAAATATCTTTATCTCATGAGAGAGATGAAGGCAAAGGTGGAGGGCCTGGGTGCAAAACTGAGGTTGAATGAAACAATTGGTCCTTGGTTGCAAGCTTATTTGCGGATGACACTGTGCTGCTGGCCGAGAGTGAAAGGGAGTTACAGAGGGTTGTGGATGAGTTTCAGTCCGTGTGTAAGCGAAGAAAACTGAAGGTAAATGCTGGTAAGAGTAAGGTGATGGTATTTGAGAGGACTAAAACAGAAGTAATTGACTTTGCTACACCCTACAGAGTGGCTGTGCCAACTGGGATGGAATGCGAGATAACTTTAGAGAGTGAGAGGATGGAGGAGGTGAGGGAATTCAAGTATCTGGGAACAGTTTTGTGTAAACATGGAAGGAGAAATCAGGAAGAGAGCAGTGAGGGGCAGGCAGGTCATAGGATCACTGGGGAGGATAATGAAGGGTAGGAGTGTGAGTATGGAAGTGAAAAAGGGACTGAGAAATAGTATAATCATGCCAACACTAACATATGTGTCGGAGACATGGACATGGAGTAGGGCTCATCAGTCTAGAATAGGTCCAGTGGAAATGAGTTATCTGAGAGGAGCATGTGGACTTACTAGGTGGGATGGAGAAAGTAATGGGAGTGTGTATGAGAGGTGTGGTATGAGTGAGAAGGCAATTGGTATTGAGTGTGGAGTGGTTGAGAGAGTGAAGCATAATATACTGAGATGGTTTGGACATGTGGAGAGAATGCAAGGTGAGGAGTTTGTAAAGAAGGTGTATGGAAGTGAAGTTGTGGCACCTGGTGTGAGAGGCAGACCTCCGGTTAGATGGCAGAACAGAGTGGAAGAGTATGTGAGAGAGAGAAGTGTGAGGGGTGGAGGGGGGATGGAGCAAGTGAGGAGGGAGTGTTGAAACAGGGCAGAAGAGTCTCCTTCTGTCGTGGCCACCCTCTTGGTAGGAGTTCCCGGAGGGAACGAGGCGTCAGAGCTACAGATAGATAGAGAGATTTTAGAAAATATGGACAAAATTAATCAACATTATAATTCTTAGTATTACTGTAATTTTTTTTGATCAAATATCAAATATAGCATTCCATCTCTTGTTGATATATTTGTTAAATTAACAACAAATATCTGTCAAAGTCAAGTGTGACAATGCAGAAGCAAGGTAAATTTACCTGAATGATGTGTGCATCTTATAAGTTTAAGATTATTAAAAATCAATTATATGGCCAAACCGAAGCACAATGTCGTCAATGCGCTAGATGATGGTTAGCTAAATTCCGACCTATGTTTTAAACAAAATAATTATGTATTTTTTTGTTATACGTTATATATTAACTACATTAATAGGCCTATACATATATATATAACAAATCCTACACACCACAGAAACTGGACATAACCACACCAGTATGTGTCTCCAGACGGATTCGAACCACTGTGCTAAGACATTAAGCACACAGAGCCTTATATGCTCGGCCACCGCTGGGGGGACTATAAGAGGTAATTGGAGACTCTTCTAAAGGAGGTGTGTGGCTGGGAGTAGGACTCCTGTCCTAGTTTGGCCATCTGTTTTCCCCCTTACCATTTTGTGTGGTGGTGTGAAGTGGTGGTAGAGATGATGTGTATACATCCTAACTACCCACTACCTTCTATCTTCCACCACCACAACTCACTCTGTCAGGGTACTTTGGCCACTGCATGACGGCAACGTGGTGGTCCACGGCAGTGTATCTGTAAACAAGCAAAATGAATTGGTCCTAAAATTCATCACTGAGGTACTCCAATATTTATAGCAGTGGTTCTTAAACGTTTTAGAGTCACCGAGGTCATCTTTGGCAAGGTCCTCATCACTTATACAGCCCATTGGTTGTATAGTGGATACATATGTTAACTAATTAATATCTAATCCTCATGAACCCCAGGTTAAGAATCCATTATTTATTGTTTTTGCCTTAAAACTATTGATGTTTAGAAATAAAATGCATTTTTTTTTTTTTTAATAATGTCAAAGGATTGGCAATACAGTACTTTTTTTCAAGTACTTTTTAAAAAGCTGATAATATTAAAAGACAATACTCAGTGATATAAGTTTTTACCAAAACAAGGCACCTACCAGAGTTTATCACTTCATCTTTCATTTGCTGTTGCACCTTGTCTCATCATGGGAGAACACAGATGAGAATATTCCCAGCTCTCGTCTCTCTCAGCTGCCCTTAAAGATGTAAAGATTATGTTAGCAGTATTCTTCCGAACTGGCCTCAGATGAATGGGCTGATAGGAAACTACTGTACTGTGCATTTAAAGGAACTCTACTTCTTGTGTACAGTCACTACAAATGAAAAGGTAACAAGGCAAGGAGTCTTATCACAGTTTAAATGAAACAGCCGGTTACAGAACAAACATTGAATTAAACTATTTCCTGAATACTTTGGCATGCTACATTTACAGCATAAAAGAATATCATAAAAGTTATTATTTGCAGGGGTTAGGTTGGATGGACTAACAGGAATTGTTTGCTTAAGAATGCATAACTGGGTAATTATGACCAACAGCAAAGAAGCTCCTGAACCAACAAAGATGAAACAATGTTAATACATTACTCACCAATCAGGTCTACTCCAAGTAACTCAAAGGGTTCCTTGACATTAATGGGACACATTTCTGGGGCCTGAATCTTCAGTGTTGTAAACATCTGGCACTGACTGAAGTAGCAATCTGGAAAAAATGGTAAAATTACTGGAGAGCAATACAGCAGTGGGATTAGAGAGTAATGCATTCAATATTGAATGAACACTTTACTAGAATCCCACTCATTTCATATACACTTATCAATGTATTTGTGTCATGTTATGGTCTACACAAGAAACACACACACATACATAATGCTGGATGTCCTGTGTCATACTTCTCCAATAGGCAATAGTACACCTTGGAGATGTTTTCTTATGTTACGTTCCAGCCACTGAGTCCTCCAACAGGACTGCTGTGGTACAGGTCATCATAATTCCTCAGGACCTTCCTTGTATCTGCAGCTTGTTTGAAATACAGCATCTTGTCTGGAAGTACAATAATGAAAGTAAAACATATGTGAGTTAAGAAATTCCATGTAAAATCCATATCACACTAATAAGTACACACACAAGATTCGTCTCACTTGCTTTTTATAAACATACCAATTTAATAAATACAGTTCCCTACCACTTAAGAAACAGGATTTAATACATTATCAGAATCAAAGAAGTTTGTAACATTTAATTTTCTCATAAACATTAAGAGTTATATTTCCATAGGTATAAACTTATCTCAACTATCCATGTGGGTGAAGAAGTCCATTATCTGTGTACCATTCATACTTACTTTATATTCCACCCACGAGGGTCAGACCAAATAAAAAAAGAAGATGTGAGAGTCATTTCTCTATACCTTGACTGTCTAGTTTCAACACCAAAATCTAGAGAGATGTCAGAGAGGGCAGCTCCTACAAAATAGTATAAAATTCAGCTTTCCATGTGATAAGTAGATCTTTAATTAAGTAAATAAATAAATAAGAGACTAAAACAACAGTACAAACACTGATTGGGTTTAACCTTAGATGTTTGTCAATTTCATATAAAAACTACTGATAGGTTGCTCCCCAAACAGGTACCTAATGTATAATATATTATAATATAACTTGCCTGCTTCATTCCACTCAAAAGATGATGAACGCCTCCTTATACAGTACACTCTTCTCGGCTTTGGTGAGTCCGAGCGAGTGTATATCAGTGTTACAATCACTGTTTTGGGGGGAATAGCCTTTTCAACGGCCCCTCTCTCATCCTCTTTTTCTTCATTGTGTTGTCTGATTCTAGTTTTTCTCTTTGTTTTCTCTCATTATCCACATATTATGCAATATTTATTTTATCTTTTCTGTCTCTTCTTGGCTGTCTAGCTAAAAAAAAGCTTTTCCAATGATTCTGTCGTTATCTTCTTCAAAGAAGTGTAAATTTTTGCTAAATTGGCAACCCTGCTCTCTGGCCATTGTGACTCGTGCGCCTGGCACCTTCAACCCCCACGCATGCGCAGTTGATACGTTCCAGTCGCATCCCACTTCCTACTGCTACACCGGCGGGCATCGCCATCGTTCCCTGTTTCCTCTCTTTTTAATTATCTTTTTTCCACGATTTGTGATAATTAATGGATTTACAAGTTTGTTTTTGCAATAAAAATGTACATTAATGTTTTTATGCTACATAGCAAGCGTTCCCAACGGCTAATAAAATAATCACGTAGAGCACAAAGTAAATAATATTAATTAGCGAGCAGTGGCAACATCTTTGTTTAAGCTGACTTACTTGTCGACTGCCTGCATTTGTCACTCGCCGACACTCGGTTGTATTTCAGACACTCAAGAGATGTCTATATGCAAGCTAAGATGATATCCATTTGTTCATTAGATAGAAGAGGAATTGTAGAAATAATTCCTATTAATAACTCAATTTTAGGGTAGTTGGCACTTGACGAGTTGTAACAGTTAGGGCTACAAATAATGGCTTACTTAGTTCTTTACCACATTCTTTTAATACCCAACATGAAATTTCATCAGGTCCACTTGCTTTAGTTTTATCCACAGCTTCTAACTCTTTTTCTATTTCTAATCTGTTCACCTCAAACTCTTTTAGTTCATACGTGTTTGTGTTTGTATTTTCTTCTGGTGTGAATACATTTTCATTGGTGAATACAGACTGAAATTTTGTATTTAATATTTCGCAAATTTCATATTCTTCTGTATATATTTTTCCTTCATCCATAATGTTTTGAATTTTGTCGTTTATTTTTGTTTTGCTTTTGATGTAACTATTGAATAGTTTTGGTTGTTCCTTACTTTTATTAATAATATCTTTTTGGTATTCCACTTGGGTTTCTCTTCTTATCTTGGTATATTCATTTCTTGCACTTATATATTTATTATATGTTCTTTTACTTCCATGTTCCATAATGTGTCTCTCTATTTCTTGGCTTCTATACATTTGCCATTAAACCATTGTTTGATTTTGTTAGTTTGTGGTTTTTTTGTTTGGGATATACTTATTCACTCCTTCCTGATATATTTTGCAAAAATTTAAATATTGATCATTTATGTTATCAACGTCTATCATTTTGTTCCAATTAATATTTCTGAAATACTTTTATAATTATTTGTAGTTTCCTTTTTTAAAGTTTTGTATATTGTTTGGTTTATCTTGGACTTCTATTATGTCATATGATATTAAGAAATCCCATTTTATTACAACATGATCACTGTTTCCTAATGGTGGTTTATATTCTATATTATTAATTTCATTTTCATTTCTAGTAAATATTAAGTCTAATTGTGATGGTTCATCAGTTCTTGTATTATTAGTAATATGTTGTGTTAACAAGAAGTCTTGAATTAAATCTAGTAATTAATTATTCCATTGGTTTTCTGTTGCCTTTGCTTCATAATTTCTCCAATCTATATTGGTGTTAAAGTCTCCTGTTAATATTAACCTTTGAGATTTGTCTTACATCCTTTGTAGCATTTCTTTGAGGTTCTTCTGTGTGAAATTTATTAGTTCTAAATATTCATTATTATCCCATGTTCTTGTCTTTGGTGGCATATATAATGTAGCAACAGTAATTACTTCTGGTGTTGTAATATCTACTGCTATTAATTCAACTTTATCTGATACCAGTAATTCTGTTTTGTTTACCTTTAAATTTTTATGGGTTAAAATCATTACTCCACCTCCATTTTTTCCTACTCTATCTTTTCTCCATATGTTGTATTCACACAGGTTAAATACTCCATTTGTTATTTTATTGTTTAACTTAGTTTCAGAGAAGCATATTATCTGTGGTTTTTCTTCTTGTATAACATCTTTAATTTCAGTTAATTTAGATACAATACCATCTACATTTGAGTATATAATTTTTATTTTTTCATTTCTGTATATTTTTCATGTCGACATCTCTTTCTCAATAAGGTGTGTATATGTATGTGTATTTGTGTTTGTATGTATGCATACGTGTATACGTTTATGTACAGTACAGTGGGCGGCGGGAGTAATGTCGCCTCGTCTACCTGGACGGGACCAAGATCTAGAATACCAGGCAGAGTTGCCAGATATACAGAAATATCTGTATTTCTACAGATATTTTGGGGTGTCTACAGAAAACAAGATTTTTGGGCGAATTTTGTAGAACTCTACAGAAATTGTGGATTTTCTCAAGAAAAAGCTACAGAAATTTGCATTTTGGATGCGATTGGTTATATAGGGGAAAAAAAAAACTTACTCACATTTGTTAAAGTTTCCCCATAACTAGTGACACAAATCAGTCTCTAGCTGCTTGAGAACCATTCTGGACTGCTATATGAGGGATGATTATCTAAATAAGACCCCACTGACACAGGTTGCCCCATGTGATTCTCATCACTTTAAACCACTGCCATCAGTCTACTTTGGTTCAAAGGTTGGGATGACACTGACTATGCAACAGACAATTCCTACAGTAGCTATTGAGGACTTTCGTCAGCGGTGTTTGTCTTTTTATACAGAAGCATCTGTTCAATTATTAAATAGATTCCCACTTCGTGATGCCACTATGAAAAATTTAGAGGCATTAGATCCAACAACTGTAAAAAATAAGAGTTTACCATCACTGGCTCCACTCATGACAGCATTTCCTTCCCTAGTGAATGACGAAACAGTCCAAACAATAGATACTGAGTAGAGGTTGTTACAGAACACAGAACTAGGGACTGAAGCAGGTATAATAACTCCTGTAAAGTTCTGGGTTGCTGTGCGGGATGTCAGGAGAAATGCACCTGTCTTCCCTGATGTATAAAAATTTTATGCTGAATATATTATGCTTGCCACATTCCAGTGCAACTGTAGAACGAATATTTTCTGCAGTCAACAGGATAAAAACCAAGTATAGGACTCGGTTATCTTCTTCTACAATTACTGGAATGCTCCACACTAAGAGATTTCTTACCCATGGCTCTTGCTTTAATGTCAAGCTGCCTACCAAATTAATCTCTTTAATGGGTAAGGACATGTATCAAAGTCATGTAGAGGAAAGTGAGGAATTTGAAGCGGAATTTCCCAATATGTTACTCATTTTCGACAACAAAACAAAAATCAGTAACAAAAACGATCAACATGTTATTGAAAAATACCTAGTGTGCCGCCGCCTTAATTTTGTGTGTAAGAACACTTTGTTTATTAGCCTATATATATTTTTTTTCTCATAATTTCTTACAAGATAATAAATTTTGTAATTATGCATCTTTGATCATAAATATGAAAATTAAAGATTTAATTCAACTTGGTTATACCGTTTCCAATCCATAGCGGCTCAAAGAAATTGCTATTCTGTATGTATTATTAAACAATAAAAAGATGCATTCTTAGGGTCGATCCCCCCCAACGGGAACCGCCTTGGAATTAAGATCATGGATGGTTTGACAGTGGCCAATACCATGGCAGAGGCTTTTGCAAAGGTCTCCAGCCGTGACTCTCGACCTCTGGCTGTCAGGCATGAGTTAAGAGCCAAGGAGCGTACTGTCCTGGATTTTTCAGGGAACGAGAATGAAAGTTATAACCATATATTCACCCTGAGAGACCTGCATTCTGCTCTCTCTCTCTGCAGCGACACTTCTCCTGGGCCAGACAACATCCCATATGCAATGTTACAACACTTGGGTGAGGAGGCGATCTCATTTCTTTTAGCTTTATATAACAGAATCTGGCTGGAGGGTGTCTTCCCTTCTGGCTGGAGGGTTGCTACCATCCTTCCTTTTCTCAAGCCGGGCAAGGACTCTGGTGTTGCCCTCAATTATCGACCAATTGCCTTGACCTCCTGTCTCTGTAAACTATTTGAAAAGATGGTGAATGTCAGACTGGTATACTTCTTGGAACGGGGTGATTTTCTGTCTCCGTCCCAGTCTGGCTTTCGTAAACACCGTTCCACTACAGATGCTCTGGTCAGGTTGGAAGCTGCTGCATGTGAGGCCTTTGCACGACATCAACACCTTGTCTGTGTATTCTTTGATTTAGAGAAAGCCTATGACACTACATGGCAATATGGCATCCTGCAGCAACTCCATTTAAATGGCCTGCGGGGTCGCCTTCCACGCTTTCTTAAGGAGTTTCTCAGTGGTCGCAGTTTTTCTGTGAGGGTTGGTACAACCCACTCAGCATCTGTTGCACAGGAGGAGGGCATCCCCCAGGGAAGCGTCCTCAGTGTCACATTGTTTGCAGTAGCAATTAATGCCATTGCCTCATCCCTTCTAGACGATATAGCTAACTCGATGTACGTTGACGACCTAGCAGTCTGGTTTGCTGCTTCCCGTATGTCAGTGGCGGAGCGGCGCATGCAGCTTGCCCTTGACAGGGTGTCACGTTGGACTGGTTCTCATGGGTTTCGATTTTCTCCTTCCAAGACAGTTGCTATGCACTTCTGCCACATCCGAGGCGTCCAACCGGATCCGGACTTATTCATGTATGGTCATCGGATACGATGTGTCGAGGAGACTCGCTTTTTGGGTCTCCTTTTTGACAAACGTTTGACTTGGGTTCCCCACTTACGTACACTTAAGGTCTCTTGCCTCAAGGCTCTTAACCTGTTGAGGGTCCTGAGCCATACATCCTGGGGGGCTGATCGGGCCACCCTCCTCCGCCTATACCATGTTCTTATTAGGTCAAAACTCGACTATGGGTGTGAGGTGTACTCTTCTGCCACCGATGCCCGTCTCAGAGTTTTAGACCCTGTTCATCATGCTGGAGTACGTCTGGCGACCGGAGCCTTCAGGTCGTCCCCAATCCCCAGTCTCCTGGTGGATGCTAATGAGCCACCTCTTGATCTCCGTCGCCAGTCCTTGATGGTTCGTTGTTGGCATCGATTACATCGACTTCCTGACTC
The DNA here is from genome assembly GCA_033782935.1 of Petrolisthes cinctipes. Lineage (NCBI taxonomy): Eukaryota > Metazoa > Arthropoda > Malacostraca > Decapoda > Porcellanidae > Petrolisthes > Petrolisthes cinctipes. Next base: position 409,418 of record JAWQEG010001311.1, on the reverse strand, counting down.
CCTACCTTGCTTGGCGGTGTCATCTGATATCATGTCTCAGTACTACCTTTTACATTCTCGTGCACCATGGCCCTTTGGCTTCCGGGTCAGGAAGGCTATGGAGGAGATGGGCATAGATGACTACCAGATTTGTCCTGTGAGGGTCCCCAGGGTGGCTCCATGGCTTCTTCCAGAAGTTTTCCCCTGCACCTGCTTTACAGATACGAAGGAATCTCTTCCTCCTCCAGTGGCTTGTTCCCTCTTTTTAGAACATGCCTTCACTCACAGGGAGTCCCTCCCTATGTACACTGATGGGTCAAAGTCTGATGCTGGAGTTGGCTTTGGAGTTGTCTTTCCTGACTTTTGCCGTGGAGGCAGGCTCCATTCTGTCATGTCCATTTTTACTGCTGAGCTCTCGGCCATTTTATATGCCCTCCAAGTGATTTTTACTCTCCCTCAGCCTTCGTTTACTATTTTTAGCGATTCCTGTAGTGCCTTGCAGGCCTTGTGCAATTTTAACTCTTCCCATCCCCTGGTGTTGGCCATTCTTGAGTGGCTTGTCCTCCTGGGTCGTCGTGGCCGCAAAGTCACTTTTTGTTGGGTCCTGGCCCATGTGGGTGTTAAGACCACATGGGTGGAGACCACAGCCTTAGCCAGGGCTGACGCCCTGGCTAAGGCTGTGGTCTCCAATTCCCGGCCTCCTGCCAGGCGTCATCCTGTTCCTGCAGTGGACCTTCGACCCTACATAGATGCTACCGTTCGTTCCTGCTGGCAGGACAGATGGGACGCCGTCGGGGCTAACAAGCTCCGCGACATCCGCCAGCGCCTTGGATTGTGGAGCTACAGTGGCCAGTCCCGCCGGTGGGAGATGGCTCTTGTCCGTCTCCGCATTGGCCACACATTATTGACTCATGGCTTTTTAATGGAGAGGGCTCACCCTCCCTACTGTGATTATTGTCTGGTCCCTTTGACAGTACGGCATCTTATTGTCGAGTGTCCCAGCCTTAGGGACCTTCGTCGTAGGCACCTCTCCGAGTACCGGAAGGGTGACGGTTCTTACAGTCTCTCCCAGGTGCTCGGGTAGGAGGCTTGTAGTGTGGGAGGGAACACCCTCTCCTATGTGGAGGAGGCTGGCCTTCTCCACAAATTGTAAATTTTATTGTATTTATGGCTATTAATTTTTAGGTAGTTAAAGTTTAATGTTTCTTTCGTTAATATTTCAATTCTTTTATATATCTAACTTAAGTAGGCTATTTCATTAATATATGATTTTTTGGAAGACGTGGGTTTTATTCATGCTGCTTCTCCCTTTCGAGGTAGTGAAAATTATTTAATATTTGTACATATTTTATTAATGATGTAGATGACCTTTTTATGTTGGGCGGTATATGACCATTGTTGTTGCGCCGCCAGATGCCTAATGGCATCAATAAATCAATCAATCAATCAATTCCTTGGGTGTTTATATGAATGGGAGGGATAGGTGGGTTTGATGGTGTTGGCATGTCTGGTAAGTGTTCACGTTCATGGGTAAAATCGGACTGGAATTGTGTGTTAAGGGCGTTGGCTTTGTCTTGTGGGTGTGTAACCAAGGAATTGTTGTGTAGTAATGTTGTAATACCGGTCGAGTCTTGTTTGCGTGCTTTAAAAAAGCCGAAGAATTTTTTGTGGTTTTGTGTGTTGTCTGTGAGGAAAGTGGATGTGTATTTAGTTTCTGCTTGTTTAGTTTCTTTCTGTAGTGTTTTCTGTATAATTTTGTATTCTAACCAGTGTTCTGTATTGTTGTATCGTTTTGCTCTGTTATATGCCTTTACCTTGTTTCTGTGTAGTCTTTTTAATTGTCTATTGTACCATGGTAATGACCGGTTATGTGTGATAGTTTTCGTGGGTATGTGTTTGTCCATTGTGTCACGTATAAAGTCACGAAGTCTGGTCCAGTTTGTTTCAACAGAACTGGCCATTGGGTCAAGGAACGATTCACGAAATTCAACTAAGTCTTGGGTAATGCCACCCATGTCAGCTCTGTTGTACATGTAAATTGTCCTGGGTAATTGTTTTTGTGTTGTTGTCTTGATGTTTGTGTCAATGAGTACCATCTCATGGTCACTAAGACCAAGTAGTACTCGTGTCCGTGTACTTAAGGAATTGTTGTTTGTGAGAATTAAGTCTAATATGTTGGATGTGACCCCGAGTCTTATGTTAGGATTATGTCTTTCTACACTGACTTGTGTGCGCGTTGGTTCGAGTACTGTTTGAGTAAGTGAGTGGGTTTTAATTTTGTCAATGAAATGTTCATGTAAGAGTTTCCTATCAGTTTATAATATTAAGTTGCCTTCATGGGTGGAAATGTCCAGTGTCGCCTGTGCTGTCCAGTTTATGTCGGGAAGGTTAAAGTCACCAGCCAACCATATATTTTTGGAGGGGTCAAATTTAGATAAACAATCGTCAAGGGTCTGCAGGTATTCTAAGTTTGAATTTGGGGGACGATAAAAGGATCCTATAATGAGTGTCCTGCAGCCCTGTATCTGTATTTTAGTCCATATAATTTCAGAGTCCGCATTCAGTTCGGTGGCTGGGATTGCAACTAGTTCTGGCTTTGTCACAATTAGGACTCCGCCATGTTTATCGTCTATTCTGTCCCTCCTGTGTAGGGTCATATTATAGGGACTGTCCGTCGGGAAGATTTCACTGTCCTGGATGTCAGGTGTGAGCCAGGTCTCTGTCCCTATAATAATGTCGGGGTCATAGGTCTGGAGGGTTTGGTAAAAGGTGGCTCTTTTGTTTATGATACTGCGGAAGTTAATGATTAGGGTACGGAGGGAAGACAGTTTTTTATGGGTGATGGAGTCGAGTGTGGTGTTGGTGGTAGAATGGGGTGTGAGGATGGATGATCTATTGGGGATGGTGATTGGTGTTATGGAGAATGAGCGTGCACTATGGAGAGTCTGGTTGGGTGTAGAATGGCTTGGGAGAGGAGGAGTGGATGATGCAGAGTTAAGGGAAGTCATGTCTTGCTGTCGGTTTTGTGTAGGGGAGGAATTGTCTCTGTTGCGTCTACCTAAACGTCGGGTGATCCTATCTAATGGAGGTGTGTTGTGGGTTGTGGGTGGTGGTGGAGATGAAGTGGTGGTGTTTAATAAGCTGTATCTATTGGTGTAGTGTATTGGGGAGTGAAAAAGGGAGGAGGTAAAATTAGGCGCACCACAGTCCCAGCAGATCCACGAAAGGCTCCGACCCTCCAATCCGTCAAACGCCGCCGTGAAGCCCCCAACACAGCTGACATGAAACCAGCCTGCATGCTGGGAAACCTCACATCAACGATCGCACTGGATGGCCCGCTGGCCCCACTTGACCGTCCGTCGGCACAGGAGACAGCGGTACTTTGGGGCGCGGGGGCCAAGGTTGATCAGAGCCCCTGTGTCACCACACAACATAAGGAGCAACAGGGCACCCCGGAGATTGCCGAGGCAAGCCACCTTTAACCCTTGAGGGCCCTTAGGGGTGCCCAGGTTCCCAAACAGGTGTTTGTATATGGAGGTGTGGGTGTAGATGTCTGGTGTTAGTGAGTCTGGTGTATTGGTATGTGTGCAGCCAGTGTTTTTATTGTCAGTGTTGTAGAGTATCAAAACTAGTGAGCAATATGTGTAGAGTATTGTTAGTGTACATGTGTCTGTTGTTTTGTGTGGGGTGTGTCTGTACATGTTTATGAAGCACTAATATAAATAGATAACACAAACTCACCCCTGTACCGAGACAGTCTGCACGGCTGCAGGAAGGAATAAAACGTAAACAAACCCCTAACTTACGTCAGGGGACAGTTATATAAAATGAGAGAATTGATAATAAAACCTATGAATTTACCTAAAAAGGATATAAAAATTATAAAAAGATGATGAAATACACTGAAAAAGAAACTGTATTATTCAAAATAGTAAAAATTGAGGGGTGGGGGACAGTGTTATGCTGAGGGAGGGTCTGTGTAAATTTAAAAGACACTAAAAACAGTATTAAAAAGAAGGAAAAGATGACGTAAAATGACAGCCATAGCAAACAATCTCGATACTTATCTTGATTAAATGTGATATGAAGGGTTCCTTTGTTAATAAAAAAAAGAAAGGATAGATGAGAAGGAAGACGGAGCTCGGGGAGGACACGTCGGGCTCCTGGGACTGCACAACAACTGATGGCCTGCTGAGCCAGGACCAAGGTGGAGAGTTTGGAGTCATTAGCAGCCTGAGCGGCAACCAGCCCATCAATCCTGGCTTCAAGGGCAGAAAAGCGGTTCTCGAGAGTCGTACATCGTGCCATTAGGGTAGCAACAGATTTGCAGAGGGCCAGATCTGAAGGCGAGGCAGGGCTGGTAGGAGGAGCAGGCTGGGGAGGTGATGGTGGTGATGGTGGAGGCAGAGCAATAGTAGAGACACGAGCCTGGACCTGACGTCGAGTACATCCATGCCACACGTTAACCCCTGGCTGAAGGCATCGTGGACACTTCCATCGAGTCGTATCCTCAGGAGGTGAAGGCTCAGAGGTGGAGGCAGCAGGACGTGATGGTTCACCCATGACAGGACACGTCTTGGAATCATGGTCGGCGGCACACCATGCACACTTCGGCCTGGCAGAACAGTACCGGGAAATATGCCCAACTCCCCAGCACCTGTAGCACCAAGGCTGGTCATTATGAAGTTTCCTAACCTCACACGGTGGAAGACAAGGGAGGAAATCAAAGGAAATCTCATTTCAACATCAACAGGTCAACATCAATAGGAAAACGGGTGAGGATGTAGCTAGGGAACTTACGAGGCCTCTCGGGTGAGTCTTCAAGAATGAGAGGCAGAGATAAAAATTCACCAGCCTTGATTCTATCAATGATGTCCTGACGCTTCCTAGAGATGTAGACAAACCGGGAGGTGACAGCAGCCATCTTGACTTCAGCCAGTTCACGCTGCAGCTGGAAGGCCCTGTTGACATCAGACAACCATCGAAGCTTTGTGTCCGTAGATGGGTTCCCAGAGAAGGAGAGCTTGACATAGGCATCTCTCGGGGCAAAAGCAGGAAGGTTGGACGAGGGCAAGGAGTTGGTATACAAGGAAGAAACACCAGGGTGAGGCAGAGAAGGTAGGTCGTGCGCAGCTGAAGCACTCTTGGCAGTCTTGGCAGCCGGAGGCAAACAGTTCACACCATCTGATTCCTGCGTGGAGTCGGACGAGGCATCAACGGGTCGCTTGGTAGAGGTTGAGGAGGTGGACGGCTGCAACCTGAGCTGTGGAGTGACCAAGGAGAGGGGTGGAGGGTTGCGAGAAGGCAGCTCAGGCCAGTGATCCTCAATTGGAGACTCGTGTTCTTCCGACATTGCCAAGTCGGCCTCCAAGCAGGAATCCGCGCTCTCCATTAAGTCAGGCAAGGCCTAGATGGGAAGCAAACAACAACACGAACAACTAAACACTCAATCAGCCAGGGACACACACAGACAATCACAACAAAACTATACACAAAACCACAACAGACAAACAACACCACAGAAACAACACACAAACAAGAACTCACAAAATACAAAAAACACACAAACAAAAGCGTCGAAACAACCCAAACAACAACACAAACAAGAATGGAGGCAGAGCGCTACGAGTACGTCCACACTCCACCAGTTCGGGTACTTCGGGAGCGAGACTGTTCAGATAAGTAAAGCTCCGCCAAGTCGGCTGTCATATTGTAATCTAGTATCGTAATTTTATCGGGTTTATGATCCTACAAATGGGTAGTTCCCTTGTATTCTATCCCGAAAAACTTTGCTTATCACGTAAGGTATTGACAGCAGCCAAGGACAGAGAACAGTATTACAATGAATATGAATCCTTAGGCTTCAACCCAAGAGATTCAAAAGATTCGCGCAGCCGAACGAAGTCGAAAACAAATGTGATTCAATCACCTCTGGTTAGTCCGTGCCTGCCCACCGTTTCTCCTTAGCATCATAAAAAAAAAATTATAACTCAATTACCAAATTAGTGTGAAAAACAAAACAAAACTAAAAACAAAATTGGACCATCAAAACACAAGTGTAAAACTCAAGAAAATGGTTGCATTAAAATTAGAAATAACATGGTATTAATACATTTAAGAAAAACAAGAAACCTATCAAGGCAGCGCCTAACACTATATTGATACCACTGCATTTCACTACAACTGTAATAAACTAATACTAGGTCTCCTACAGTATACGGAGAATTTAAATTAATAGTTTTGACATCAGTACACGTAGTCCAACATGAATAACTATATTTGTAAAGGAGCTTCTTTTCTCCATTAAACACTTTCTTGTTGAATCAGGAATTAAAATAAATGAATGTTAGCATTAATGGGAAGGCAGGGGTACGGACCACAGATTGATTTTGACGTGGCGCCGCTCGAGAAACAAAAGCAGAGAGAGAGAGAAAGGGAGTTTTAATATATTTTACACTGTTATTTTAAAATATTAATGGTCAAGGCTAAAGAGACTCCAACCTGTTGTTAGACTGGAATGATGGAACGTATAAGGAGGAATGTGGAGTCCACCCTTGTGACAAACAAACTCTTTGATTTCATAACCCATCAGTCTCAAATATCACTAAAAAATATGTCAGACTAAAAATAAATACCTTTAATAAACCACTAGATACAAGGAAGATGTTTGGAAACGCTACTCATAGCTAAATGCCAAAAACACGAAAGAAATTTGAACTAACTACGAGGTAAAAAGCTTGGAATATGAGAGTGATTACGATTTAATAGAGTGCGAGTAAGTGGAAAGTGGAAGGGAGAACGAAAGATAGAGAGAGTTGGAGGATTAATTGAGGGAATGAGAGAGGGCGGAAGGGAACAAGAGAAAGAGAACATGATGGAGGGCGCATGACAGGTAGAGAGGGGAGGGCGGGAGCAATGGAGAGGACGAGGGAGGAGAGAGGGGGCAGTGGAGAGAAAGAGGGGGGAGAAAGGGGGGACTGTAGAGAAAGAGGGGGGTGGGAAGGAGCAGTGGAGAGAAAGAGGGGAGATAGGAAGGAGTAGTGGAGAGAAAGAGATGGTAGAGAGGGGAAAGGGGAGAGAAAGAGGGGGTAGGGAGGGAGGAGTGGAGAGAAAGAGGGGGAGCTAGAGAAGGGAAGGAGAGACTTAGTGGAACCAGTTCTCTTAATATTTAATGCATAAAAGTGACATCAAAGTAAATAGTTTGACTGAATGAAGGGATAAATCACACTAATCATAGAATATTACAACAAAATGTAAGTAAATAGCTACAGATATAATGTATTGTCTCATTGTAAGAAAATGGCTATAGTCATGTGAAGGGAAGGTGAAGAGGGGAAACAGAAGGATATTGTACATCTGGACATGCGAGTCAGTGTTACCATATGAATTCTGGTTGAGGCATATCATAGGTGGGTATGAATACTTGTGGCCAATAGAACACCAAATACAAGCACTAAATACACAAATAAACAACAAAATTAAAGAACAGAAAACACTAGACTGCAAAAGGTTTGTCAACACTTTATCAAAAAACAAACACCAGCAAACTCTACAAAATTCTAAACAGCATCACACTGTCCAACAGCAACTCTAAACAATGGTATAGCCTGGGTGACCAAAGCCATTCCCAAGGACTCGCGCCACCTTGGTGGGGGCGGGGGGATTTTGTGACGGTTTGGCCCCCATAGCTTCCTTCCTTGGTAGCCATAGGGGGGGTGGTCGCACGTCGTAGATACCGCCACTCCAAGCCCACAGGGAAGCCTTCACTACAGAAGCAGAACAACACTTTGAAACACTGAACAGTACACCCATCACAAAATCAACACTACTGTACAAAAATTCAATACAATTATACAAAATATAGACAAACAACACATCCCTAGAGGTAACAGAAGCAAACACAACCCCAACTTTACAACAAAAATTCAAGACCTCATTAGACAACGAGACACACTTAAACACACATCCCCAACTTCTCTTACACAACACATCGTACACCAAATACAAGCACTAAATACACAAATAATAATAACAAAAAAATAAAGAACATAAAACACTAAACTGGCAAAGGTTTGTCAACACACTTGATCACAAAACAAATACTAGTAAACTCTACAAAACACTAAACAGCACCACACTCTCTAACAGCCACACTATACAATCATATGCAGCCATCATAACAACAGACACCATATCCTCTAATATACAACAAGCAAACACCCTCACCCAGCATTTTTCTCATGTAAGCCACCTTCACCCTCACCCTGAAGACCGAGAAGTCATCAAACGTAAAAGGCATTTCGCCACTGACCCAGACTATGCACCATTCACAATCCGTCATGCAAATCACATCATCCACAACCTCAAACACTCATCTGCCTGTGGCCCTGACAACATCAGTAACATAAACCTCAAACACCTTGGACCACAAGGCATACAAACACTCACTAACATAGCAAACTACAGCTGCTCACACAACACATTACCCAACATCTAGAAACACGGAAATAGCTTCACTATCCCAAAACATAACAAAGATCCCACACTACTCTCATCACACCGTCCCATCACCCTCCTTTGCACCCCCTCCAAAGTTACTGAGTGCCTCAACATTAGCCTAATCACACCACACATTCCCCTCGCATCCTCACAACATGGTTTCAGACAACTACACTCAACAAACACTCTTCTCACAGACCTCAGTCACCTCATACAAATAATTTATGATGGCATCAACTCATATAGACCCCTACACAGAAAACTCCTTGTTACACTGGACATCAGTAAAGCATTTGATGCCATCCCCAGCCACAACCTACCAAACAAAATATACAACACAATGATGCAGTTTCGCCAACGGTGTCCCCCAAGGTTTTGTTTTCTCACTCACCCTTTTCAATTTATATATGCTCGACCTACCAACACCCCAGGCACCACAAATACACATAGCCTCCTATGTAGATGACATAACACTCACATGTACACACAGAAATGCAGGCACAGCCACTCACATCCTCCAACCCTACCTCAACACACTTAATGCCTGATTCACCACAAACAGACTTAAAATAGCACCCACCAAGTCAGCAACAACAACAACAACAACTGTCACCCTTTTCACCAACTGGAATGCAGAACACCACTACACACCACACCTCACCATAAACAACACACCTATACCACACACAACACCCAATATACTTGGTATAACATACAACACCTCCATGACATTCAAACAACATATCACGGCCATCAAAAACAAATGCATGCAAAGACTTGTGACACTCGTTATCAACCTCTTGCCACAAACCTCGTGATCACAGACCGTCGAGCAAGCGCTATGCTAAGCGCTGGTTGGTTGTAATTGTAAGTTCATGATCCATGTCCGCATGCCCGGACAGGTCTCGAGATATAGCCATACTGAGCACTGATTGGTTGTTAGCTCTTGATCCTGTATGCCCTATATATGTACAGTCTCCTCCACTGCCGCGTTCATCACTCCAGCGTTGTTAATGTGTGTAACCCACAAGGTGTGAACCTCCAGTGTCGTCGACTCTAGTATCCGAAACACATACCAGTATGAGTCAGTGGGAAATTGATGGAGGGATGGTGGTGGCTTGGGTTTGGTGTTCTATGGAGGCAGGGTAGGGTGATGACTGTAAGCAGTAATACAGTAGTCTTGGCCAGGTGCTATTTTTATGAATGCTAAATATAGGTCAAAGATAGTAGTAACACATGGTGGAGTTTTTGGTTCATGTTCTACATCATAACATTAATGTTAATTACTGCAGGTAAGAATAATATCTCGAGTGTGGAATTTAAGCACATCACGGTGTTGCTACAACATTCCACACCACCATTAGTCCTCACAAGTCAAGATAGGCTCGTTCCTCCAAGTTACTCATTGCATATTAATATGGTAATTATTTTGTGACGATGACGCAGATTTGTCAATAACAACAATGTCCAACTGTAGATTGTCATTATAAGTTGTTTTTTGACAGTTTCTTGACAGTTCATTACATAGTGAACATTTCACAGCCTTTAGTGTTCACATTACTTTGTGATCATAGATGGATTGGGTGAGGATGGAAACATAAATCATATATTTAAGGTGTTGGATGCTTCATATGTGTCAGAGTTGATGAATACAGTCGAGCTTCAAGGTGTTGGTTGATTCAGGGTATACAGAAGTTAGTATTCTGATATTTCACTTAGATACAGATTGACTTGCACCTTATACCCTATTTACACAGACGACTTATTTCATTAAAATTAATTTTGAGTTTAGGCCATGACGATATGATGCTAGTAACCACAACTGTGCACGTCAATTAATGTGTGTGAAGAGAGAGAGAGAGAGAGAGAGAGAGAGAGAGAGAGAGAGAGAGAGAGAGAGAGAGCGATGACTTCCAAGGTATTCGCGACTTTAACTTTAAATGTATGAATTTTGTTGGCATCCTAGTTCAATTTGTCTATAACCGCATAGTAATGTCAAAACTGAAGTATGTGAAAGTTCAATATGTAATGATAATAAAGTGTTACCTCAGTCGGAGCAGTCGTGACACTACTACCAATGTTCACAATGCCCGTAAATTGAAGATATTTGTTATAATAATTGACAGAAAACAAAACCATGTTTTGTTCTAACAATGTCATGTTTGTTATGTAACAAATTTATATAGCTGATGTATAATTTAGTACAGCGTTACTGCTTACAATCCTCTCGCTAACTTTCCCCCGTAAAACATGCACCACACCATTCCCAAGCCTACACCCCTCCATTACCATACCCCCGATTTACTCCTGGCATGTGTTTAGGATATGCGAGTCGAAACTGGAGGTTCACACCTTGTGGGTTACAAACATTGACAATGCTGGACCCTACAGAATAGAGCCCTAAAGATAATCACAGGCTGCACAGCTACCACACCAACAGACCACTTACACAATGAAACCAAAGTCCCAAAAATCAAGGATCATCTTGACAGAAGAGGCACACAAACACTTGCTGCAACCTCAACAAATCCACACCATCCACTACACTACATGGCAACCGCTACATGAACACATTACCATAAACACACCAATACCACTGTAAAGGAAACTATACCTCCAGTAAGGACGTATGGTGTCCTATAACAATTTTTGTATATTTTCTTATCTGTTAACTAACTATTAAGTCGACTATCTCTTGTGGTTCAGATATACCGATCAGTTTCTTCCTTGATTCCCCGAATCACCACATTTATAAATTAGAGCTTCGTTCACCTAGTTATTAAATCAATAAATCCTTATCTGAAACAATCGAGGCCTCAAAAGAGAGATATTAAAGGGGCCCGGTGAGCTCCTCACATGGGAATAGGTATTAGTCTAGTTAGCTATTGGTTGAGCAGGTACATATATTAGTTTATTAGCTAGGATGTTAAATTAAGGTATATTTTTATTTGTATAAAGTTACAAAACAAAACAACTAGTATATAAGTTTAATTTTAAGTTTGAATGTAAAAATAAAAATAATAATAATAATAATAATAATAATAATAATAGTAATATATGCATAAAAATAATATGCAAAAAGTTAAAATTAAAATAATAATAAATAAAAAAAATAAAAAAAATAAATAAAAAAATAAAATATAATAAAAATAAATAAAATAAAATAAATAAAAGGCCTTAATGACCAACACCAAGGTCGATAGGCCAGGAAAAAAAAAAAAAAAAAAAAAAAAAAAAAAAAAAATCCTCACATGAATGCCTTGCTACGGCAACAGCACCCGGGGGCCCATGGCGCTAGGCCCCTGGCAGAGGGACCGAGTCGTCCGTCCGTGAACCCCTGCGCCCCAGGGGGCACTGGCGTGAGGCCAATGGGGACCAGGCCCCAAGTTCAGGTACCCGGGGAGCCGAGTCATCCTCCCGGTAATGCCTTGGTGAGGCATTTGCAGCCGGGGGGCCATGGCGATAGGCCCCCGGAAGGGCCGAGTTATCCGCCTGGGCGTCGCACGGCCCCGGAGGGCACTGGCGTGAGGTCCCTCAGAGCAAGACTCCACGACCTCGTAGAGTGTGTCGGTATAGAATTATCAACAATCGATTCCCTGGTTTTAGTAAATATTGCACCCTGGGTAACACCCCCCTTCACTATTGTGGATTCCTGGCTGCCAGGGGTTAAATCCCGGGTGCCGGAGGTGGAGGTACACCAGAGGTTTCGTGAGATAATTGTTCAACATCTTTCATATTTCCATCTGTATACCGACGGATCCAAGACGGATGAATGTGTGGGTGCAGGTGTATGGTCGACTGAATGCCAGTTAAGATTCAGACTGCCGATTCATACATCTATTTTTCTTGCTGAACTTTTTGCTATTAATAAAGCTTTGGATTTTGCCCTATCGACGACCCACGATAGGATAGTTATTTTTACAGATTCATTAAGTTCACTTCAAGCTATTAAATCCTTAAATACAACTAACAACGAAATACAGGGTAATATCATTAGTAAGCTGTTTTGTGCCAATAAATCAATCAAGCTAATATGGGTACCTTCACATTATGGTATCTATGGCAATGAACAGGCTGATATACTAGCCGGGTCAACTGTTGATCTGGACATTAGCATAGTCCGTACGGATCTCAGGTGTTTTGTTTCCCTCATTAAGTCTCGAATTCATCTCCTGTGGCAAAGGCAGTGGACCAGATTAGACATCAGAAACAAAGTCAGAAAAGTTATTGAACCCTGGGCTACGTCATCATGGCGTAGTCGCAGGGACGAGGTGGTGTTAGCCCGTCTAAGGGTTAACGCCACATGGTTAACCCACCTAGAACCATATATTAACAGAACTTTTCCCCCTCAATGCACATCATGCAACACAATACTATCTATAAATCATTTATTAATTTTTTGTACTGATCATATTAATCAAAGAAGTAAAATTAAACAATATTTTCAACTTAAAAAAATAGCTCTAACCATCGAAAATATTCTATCAGATGATAAGAATATTATAAACAAACTGCTGAGTTTTCTGAGGGAGACAAAACTTTATGACCTTATATAGATTGATATAATAAAATGGATCCAATGGCTTAATGACCTTTGGCTATATGCCTCTGGTTGATAGCCAATAAATCCAACAAGTAGTAAGTAGTAGTACTCCTCACATCTGGACTTTGAGACTGGGTCGTGGAGAGAGAGGTCGTATGTTTTATGCTCTCTCCTCTAGCTGCCAGGGCCTGCCGCACCGGCAGTAGTTTCTTTTTTTTTCGCCCTTCTGGTGACCACTAGGATTAGCTACTATTCATTCCCTCCATAGCTGGTAGACGATATAGTAGGTGTCTATATCTTTATATTGAGATCAACTTTGCCTCCTGCCTATGGTGGACTCCCCCACTGATAGCTCTGGGTGTGGTTGAACACAGACGGACCACCTTAGTGTGGATTGAGAGGTTGATCTCAAACATTAGTTAATTAGGGCTGGTATAAATCCCTTTCTGGTGTTTTCTTTTCCTCTTCCCACTTCCCCCCATCCTTGGGGGAAGTGGTTACTATGTTGCCTTCCCTCCCAACCCCTCCTCCGTATAGCGGAGGAGGCGGCCATGACCGACCACCACCACGAAACGACGGACGATACGAGACTCGAACACCCTTCGACATAGACGTAAAAAATGCTTCGTTTGTCATGTTTCATGCCACTGGTTCGGCCCCACTAGCCGGCCTCAATCCCTTTATTGTTCAAAAGGTTATTGATGGCTGGGCTGGTGTGGTTGAATCAGTTAAAAAACTTGCATCTGGAGACCTCCTAGTCAAAACATTTAATTCTAAACAAGTAGCCACTTTGCTGAAATTACGTCAGATTCACAATTATAAAGTTGAAGCCAAGATTCCTCAAGCCATGAATTCCTGCAGGGGAGTAATCACCTGTAGGGATTTAATGATGATGGAAGAGACGGAAATAATTGAGGAAATGAGGAATCAAGATATCATTGATGCTAGATTTATTACACGTTTAGAGGATGGTATAAGGAAGAAGACTGCAACACTCATTTTGACTTTTGGCAAAGTTTCACTTCCTGAAACTGTCAAAATTGGTTATGAAATCGTTAAAGTAAGACCCTTTATCCCCAACCCTCTTAGATGCTTGAACTGTCAGATTTATGGACACGGAAATCGCACTTGTAAGGCTTCTTCTCCAGTGTGTGGCAGGTGTGCGACGCCTGGCCATGCTGAGGAAAAGTGCACATCAGTGGAGCTCTCCTGCTTTCATTGTAAGGGTACTCACTCCACTTCCTCGAGGGATTGTCCCAAGTGGAAGCTGGAGAAGGAGGTCTGCTCAGTGAAGGCAGTGCGAGGTATCTCCTATCATGATGCGAGGAAGGCGGTGATGGGATCGCAAGCGACCCCATCACCCAATGTCTCGTATGCATCGGCGGTGATATCTCGACCCGTGATGTGTACTATCAGTACTCAGACTGAGTCAGAGCCAAGCGAACAGGCTGATCACTCTACTTCTACACCTACTATTATTACCCCCTCTAAGACTATTACCAAACCTACTAACTCCTATTCTCAGGCTGCAGCTGCTTTGCAGTCAGAGAAACAAAAGAAGAAGTCAGACAAGTATGACAAAATTAACTACACCACCCTAAAACCAAACAAGTCACTTCCTTGCACACACCCTACTCCCACTTCATCGGGGGAGAGAAGGGATAGCTCTTCCTCGGTGGAGTCTGGGAGACTCACCATTGATGAGGAAGCAATGGATGTCTCCGGACGCAAGAACCGGGAAAGGTCCCCCGGTAGCTACTCGCCACGCAGCGGGCGGCACAAGAAGACTAAGCGCTCAGGCCGACCCCGTAACTTTTAAATCGCCATGTTCACTGTACTACAGTGGAATTGTAGAAGTCTTGGGAATAAATTGAACAACATATCAATTTTATTACACACACACAGGCCAGACGTCGTCTGTTTACAGGAGACAGGGTTGGAGAATCACTCTGACCCAACACAATTTAAACACTACAACGCATACAGGAGAAACGATGGACACGGAGTAGCAATATACTCACACAAATCACATCCACAGACACAAATAACATTAAACACTACTCTGGAAGCCGTTGCTTGCAGAGTGAAATTACACAACACCTACATATCCATCTGCTCTCTTTACTGTCCGCCACGCGGCCCCATTGACAGTGATTTATTTCATAATTTATTCAGTCAACTTCACGGAAAAAAATTAATACTGGGCGACTTTAATGCCCATCACTGTCAGTGGGGAAGCTTAAGAACTGATGCTCGCGGAGGGCAGATGGCAGACATTATACAACAATCCAACCTCTGCCTCCTGAACGATGGTCAAGCCACCAGGGTTGACGATCGTTCTGGCAACTTTTCGGCCATCGATTTGTCTCTGGCCTCCCCGGATATACACCAGGATTTTTCTTGGCATCCTGAGTCCGACTCCCTTGGTAGTGACCACTTTCCCATCTGTCTCTCTTATTCAAGTCATACTATTTCGGCCCCTTTGGTACCAAAATTCAATTTTAAGAGAGCAGATTGGGGGTCTTTCGGGAGGATCGTCGACCTAGATATTTCCGGGGAGACCATAGATGAAAAGATGCGAAATGTAACACAAAACATTTTACACGCAGCTGAGGTTGCTATTCCCAAAACCTCTATAATTCGAAATAAGCGTGAAGCACATTGGTGGTCAACGGATTGCCGAGAGGCATTAAGGAAACGTAATAGGAGATACAGGATTTTTGACAAACAGCCAACTCAGAACAACTTTATAGCTTACAAACGGGCGAGGGCTGAGGCAAGGAGAGTAATTAATAGAGCTAAAAGGGACTCTTGGCGGTCGTTTGTGTCCACGGTGAATCGTTTTACACCACTTACAAAAGTCTGGTCCACTATAAAGATATTAAATAACAAACGCCCGTATACTCCCATCACCACTCTTCAAGTGGACAACAACATCTACGACGATCCCGTGGACGTAGCAAACGTACTTGCCAGGAGTTTCTCAAAAGTAAGTAGTTCAGCCAATTACGACCAACGTTTTCTCCATCACAAACGTATGGCTGAACTACAAGAGATAGACTTTGCCACAGAAGACGTAGACTACCCATACAACCGGGAGTTTACGATAGACGAACTTCTCCTTGCCCTAAGATCCTGTAAAGACACCAGTCCTGGACCTGACACCATCACGTACGGTATGATCCGGCATCTTGGCCAGGATAACCTGGTCAAGTTGCTAGCACTGTATAATGAGATTTGGGTGTCTAACACCTTCCCAAACTCATGGCACTTTGCGTAGGTCATACCGATACCTAAACAGTCTGGTCGTCTTGTGAATCCCAGTTCATTTCGACTTATTGCGTTGACTTCTTGCCTCTGTAAAGTCATGGAAAGAATGATAAATAATAGGCTACTTTTTGTTTTAGAAGCGAAGGGTTTATTGAGTGATCGACAATGTGGCTTCCGGAAACACCGGAGCACAGTTGATCACTTGATGAACCTGGAACATTGCATTTCAAAGGCATTTGCCAATAAAGAATTCATGGTAGGGGTGTTCTTGGACATCCATAAAGCCTATGACATGACATGGCGACACGGTATTCTGATGAAGCTTCACGGTTATGGTTTAAGAGGTAATTTGCCCAATTTCATCAACAACTTTTTGCGTGACAGAACCTTTTCTGTCACCCTTCCCTGTAATGTAACATCGGACATTTTTGTGAAAGAGAACGGGGTGCCACAGGGAAGCGTGCTTAGTCCTACACTTTTTAACATCATGATCAATGATATTCTGTCATCAGCTCTAGTTCCCAGGAATCTTAAATACTCGTTGTATGCTGATGATTGTGCAATGTGGCACTCGTCACGTAATGCACAGTTTTCAGTAGGACGGATTCAAGCAGCGCTTGATTCTGTCCACCAATGGGCCTTACAGTGGGGCTTTAAGTTTTCCGTTCCTAAGTGTACCGGAGTAATTTTCAGTAAACGTAGAGTGCCTCAAATTAACGTAACGTTAAATTTTTAGGAATTCATTTTGACCAAAGATTAAATTTTACACATCATGTTAATAATTTGCTTGTTCGTTGTGAAAAAACTTTAAATGTCCTTAAGTACCTATCAGGTACCACATGGGGAGCCGACAGGAAATCTTTATTAATGGTGTATAAGACCCTTATTCGTACAAAGCTAGACTATGGCTCACAGGTGTATGGATCGGCATCAGGTACAACGCTAGGAAGATTGGATGTGTACCAGAATAAATGTTTACATGTGTGTTTGGGAGCTCTGAAGTGTACACGTGTAGCTAGGATGGAGGTGGAGGCGAACATACCTCCTCTCCGACTTCGACGGGATCAACTCGCCATCAACACCGCAATGTCAACGATCCGGAAGTCGGAGATCGGCAACGTAGCCAGTGCCTCCCTCCAACAACATCATTACCTTCAACATGGAAGACGGAGGCCACTGGCTGTGCGCCTCCACCAGCTAGAACAACAACTTCAAATAGACCTCGGGGACTGCGACAAGTTTACCATCAGCAAGATACCACCGTGGGAGACACCCAACTTCGGCGTCAACACATCGTGGTTACCATCATCGAAAGAAAAGGCGCCGGAGTTGGAGATACACCACCTGTTTGGTGGTATCATCCGCAGTCACCTGGGGTCTCATCACGTGTACACTGACGGCTCCAAGTCAGATGAAAGTGTGGGTGCGAGTGTATGGTCGAGTGAATGTGAAATTAGGTATAGGTTGCCGATACATACATCTGTGTTTACAGCTGAACTTTTTGCAATTGACAAAGCTATAGACTATGCACTAAATTCTCGTTATAATTCAATAGTAATTTTCTCAGGCTCCAAGTCAGCCCTTCAGGCAATTAACTCATGTCAAACTATTTCCAATGAAATCCAGGGTCGCATCATTAATAAGTTGCACTTATGCAACAAGTCCTTCACTCTGATCTGGGTGCCCGGGCATTGTCGTATTTATGGCAATGAACGGGCAGACTTACTTGCAAAATCGGCTGTAGAGCTCGAGGTTACTTGGGACGTCCCTCGTGATCTACAGTCGTGTCTATCCCTCGGAAAGAAATCAATAAATCTTCTGTGGCAAAGTCAGTGGACCGGACTCAATATCAACACCATCAAGCCTCAACTGGGTAATTGGGCCACTGCCAACTGGCCCAACAGACTGGAAGAAAGGATTTTGGCAAGACTAAGAACAAATTGCACGAGGATAACGCACCTAGATCCTTATATAGACAAACGTTTTCCACCGCATTGTAACACCTGCAATGCGGTGTTATCTATCAGTCATATCATCCTGCATTGTCGGCGATTTGTGGGGGAACGTGCTTCCCTCATAAGTTACTGTGATGCAGTAAAAGTCCCCTTCACACTCTCAGCTCTCTTAGGTGATAGGGATGGTGGTGTGACTGATAAATTGATGACTTTCTTGAGGGAGACCGAACTGATCAGAGTGATGTGACTTTTTATTTCTATTGTTACCATTCTTTATGTATTTTTGCCAATTATGAATGCTATAAATTATGTGTTGTATATATTGTATACTAGCTGCTCCGCCGCCCTTCGGGCGGCTAGGAGCCGCTAGCTCCTGCGGAGGGCTGGCGGCCTGCGGCCGCCCTTCCACCGCCCTTCGGGCAGTTTGGAGCAGATCGGGCGGTGGGTGGATAGAAGGAAGGGAAGGAGGGAAGGAAGGGGGAGAGGGAGGGATGGTTTAGTGGTTAGATAAAATAAATGGATGGATGGATGAATAGTAATAGAGGTGGGTGGGTGAATAATTGGAGGTATTAGTCGTTTTTAAATGTTTATTATATCAATCTTTCTCCCTCATTCAATAACTCCATCATTCTAAAATTAGCATAATTAATAATATTTCCTTCTTTTTCTATTAATTGCGTCACTAAGCATTTTACTGAAGTGCCTCCTGGTAAACGACATTTTTCACGACTCCGGTTGACGACAATAAATATGCAATAATGAAAATCAATTTGACAAAAGTGAAACTCTATAGGACAATAATGAGAATCAATATGACAATGGTGTTTGATACTGGAGCAGGAATCAAGAGCTCAAGAAAATATTGTACAAAATATTGGTATTTATTGAAAGAATTACCGTTTTCCCTGTAGTTTGCCCAGGTTAGGTCCCGGTAGTCTGATGCGGTCTAGGTTAGGTTAGGTAAGGTCAGGCTAATTTCAAAATGCCCCATTTGAATATGCCCTATCTTGGCAATAATGAAAATCAATTAGACAAAACTGAAACTCAATAGGACAATACTGAGATTCAATATGACAATGGTGTTTGATACCGTAGCAGGAATCAAGACGTCAAGAAAATAAGTTACAAAAATATTCTACCAATCAGAAAATAAATATGGCAATAATGAAAATCAATTTGACAAAACTGAAACTCTATAGGACAATACTGAGAATCAATATGACAATGGTGTTTGATACTGGATTACAAAAATATTCTACCAATCTGAAAATAAATATGGCAATAATGAAAATCAATTTGACAAAAGTGAAACTCTATAGGACAATAATGAGAATCAATATGACAATGGTGTTTGATACTTACTGAGAATCAATATGACAATGGTGTTTGATACTGGATTACAAAAATATTCTACCAATCTGAAAATAAATATGGCAATAATGAAAATCAATTTGACAAAAGTGAAACTCTATAGGACAATAATGAGAATCAATATGACAATGGTGTTTGATACTGGAGCAGGAATCAAGAGCTCAAGAAAATATTGTACAAAATATTGGTATTTATTGAAAGAATTACCGTTTTCCCTGTAGTTTGCCCAGGTTAGGTCCCGGTAGTTTGCCCAGGTTAGGTCCCGGTAGTCTGATGTGGTCTAGGTTAGGTTAGGTAAGGTCAGGTAAGGTCAGGCTAATTTCAAAATGCCCCATTTGAATATGCCCTATCTTGGAAATGGGGCATTTGCGGAGGAAATGCCATAGAAGAAAATAGTCTTAGAATGGTCTAAATAAATGGGTAATGAAGGTAGAAAAACGGTATGCAATAACGGTAATTCATTCAATATTTACCAAAATATTATACCAATATGGTAGAAATCAATCATAAAAATGGATAAAATGTAATAATATAGGTAAAATAAATCGTGAACGACAATATACTTACTGAGATAACGCGTAAACAAATCGAATAATATCCGTGCTGTAGCCGAAAATATGTTCATGAGCTGTTGATTTCTGGACCAGTATCCGACACTATTTTGCTCCCCCCCCCCAATGTATTTTCTTATCTATATTATTATTTCGCTTCCACGTGTCGTTATTTGTGGTTTCGTTGTATGTGAAAATAAATATGGCAATAATGAAAATCAATTTGACAAAAGTAAAAGAAATCGTGAACATAATTTAATAATAGGTAAAAGAAATCGTGAACGACAATATACTACGCTCGCTCACGTGTTCTCATTTTTAGGGGGGTTTTAGGGGTAACTACTTTATTACTCATGGCGCTGCTGTACGCAAACCAGTGGACCTAGGAAACTTTAGTTTACAGATTCTGGTGTGTAAAATCAAGCTCTACAATTCTGTAAGAAAAAATTTACCTAAATGAAACTTTAAACATGACCCTGTTTTTGCAGTTAATGCGGGAAGGCTGAAATGTGGTATGGTGATTCCGTAGATTTTTTCCCCTGTATTTTTTTATTATTTCGCTTCCACGTTTCGTTATATGTGGTTTCGTTGTATGACACCCCCTAAACCTGAAGGGGATCAAGACTCACCTACATGCAAATTTTGAGGACACAAAGTTGGACGGTTTAGGCGTGCATCGCGGACACACACACACACACACACAGATAGAATCTTGGCTTTATGTATATAGATTATGATGTATTAGCTAGGTTTAGCGATTATCTAATATAGGTTTAGCGATTTGTCTGTCTAGGTTTAGCGATTGGCTGGAATAGGTATTAGTCTAGTTAGCTATTGGTTGAGTAGGTACATAGATTAGTTTATTAGCTAGGATGTTAAATTAAGAAATATGTTATTTGTATGATGGTACAAAAAAAAAAAAAAAAAAATTGTATATAAGTTTAGTTTAAAGTTAAAATGTAATAATAATAATAATAATAATAATAATAATAATAATAATAATAATAATAATGATAATAATAATAACAATAATAATTATAATAATAATAATATATGCATAAAAATAATATGCAAAGAGTTAAAATTAAAATATTAATAAATAAATAAATTAAAAAAAAAATAAGAAATAAAAAATAAAATAAAAGGCCTTAATGACCAACACCAAGGTCGATAGGCCAGGAAAAAAAAAAAAAAAAAAAAAAAAAAAAATCCTCACATCATGCGTCCAGACTTTGTCGTGTCCAGACCTCATCCTCGTTGTGCATAGCAACAACAGACTACAGTATTGTTCGTGGAGTTACCTTGGTGTACCGAGGCCTCTTACCGGCAGTACTCTGTTGTTTCTCTGCCCTGTGTAAAGTAATTAAGTAAAGTAAATTTGCAGCGTTTTGCTGCACTGATGTGTACACCTTCAGTGTTTTGATTTTTGCTGGAGGACAACCAGTAGTATATGGTAGCTAGTAGTTAGTTGTTCCCCACACCAGACCCGCAGCACTCACTGCCTCGGGGGAAACCCTGTGGTAGGGGGGCCCAGTAATCTGGTGCATCATTTGGGCACCTCTTTTTCTTAAACTACTTTTTCTTCCACTATTTCCGTGCGACCTCCTGGGCCTACGGTTGTCTCTTGGTTGAGCAACGGTATTCGCTTGGGAGGTGGGTTCCTACTACACCACCCCTCGCATTAGGCAGGTTCGGTGGTGGGGAAGTTCCTTCCGCACAAACTCCGATCCCCTAGCTGGTACTGGAGAACGCCGCCAGGCTACCACTAGGGGGGGGGGGGGGGGCGAGTAAAGGTAACTTTTATTCCCTAAATTATTGTCCATTTTTTGGGGGTTGATACAATAGTTAAGGGAGGTAGGTGAGTGTGCGAGGAGAGGGGTCGGACGTAGTCCGATGCCCCGGATGGATGACTCCCCGACTAGCCTCCCTCCTCCTCAAGGAGGGAGGTTAACGACCAAGGACCAAACTAGGACAATGGCTGACAATAATGGAACCTCTACGGCAGACAGACAAAGACAACCTGATGTTAAAATTCCTCCAATGAATGCTCGTTATGTTAATATTAGATGTTTCTTTTTTCTTTTTTCTTTTTTTTAATTCATTGCGCCGTAGCGTCAGTCAATAGGCAGACAACAGTACACAAGGGTAAGCGGGACTCACGAGAACCCAATGACCACATACACACACAAGCACACACACATGCGCACACACACTCACATCACGAAAACATAACAGAATGAAGCACAAGCATACAGACAAATATTTATATCATGACCTACTTAAATCCACCAAAACGAGGGTGGCGCACCAGAAGTTCCTCCAGAACCTGATGGTTCAGCAGGTGTCGACAAACCACATCAAGTGGCAGGCCCTGGGGCAGCAAGTGTCGGACAGTGGGGCAGGCTAGGCAATAGTGCTCTATAGTATTAGCACGAGGCGCTCGACACAAGCGACACTCAGTGAAGGGAGGCTCACCCTGCATCTCAGCAACCTGCCACGGTGGCCGGTAGCCAAGCCTCAAACGAGCAGAGACTACATTGTGCCTCCGAACCATGAGGCCTCGACGACGGTAGGAATATTTGTGATGGCAGACAGACTCGTAATGGGTGATGGAGATGCTGAAGGGCCTCTCTGCATCCCTGCGTCGCCGTACAGGGAGGAGAGCGGCGGAGCGGACTTTAGAGAGGTAACATGTCAGGGAGAGAGGACGTCCAACACCACGAGGAGGCAGATGGCACGCTTCCTTTGCGAGTCTGTCAACTGTACCATTGTGACATAAACCAACATGGGATGGCACCCATAAAAATTTGACAGTCAAGTTACGGTGACGCAATAAGGCCAAAAACGATAAAATCTGCTGAATAACAGTAGAGTGTGTGGGCTGAACACTAGAGAGGGAATGAAGGGCAGGTTTGGAGTCACAAAAAATGGCAGCATTCACTCCACGTTGACAAACAACACTAACAGCATCCAGAATGGCATACAGTTCACACAATGTTGAGCTAGAGTGGTTACAGAGACGACGGCCAACCCAGCCCCCTGGAGGTGACTCCAGGTCAGGCGAGAAAACTGCACAACCTGCTGCACCATCCACCTGCAATGAGCCATCAGTGTAGAGGCAGTATGGATCTGTGATGGAGGAAGTCACTGTTTCTATGTGTTCCAGAGCCAACTGCTGCTGTAGAGAAGGCAGCTCCGACTTGGAAGTAGGTGTAAAGCTCACATCAGGTGTTGGTAGCATCCATGGAGGGGGCCCTGGGGGGACGTCTGCAACCATTATATCTATATTAAGACCACGGAGCACAGAGGAAACAGACCTTATAAGAGTACGTCCAGCAGGCAGTATGGGAGGGACCGGGTAGTTTGGTCTAAGAGAAGTCCTGACTAACTGAGAGTAATGGGGTGAAAGATGTGGGAAATGGAGGCACTTGACAGTGAAGCAAGTAACATTAGAATAAATTCTCTCCACTAATGGGGGAAGACGCAACTCACGCTGCATGTTCACTATCCTGGTCGACATTGGACAGCTGAGAATAATTCTCATTGCTCTATTTTGAAATTTTTCTAAAGTTTCCATAGTAGCCCTAGGAAGTTGAATCAGAGCAGGGGAAAGGTAATCAACAACTGAACGGATAAAAGCAATATAGATGGTCCTGGCTACTGGGATGGAGATGCCCGAGGAGTTGTTAGATAGCCATTGAAGTGGTGTAAGTCGGCGCTGGAGACGACCCAATAAGTCCTGGACAATGGGATGGTCTTGAGGTCTGGCAGGGACAATCGGCCAAATATTGACTGGCGCACCCAGGTAGCAGTACTGGGAACACATGGGAATGACAGTCCCTCCAATGGTGAACACTGGCTGAGCTTGAGGAAGGCGGCAGGTGAATATTCTGCTCTTATCTGGGGAGACAATAATGCCACAGTGAGAGGAGGCCACAGAGAAGGAGTCAAGAAACCGCTGGAGATCCCTTGGTGAGGTAGAATGAACACAGATATCATCAGCATAGCACGTAATTGTAGTTCCAGGAATATCAGGGAGAGAAGTGAGCAACCGATGCATCAGAATATTAAATAACAATGGGCTGAGAACACCACCTTGAGGCGTACCAAGATGAAAACTGCGCAAAGGACTGAGTGCACCACTGAAAAACACACAGGAGGTCCTGTTACTCAGGTAGCCCCGAATCCACCGCAGTAGATTACCCTTTATCCCAAAGTCAACCAGTTGATCCAAAATGACGTCTCTATTAGCAACATCGAAGGCACTTCGAAGGTCAATGAAGGCCACCACACTGTCCCTGGAAAGGCGAGAGTACAGGTCGACTAGGCAGTGATGTGTGCTCCGCTGGGGAAGGAAACCAAACAGCCATGGAGAGAGGCGATCCTGCAGTCTGTACATGAGACGATTGAGTAAGATTCTCTCCATAACCTTACAGAAACAGGAAGTAAGGGAAATAGGCCTGAACTTTGCAGTGCCGGGCTTAGGGATGGGTATTATTGTGCTGCTGGTCCAGGCTCGTGGTACACAACCGTCACGAAGACAAAGATTGTACAGTCGAAGTAGAGGGTTCCCAGGAACTTGTTGAAGTAGGCGCAGCACAGCATAAGTAATACCATCATCACCAGGGGAAGAAGCTCTACCCCGAATGAGAGCACGGCGCAACTCCTCCTCAGTTATCTGCTCTGCATCATCGTCATCATCTTGCAACAGAGCAGACATTAGACGTAGCCGATGGACAGCAGCACGGGAAGTGAGTGCATCTTGTATGTGGATGGGTAGACTGGCTGGGGTAGATTGTTCTGACCAGGCATCGACAAGTTGTTTGGCATAGTCGGCAGGAGTGTGATGACGAGCAGTGGCCGGTGTCTTTTTAACAACCCGACGGATGAGGTGCCACATAGAAGCCACACTTGTTTGCTGGTTGATGCTGTCCTTGAACCGCTGCCAAGACTCAGTGTGAGCACAATCCTGCAGGGCAACTAAAGCGTCCCAAGACATCTGGTAACGATGGAGTAGGTCAGGGGTTGGGTTGGCTTGAAACAATAGGCCATCACGTTCAGCCTCCTCCTTTGCCTCCTGTATACGTGCATCCAGCGTCCAGGAGTGGGCAGTATGGCGATGCTGGAGGTGTGGCCGGGAGACGTATAGCCTATAACAGTCATTAGTAGCAGATACAAGATCAGAGTACAACTGTTCAGCTGATGATATGTCAAATGTAGGGAATACATGGGCCATAAATAAGATGTAAGTCGGGCAATATTTAGGGGGCACAGCAATATGCAAACGAGTGGCTGAAGCACCTGACCCAGCAGTTAGAGAATAATGAAACCGAAGAGCAATGTGATCAGAGAATAAGTCTGGCACGGAGAAGCACTGGACCTGAGATGCTATCAGGCCAGACGAGAGGATGTAATCCAGAGTACCTCCCCGGCAATGAGTGGCACCACCAGTGTCCCAGTGTGTCAGATGATGCTTGCGGATGTATGAAAGGAGACGAACACCATTACGATTAATAGAGCCAGTACCATCACCCAAATCAGAATACCGAGCATTAAAATCTCCCATATACACCATACCACGCACTGTTGGAGAAGGAAGATCCTCAAGAGTGAGTCTAGCTGGGGCATAATAGACATTACATAGTTGGAGTACTCAATTCCCAGGTAGAACCTCAACTATAGGCCTTGAGTTAAGTGAGCTTAGCATAACTGGTGATACCACATACATTCCAGGAGATGACATCCAGCCGGCAATCACTAGCGAACTCTGTATTTGGAGGTAGAAGTCCGGTGAGTGGGGGCAGATGAGCGACCTGGAGAAGAAGATGGACCAGGAGAAGGGACTGACTCGAAAAGCTTTTCAAGGCGAGATGCAACAGTATCCATCTTTTCGGTAAGGGTAGTGACAGTTGAGATGATGGCCTGCTGAGCCTCGACCAAGGTGGAGAGTTTGGAGACATTGGCAGCCTGAGCGGCAACCAGCCCATCAATCCTGGCTTCAAGGGCAGAAAAGCGGTTTTCAAGAGCCGTACATCGTGCCATGAGGGTAGCAACAGACTTGCGGAGGGCCAGGTCTGGAGGTGAGGCAGGGTTGGTAGGAGGAGCAGACTGGGGAGGTGGTGGTGGTGGTGGTGGTGGTGGAGGCGGAGCAATAGTAGAGACACGAGCCTGGACCTTACGTCGAGTACATCCATGCCACACGTTAACCCCTGGCTGAAGGCATCGTGGACACTTCCATCGAGACGTATCTTCAGGAGATGAAGGCTCAGAGGTGGAGGCAGCAGGACGTGATGGTTTACCCCTGACAGGACACGTCTTGGAATCATGGTCGGCCGCACACCATGCACACTTCGGCCTGGCAGAACAGTACCGGGAGATATGCCCAACTCCCCAGCACCTGTAGCACCAAGGCTGGTCATTATGAAGTTTCCTCACCTCACACGGTGGAAGACAAGGGAGGAAATCAAAGGAAATCTCATTTGGAGGTGGATCGGGTTGACTCCAGACAACAACAATACGGCTAATGGGGGAACCATCTTGGAAAAAACGACGGGCAAAGTACACACCAGGGTATCCTTTGGCAAGTTTCGGGTCAACATCAATAGGAAAACGGGTGAGGATGTAGCTGGGGAACTTACGAGGCCTCTCAGGTGAGTCTTCAAGAATGAGAGGCAGAGATAAAAATTCACCAGCCTTCACTCTATCAATGATGTCCTGACGCTTCCTAGAGATGTAGACAAACCGGGAGGTGACAGCAGCCATCTTGACTTCAGCCAGTTCACGCTGCAGCTGGAAGGCCCTGTTGACATCAGACAACCAACGCAGCTTTGTGTCTGTAGATGGGTTTCCAGAGAAGGAGAGTTTGACATAGGCATCTCTCGGGGCAAAAGCAGGAAGGTTGGACGAGGGCAAGGAGTTGGTATACAAAGAAGAAACACCAGGGTGAGGCAGAGACGGTACGTCGTGCACAGCTGAAGCACCCTTGGCAGTCTTGGCAGCTGGAGGTAAACAGTCCACACCATCGGAATCCTGCGAGGAGTCGGACGAGGCATCAACAGGTCGCTTGGTAGAGGTTGAGGAGGTGGACGGCTGCAACCTGTGCTGCGGAATGACCGAGGAGAGGGGGGGAGGGTTGTGAGAAGGCAGCTCAGGCCAGTGATCCTCAATTGGAGACTCGTCTTCCTCCGACATTGCCAAGTCGGCCTCCAAGCAGGAATCCGCACTCTCCATCAGGCCAGGCAAGGCCTAGATGGAAAGGAAACAACAACACAAACAACTAAACACTCAATCAGCCAGGGACACACACACACACACCCACACAGACAATCACAACAAAACTATACACAGAACCACAACAGACAAACAACACCAGCAACACCACAGAAACAGCAACACACAAACAAGAACTCACAAACAACACAAAAAACACAAACAAGAGCTCCAAAACAACACAAAACAACAACACAAACGAGAATGGAGGCAGAGCGCCACGAGTACGTCCACACTCCACCTGTTCTGGAGCGAGACGATGAATATTAGATGTGTAGATGAGGGTCAGTCTCTCAAAAAATTAAACCCCCTTTATCGTCAAAAAGGTCCTTGATGGTCAAGTGGGTGGCAGTCTTGTTGCTGCTAACAAGTTACGTGATGGTAGTCTCCTGGTAAAAGTACTGAAGGCATCCCAGGTTAAGGATCTCCTTAAACTGACGCAAATTCATAACTGGAAGGTGAAAGCCACCATTCCAGTGGGGCCAAATACCTGTAAGGGCGTCATTTTCCATAGGGATTTGGCCGCTCTGGATGAGGCAGACATTTTGGAAGGAATGAAGGACCAAGGCGTTGTTGATGTACAAAGTATGACCAGGATGAGAGAGAACAAGAGAGAGAAATTTGGCTTGTGTTTCCTGACTTTTGCTTCAGCCCAGATTCCGGAAACGGTAAAGATTGGATATGAAATTGTTCACGTTAGACCATACATTCAGAAACCGATGCGTTGTTTCCGTTGCCAGAAATTCGGACACACAGCATTGAGGTGCTTCAATAAAGATTCATTCACTTGTGGTAAATGTGCAGGTAGTCACGAGACTGAGTTGTGTTCAGAGACAGTCTTCAGGTGTGCTAATTGTGGCGGCCCCCACCAGGCAAGTGCAGGTGACTGCAGGAGCCTTAAAGTGGAGACTGAAGCAATGGCATACATGAGGGCTCATGATGTTAGTTATGGTGAGGCAAAGAGGAAGGTGGAGGGGGTTAACCAAACTCCCACAGTTTCCTATGCTGCAGCTATGACTGGCACCACTGCTCCTGTAACTACAACAAATGTTAACGTGGCTATCCAAGCTAAAGATAATGAAAATAAAGATTTAAAGGATACTGTAAACAAATTAACGCTGCTAGTAGAAAGTTTGACAAAGAAATTAGAAGTTGTTGAATCAACCCAGCAAAAGAAGCACCACAAAGCTGATGAAACCGTATCAGCTTCAAAATCTCATGTTCTCGCTCAGGTGACTCCCATGAAGCCTACATCCGGGAGTCGTCCGGTTCGTCTCGAGACGAGCCGTTCGAGGACTGGCTCTGTACCTCATGGAGAGGAACAGGCGATTGAGACTACCGTCGCGAAACCTGCCCGAGGGAGGTCCCCGGGAAGTGCAGGGGAGGAAGAGGGTCTTCCCTCCCAGCACAAAAAGGTTCGGCCAGACGAACAAGGCTCCAAGAAACCCCCTAAACAGCGATAATCTTCGCGCTAACCATACTCCAATGGAACTGTCGAAGTATTAGAGTTAGATTAAATTAACTTAAACTTTTGGCTTGTTCTTACGACCCCGATATTATTGCCCTTCAGGAAACTCATCTGAACGACCAAGGCGAAGACGAGGTTGTTCAGCTTCGGAACTGCGGGTTAATTAGGAGGGACCGTGGGGGGAGGGGTGGAGGTGGAGTGGCAATCTACATCCGCCATAACCTCCCTTTCACTGATGTGCCCTGTAATTTTCCTCTGGAAAGTGTCGCTTGCAGAGTAAAATTCGGTGGCACCTACCTGACTATCTGTTCTGTCTACTGTCCTCCTGATACAGTAACTTATGATGATGTTTTTGATCTACAGGACAGTCTGCCCTGTAGAAAATTAATTGTAGGTGATTTTAATGCTCATCATACGTTATGGGGTTCCCTGCAGGATGACAGAAAGGGGGAACAGATGGCTAGGCTAATCAGTGATTCCAATTTGGTTCTTCTGAACGACGGTAGTCCGACGAGAGTTGATGATAATACTGGTAATTTTAGCGTCCTTGACCTATCTCTGGTCTCCCCATCAATTGCAGCCTCTTGCCAGTGGCTACCCATTGATGACTCATTGGGAAGCGACCATTTTCCTATTGTGATTAAATTTAAAAGCGACACTATTAAAGAGCCTTCAGCACCTAAATTTAACATAAAAAAAGCAGACTGGGTGTCCTTCACAAAGGGTGTCAATATTGAAATTGTTGGAGAAACCATTGATGATAAAGTAAATAATATTCAAGATAATATCCTCAAAGCCGCAATGGCAACAATTCCTAAGACTTCGGTAGATAGCGCAAAGCTTAGAGTTCCATGGTGGACGCCAGATTGCCGCAGGGTACTGTGTGAGAGGAATAGAGCCTACAGGCTTTTCAAAAATCACATTAGTGATGAGAACTTTCGCAAGTATAAACTTGCGAGAGCTAGGGCTCGTCGAACCATCAGACAAGCCAAACGAGACTCCTGGCGATGCTTTGTCTCTAGTATTACCAGTGAAACATCAATTTCCCAAGTCTGGTCTACTGTAAGAAAATTAAATAAGAAAAAAATATCAAATAAAATTACCAACATCTCTTTTAATAACATCAATTATGACGAACCTAGAGACATTGCTAACGCCCTCGCCAGGCAGTTCTCTTTTGCTAGCAGCTCTGAAAATTACCATCCAGCTTTCCTGCCAATCAAGGAAGCATCAGAGCTGCAGCATACTGACTTTGCCACAGGAGATGAATTAGATTACAACAGTGATCTAACAATGCAAGAGCTTGTCCAAGCCCTAGGAGCCTGTAGTGGGACATCCCCAGGACCCGATGAGATTCGGTATGAGATGATAAAGCATCTTGATCATGATTCCATGATCAAGATGTTGCAAGTGTTCAACGAGATTTGGAGGGGTCACACCTTTCCAAACTCGTGGCAATTTGCACATGTCATTCCCATACCGAAAGGAGGGGGGGACCCCAGATCGACTTCATCGTATCGCCCTATTGCGCTCACAAGTTGCTTATGCAAGGTCATGGAACGAATTGTTAATCGTAGGCTATTGCATTTTTTAAATTCCAGGAATTTGCTGGTTGACGAGCAGTGTGGCTTCCGTAAAGGTCGCCAGACGCTCGATCAGCTAGTGAACCTGGAAGTTCAAATTCAAGAGGCATTTGCCAAAAAACAATTTTTGATTGCAGTATTTTTAGACATTGAAAAAGCCTACGACATGACTTGGCGACATGGCCTCCTCAGGAAACTATATGCGATGGGATTACGCGGTAACCTGCCCTTTTTTGTTAAGAATTTCATTTCTGACAGAACTTTCTCTGTCAAGCTTTTTTCGGACACAGTAACTTTCTCGGACATATTTGTCCAGGCAAATGGGGTCCCCCAGGGGAGTGTTCTGGCTCCGACCTTATTTCTATGTATGATCAATGACATTCTACCAGCTCCTCCTCGAAATCTTAAATACTCACTGTACGCCGACGACTGTGCAATATGGCACTCCAGCTGTAATGCAGAGTTTTCGGCAACTCGGATCCAATTGGCACTGGATTTGATTCACAATTAGGGCCTCCAGTGGGGTTTTAAATTTTCAGTAAGAAAGAGTGTAGGGGTTATTTTTTACTCATAGGAAGAAGCCAGACGTCAGGCTGACTATGGGTGTCAACCCCCTACCTATTCAAAATTCTACTAAATTTCTTGGACTGCATTTTGACAGTCGACTGACATGGCGAGTCCATGTCAGTCAGTTAAAATTTAAATGTTTAAAAGCACTCAATTTGCTGAAGTGCATTTCTGGTACTCAATGGGGAGCAGATAGGAAGTCATTGCTAATGCTATATAAATCCCTGATTAGATCTAGAGTAGATTATGGGTCAATAGTGTATGGTTCGGCATCTGAGTCTGTGTTGAAAGGTTTGGATGTTGTGCAGAATGCGTGTTTGCGTGTGTGTCTTGGAGCCCTACATTGCACTCGAATCGAGCGTCTAGAGGTGGAGTCACAAGTGCCTCCCCTCCGATTGAGACGAGATCAACAACTGTTAGTATACTGTGCTAAGAAATCCAGGGTGCCGAGTCATCTCCCCGGGAATGCCTTGCTACGGCAACAGCACCCGGGGGGCCATGGCGCTAGGCCCCTGGCAGAGGGACCGAGTCGTCTGTCCGTGAACCCCTGCGCCCCAGGGGGCACTGGCGTGAGGCCAATGGGGACCAGGCCCCAAGTTCAGGTACCCGGGGAGCCGAGTCATCCTCCCGGTAATGCCTTGGTGAGGCATTTGCAGCCGGGGGGCCATGGCGATAGGCCCCCGGAAGGGCCGAGTTATCCGCCTGGGCGTCGCACGGCCCCGGAGAGCACTGGCGTGAGGTCCCTCAGAGCAAGACTCCACGACCTCGTAGAGTGTGTCGGTATAGAATTATCAACAATCGATTCCCTGGTTTTAGTAAATATTGCACCCTGGGTAACACCCCCCTTCACTATTGTGGATTCCTGGCTGCCAGGGGTTAAATCCCGGGTGCCGGAGGTGGAGGTACACCAGAGGTTTCGTGAGATAATTGTTCAACATCTTTCATATTTCCATCTGTATACCGACGGTTCCAAGACGGATGAATGTGTGGGTGCAGGTGTGTGGTCGACTGAATGTCAGTTAAGATTCAGACTGCCGATTCATACATCTATTTTTATTG
The DNA here is from genome assembly GCA_033782935.1 of Petrolisthes cinctipes. Classification (NCBI taxonomy): domain Eukaryota; kingdom Metazoa; phylum Arthropoda; class Malacostraca; order Decapoda; family Porcellanidae; genus Petrolisthes; species Petrolisthes cinctipes. Next base: position 377,304 of record JAWQEG010001311.1, on the reverse strand, counting down.
CAGAAATTTTTGCTATTAATAAAGCTTTGGATTTTGCCCTATCGACGACCCACGATAGGATAGTTATTTTTACAGATTCATTAATTTCACTTCAAGCTATTAAATCCTTAAATACAACTAACAACGAAATACAGGGTAATATCATTAGTAAGCTGTTTTGTGCCAATAAATCAATCAAGCTAATATGGGTACCTTCACATTATGGTATCTATGGCAATGAACAGGCTGATATACTAGCCGGGTCAACTGTTGATCTGGACATTAGCATAGTCCGTACGGATCTCAGGTGTTTTGTTTCCCTCATTAAGTCTCGAATTCATCTCCTGTGGCAAAGGCAGTGGACCAGATTAGACATCAGAAATAAAGTAAGAACTGTTATTGAACCCTGGGCTACGTCATCATGGCGTAGTCGCAGGAACGAGGTGGTGTTGGCCCGTCTCAGGGTAAACTCCACATGGCTAACACATCTCGAACCCTATGTTAATAGAAATTTTCCCCCCATGTGCCCATCATGCACATCAGTAATGTCAATAAGTCATATATTAATTTTTTGTACTGATCATAATAATCAAAGAAGTAAAATTAAACAATATTTCCAACTTAAAAATCTTGCTTTCACCATCGAAAATATTCTATCAGATGATAAGAATATTATAAACAAACTAATGAGTTTTCTGAGGGAGACAAAACTTTATGACCTTATATAGATTGATATAATAAAATGGATCCAATGGCTTAATGATCTTTGGCTATATGCCTCTGGTCGATAGCCAAGATATCCAACAAGCAAGCAAGCCTCACATCAGGGACTTTGAGACTGGGTCGTGGAGAGAGAGGTTGTATGTTTTTATGCTCTCTCCTCTAGCTGCCAGGGCCTGCCGCACCGGCAGTAGTTTCTTTTTTTTTTCGCCCTTCTGGTGACCACTAGGATTAGCTAGTATTCATTCCCTCCATAGCTGGTAGACGATATAGTAGGTGTCTATATCTTTATATTGAGATCAACTTTGCCTCCTGCCTATGGTGGACTCCCCCACTGATAGCTCTGGGTGTGGTTGAACACAGACGGACCACCTTAGTGTGGGTTGAGAGGTTGATCTCAAACATTAGTTAATTAGGGCTGGTATTATCCTTATCTGGTGTTTTCTTTTCCTCTTCCCACTTCCCCCCATCCTTGGGGGAAGTGGTTACTATGTTGCCTTCCCTCCCAACCCCTCCTCCGTATAGCGGAGGAGGCGGCCATGACCGACCACCACCACGAAACGACGGACGATACGAGACTCGAACACCCTTCGACATAGACGTAAAAAATGCTTCGTTTGTCATGTTTCATGCCACTGGTTCGGCCCCACTAGCCGGCATCAATCCCTTTATTGTTCAAAAGGTTATTGATGGCTGGGCTGGTGTGGTTGAATCAGTTAAAAAACTTGCATCTGGAGACCTCCTAGTCAAAACATTTAATTCGAAACAAGTAGCAAGTTTGCTGAAATTACGTGAGATCCACAATTATGAAGTTGAAGCCAAGATTCCTCAAGCCATGAATTCCTGCAGGGGAGTAATCACCTGTAGGGATTTAATGATGATGGAAGAAACTGAAATAATTGAGGAAATGAGGAACCAAGATATTATTGACGCTATATTCATAACTCGTTTAGAGGATGGTATAAGGAAGAAGACTGCAACACTCATTTTGACTTTTGGCAAAGTTTCACTTCCTTAAACTGTCAAAATAGGTTATGAAATTGTTAAAGTAAGACCCTTTATCCCCAACCCTCTCAGATGCTTGAACTGTCAGATTTATGGACACGGAAATCGAACTTGTAAGGCTTCTTCTCCAGTGTGTGGCAGGTGCGCGACGCCTGGCCATGCTGAGGAAAAGTGCACATCAGTGGAGCTCTCCTGCTTTCATTGTAAGGGTACTCACTCCACTTCCTCGAGGGATTGTCCCAAGTGGAAGCTGGAGAAGGAGGTCTGCTCAGTGAAGGCAGTGCGAGGTATCTCCTATCATGATGCGAGGAAGGCGGTGATGGGATCGCAAGCGACCCCATCACCCAATGTCTCGTATGCATCGGCGGTGATATCTCGACCCGTGATGTGTACTATCAGTACTCAGACTGAGTCAGAGCCAAGCGAACAGGCTGATCACTCTACTTCTACACCTACTATTATTACCCCCTCTAAGACTATTACCCCATCTACTAACTCCTATTCTCAGGCTGCAGCTGCTCTGCAGTCAGAGAAACAAAAGAAGAAATCAGACAAGTATGACAAAGTAAACTACACCACCCTAAAACCAAACAAGTCACTTCCTTGCACACACCCTACTCCCACTTCATCGGGGGGGAGAAGGGATAGCTCTTCCTCGGTGGAGTCTGGAAGACTCACCATTGATGAGGAAGCAATGGATGTCTCCGGACGCAAGAACCGGGAAAGGTCCCCCGGTAGCTACTCGCCACGCGGCGGGCGGCACAAGAAGACTAAGCGCTCAGGCCGACCCCGTAACTCTTAAACCGCCATGTTCACTGTACTACAGTGGAATTGTAGAAGTCTTGGGAATAAATTGAACAACATATCAATATTATTACACACACACAGGCCAGACGTCGTCTGTTTACAGGAGACAGGGTTGGAGAATCATTCTGACCCAACACAATTTAAACATTACAACGCATACAGGAAAACGATGGACACGGAGTAGCAATATACACACACAAATCACATCCACAGACACAAATAACATTAAACACTACTCTGGAAGCCGTTGCTTGCAGAGTGAAATTACACAACACCTACATATCCATCTGCTCTCTTTACTGTCCGCCACGCGGCCCCATTGACAGTGATTTATTTCATAATTTATTTAGACAACTTCATGGTAAAAAATTAATACTGGGCGATTTTAATGCCCATCACTGTCAGTGGGGAAGCTTAAGAACTGATGCTCGCGGAGGGCAGATGGCAGACATTATACTACAATCCAACCTCTGCCTCCTGAACGATGGTCAAGCCACCAGGGTTGACGATCGTTCTGACAACTTTTCGGCCATCGATTTGTCTCTGGCCTCCCCGGATATACACCAGGATTTTTCTTGGCATCCTGAGTCCGACTCCCTTGGTAGTGACCACTTTCCCATCTGTCTCTCTTATTCAAGTCATACTGTTTCGGCCCCTTTGGTACCAGAGTTTAATTATAAGAGAGCAGATTGGGGACCTTTCGGGAGGATCGTCGACCTAGATATTTCCGGGGAGACCATAGATGAAAAGATGCGAAATGTAACACAAAATATTTTACACGCAGCTGAGGTTGCTATTCCCAAAACCTCTATAATTCGAAATAAGCGTGAAGCACATTGGTGGTCAACGGATTGCCGAGAGGCATTAAGGAAACGTAATAGGAGATACAGGATTTTTGACAAACAGCCCACTCAAAACAACTTTATAGCTTACAAACGGGCGAGGGCTGAGGCAAGGAGAGTAATTAATAGAGCTAAAAGGTACTCTTGGCGGTCGTTTGTGTCCACGGTGAATCATTTTACACCACTTACAAAAGTCTGGTCCACTATAAAGATATTAAATAACAAACGCCCGTATACTCCCATCACCACTCTTCAAGTGGACAACAACATCTACGACGATCCCGTGGACGTAGCAAACGTACTTGCCAGGAGTTTCTCAAAAGTAAGTAGTTCAGCCAATTACGACCAACGTTTTCTCCATCACAAACGTATGGCTGAACTACAAGAGATAGACTTTGCCACAGAAGACGTAGACTACCCATACAACCGGGAGTTTACGATAGACGAACTTCTCCTTGCCCTAAGATCCTGTAAAGACACCAGTCCTGGACCTGACACCATCACGTACGGTATGATCCGGCATCTTGGCCAGGATAACCTGGTCAAGTTGCTAGCGGTGTTTAATGAGATTTGGGTGTCTAACACCTTCCCAAACTCATGGCACTATGCGTGGATCATACCGATACCTAAACAGTCTGGTCGTCTTGTGAATCCCAGTTCATTTCGACCTATTGCGTTGACTTCTTGCCTCTGTAAAGTCATGGAAAGAATGATAAATAATAGGCTACTTTTTGTTTTAGAAGCGAAGGGTTTATTGAGTGATCGACAATGTGGCTTCCGGAAACACCGGAGCACAGTTGATCACTTGATGAACCTGGAACATTGCATTTCAAAGGCATTTGCCAATAAAGAATTCATGGTAGGGGTGTTCTTGGACATCCATAAAGCCTATGACATGACATGGCGACACGGTATACTGATGAAGCTTCACGGTTATGGTTTAAGAGGTAATTTGCCCATTTTCATTAACAACTTTTTGCGTGACAGAACCTTTTCTGTCACCCTTCCCTGTAACGTAACATTGGACATTTTTGTCCAAGAGAACGGGGTGCCACAGGGAAGCGTGCTTAGTCCAACACTTTTTAACATCATGATCAATGATATTCTGTCATCAGCTCTAGTCCCCAGGAATCTTAAATACTCGTTGAATGCTGATGATTGTACAATGTGGCACTCGTCACGTAATGCACAGTTTTCAGTAGGACGGATTCAAGCAGCACTTGATTCTGTCCACCAATGGGCCTTACAGTGGGGCTTTAAGTTTTCCGTTCCTAAGTGTACCGGAGTAATTTTCAGTAAACGTAGAGTACCTCAAATTAACGTAACGTTAGATGGCCAACCGGTACCATTTCATAATTCTGTTAAATTTTTAGGAATTCATTTTGACCAAAGATTAAATTTTACACATCATGTTAATAATTTGCTTGTTCGTTGTGAAAAACCTTTAAATGTCCTTAAGTACCTATCAGGTACCACATGGGGAGCCGACAGGAAATCTTTATTAATGGTGTATAAGACCCTTATTTGTACAAAGCTAGACTATGGCTCACAGGTGTATGGATCGGCATCAGATACAACACTAGGGAGATTGGATGTGTACCAGAATAAATGTTTACGTGTGTGTTTGGGAGCTCTGAAGTGTACACGTGTAGCTAGGATGGAGGTGGAGGCGAACATACCTCCTCTCCGACTTCGACGGGATCAACTCGCCATCAACACCGCCATGTCCACCATCCGGAAGTCGGAGATCGGCAACGTGGCCAGTGCCTCCCTCCAACAACATGACTACCTTCACCAAGGAAGACGGAGGCCACTGGCTGTGCGCCTCCACCTGCTAGCAGAACAACTACAAATAGACCTCGGGGACTGCGACAAGTTTACCATCAACGAGATACCACCGTGGGAGACACCCAACTTCGGCGTCAACACATCGTGGTTACCATCATCGAAAGAAAAGGCGCCGGAGTTGGAGATACACCACCTGTTTGGTGGTATCATCCGCAGTCACCTGGCGTCTCATCACGTGTACACTGACGGCTCCAAGTCAGATGAATGTGTTGGTGCGAGTGTATGGTCGAGTGAATGTGAACATAGGTACAGATTGCCGATACATACATCTGTGTTTACAGCTGAACTTTTTGCAATTGACAAAGCTATAGACTATGCACTAAATTCTCGTTATAATTCAATAGTAATTTTCTCAGACTCCAAGTCAGCCCTTCAGGCAATTAACTCATGTCAAACAATTTCTAATGAAATCCAGGGTCGCATCATTAATAAGTTGCACTTATGCAACAAGTCCTTCACACTGATCTGGGTGCCCGGGCATTGTCGTATTTATGGCAATGAACGGGCAGACTTACTTGCAAAATCGGCTGTAGAGCTCGAGGTTACTTGGGACGTCCCTCGTGATGTACAGTCGTGTCTATCCCTCGGAAAGAAATCAATTAATCTTCTGTGGCAAGGTCAGTGGACCATACTAAACATCTCTACCATCAAGCCTCAACTGGGTAATTGGGCCACTGCCAACCGGCCCAACAGACTAGAAGAAAGGATTTTGGCAAGACTAAGAACGAATTGCACAAGGATAACACACCTAGATCCTTATATAGACAAACGTTTTCCACCGCATTGTAACACCTGCAATGCGGTGTTATCTATCAGTCATATCATCCTGCATTGTCAGTGATTTGTGGGGGAACGTGCTTCCCTCATAAGTTACTGTGATGCAGTAAAAGTCCCCTTCACACTCTCAGCTCTCTTAGGTGATGGGGATGGTGATGTGACTGATAAATTGATGACTTTCTTGAGGGAGACCGAACTGATCAGAGTGATGTGACTTTATGTTATTATTGTTGTTACCATTTTGTATGTATTTTTTGCAATTTTGAATGTTATATGTGTTGTGTTGTATATAATGTATAATTATGATGTATTAGCTAGGTTTAGCGATTGTCTAATATAGGTTTAGCGATTTGTCTGTCTAGGTTTAGCGATTGGCTGGAATAGGTATTAGTCTAGTTAGCTATTGGTTGAGTAGGTACATAGATTAGTTTATTAGCTAGGATGTTAAAGTAAGGTACATTTTTATTTGTAACGGTTACAAAAACAAAAACAAAAACAATTAGTATATAAGTTTAATTTTAAGTTTAAGTGTAATAGTAATAATAATAATAATAATAATAATAATAATAATAATAATAATAATAATAATAATAATATTATATGCATAGAAATAATATGCAAAAAGTTAAAATTAAAAGAATAATAAATAATTAAAATTAAAAAAATAAATAAATAAATTAAAAATAAAATAAAATAAAATAAAAGGCCTTAATGACCAACACCATGGTCGATAGGCCAGGAAAAAAAAAAAAAAAAAAAAAAAAAAAAAAAAAAACTCACATCACTCTACTCACCGGCTGCATTAAGACGGGAACCAAGGTAATGAACTGATCTGTAACAATATTTGTTTTGTTTGTGTTAAATTTTATGTATATTGTGAGTTAGTTTTGGGTGGAATTAAGTATTCTCTATATTGTGTTTGCACTTAATTTAGGGGTTATATATAATATTAGTGATCTGTGTTTTCAAATTATTAAGGGGATTCTGTGATTTTACAAGCTGTAATTTAGAGTAAACATCGGGGATAATTTTGTTTATTGATGGTTATTCTTACATGGGAAAACATAGTTATATTCTTGTTTTGGTTTTAGGATCCTCCTCTTACCAAGGGCCGGGTCGGAGAGGAATCTATAATTTTCACCCCTGAGTTGGAGACACTACCCTTCCCAGTCCACCACATAGTCATATGGACTTTATATTGGACCACCTTGACAACAGTTCCTGGAGGTGTATCATTGGGTGTTACTGTATAGGATAGGGAGTGATTTATAGGGGTTTGTTATTATTGTTTATTATATGGCATTTTGTGTGTGTATCTTTTATTTATTAAAAGATTTTTATATACTATGCATTTACTTGGCATCCTGCGGTAAAGAGGGGAGATCCTGAAAAGAACCCCTTGACAACCACACACACCCAAAAACTGTACCAAGTTTTGAAATGATGAACAACCATAAATGTCGAAAATTGAAAATCCAAACAAAGGTTTGGCTAGATTTTGTTTAAATCTATGGATTTATTCTTACATCAATTTGGGGAGGGGGTTATCTTGGTATATTAAGATTTGATGTGTTTTTTCAATTAATTGTCAGAATTGCAATATTGCCACTGAAGGATGCCCTGGTTGGGACACAACGAAGCCAAGGTTAGGACCCAAGGATGCTAAAATTAGGCCTGAAGGATGCCAACATTAGGCTGGAAGGCTGCCAAGGTTAGGCCCAAAGGATGCCATGGTTAGGACACAACGAAGCCAAGGTTAGGTCCCAAGGATGCTAAGGTTAGGCTCGAAAGAAACCCTGGTCGAGGTTATGTTAGGTCAGGTTGGTTAGTCCGATTTCAAAATTTCATAACTTTATAGGTATTAAATATTTAAAATACCAAAACATGCTAATTTACGCATATTTCCCCACCCAAAACACCGATTCCTGGCTCTCCTCCATGATTGTAGAGGTAGGAATGGGATGGCAATAGTAACAAAATACATCATTTCCGACAATCAATCACAAAAACATCAAATCCTTTCATTTCAAATGATTCTCTACCAAAAATCACACAAATAAATGGAGGCGTGATTTCAAAGATCTACCTGGAATATTTGGTATTTATTGAAAGAATTACCATTTTGTAGCAGTGTTGCCAGATCCGGCTAGGTCCCAGTATTTTGCCCCGGTCATTTCCTTTGCTTCAAAATAGCGCATTGGTTATATTAAAAGGTGAAATATGGCTGCTGTGAAGAAAACCCAATAAAAATGAAAATAATTAAATACATAGGCTACAAGATGATTGCCTGAGGGTTGATTCCACAGTCGTTCGTTGTGGTTTGTTATCATACAAACGAAAGAACCTTAGCCGTTTAAATGACTTTTGGGTGAATAATTTCAGGAATTTGGTGAGTAAACTATGCAGTGATTATCATTATCTTGCTGTTTGATAGATTTTGTGAATGTGGATACTCAGCTTTTGGAAAATAATGAAGCCTTACAAGTGTGGTTGGTTGGGAAGCTAACAAACAAATACTACTGTGGAATCGACCCTGAGTGAATGATGATGCCTAAGCTATCATCCTTTCTCTTATGTTTCACTCAACGTTGGCCATACACTATTATCTTTTCCTTATCCTTTAACGATGTGGTCGTTCGTTGTGTCATTTTGTAATATCTTCACCATTTCCTTCCTTTCTCTTCAGACGACTCTCCCATTGCATTTTTTTCACGTTTTCTACATGCTAATCCCTTTTATCTTTTCCTACCTCTACTATCTGTATCTTCCTTTCTTGTTTATTCACCCTTCTCGTCACTCTTTACTTCTAATCTGATCTTCCTTGTTCATACTCGTATTTCATCATTATCATAACCATCAAAAACCAATTTCCTAATATCATAAGGGATCAAAGGAAATTAGAAATGAAGAGAACAGACTGAGAGACAGAATACACAGGGAAATGGACCACGGAATTTTTAGTCACCTTACTCGCCACTATTTACACCTTAAATTTTTTCCCATACTGTCCATAGCGCAAGAAATAGTTTCGTTGATCATCAATCTAAAATTGGATTGCCGGCCTTGAACCTCTTTCTATAATTTTAATAATTCACAAGTTCTTTTACTTCACTCAAAGGCAGTCCACGGTTTCAGTGTTTTTGTGACAACCTCTCAAAGGTATTGTAGCGATCTATCTTTTTCTATACTTTCTCTATCTCCTGTATTAATCATATCCGGTAAAGTCGGACTGGGCCCCTGTCTCTAGTGGTGTTCCTCAGGGATCGTTCCTAAACCCCTTATTATTCATTTTATATATAAATGATAAATGACTTAGATATGGATATAAACTGCAGCCTCGGCAAATTTGCACACAAAAATAGGTCGAGTCATTAACTCTAAAGAGGATTCACGTGCCCTGCAGAGTGATCTTATACGATTGGTCAAAAAAATTACAAACAAAATGATCCATAACCTAGAAATCTCCCATATGAAGATAGACTTAAAAAGCTGAACCTGCACCCGCTTGAAAGACTCAGGGTGAAAGTTGATATGATTGAAGTACTTAAATGGATGAAAGGGTTTAACATGGGAGACTTAAACAAGTATTAAGAGTAAGTAACGAAGATAGAACATGCTCAAATGGATTCAAACTTGAGAAATACCGTTTTAGACACGAAATAGGAAAACATTGGTTTGGGAATAGAGTAGTGGACAAGTGGAAAAAGCTTCCATGAGAGGTAGTAAGTGCAAAAACATTGAATGGCTTTAAAAATAGGTTGGACAGATACAGGGACTCATAGAGATAGGTCTAAATCAGGAGATGTCAAGAACTGGGCCAACATGCCTTCTCCCGTTTCCTAAATGTTAATGTTCATATGTTATAATGTTATCCACGTAAAGTTATCTCCATCACCATCCTTTCTCAAGTGCCTTTGCCGTTTCATATTATTTTCTTAAATTTTTGGGCTCTGTGATTATTTCGCTCCTTGCCTTTCATGAATTAAAATCCCACAGATTCTCCGAACTTTACACTGGCTTTTCAAAATCATGCTACAAGGACATTCTATAGTCATAACAAAATCATTTAGTTTATCATTATTTTCATAGTGTAGTATTCTATGTGCCTTATTTGTAATTATGGATGTTCACTTCTCACATACTGTAGGTAGGTTGCACAAAACACGAGTTGCTTAACACACACATATCAAAAGTCAGTGAAGTGGAATACATATACGATTTCACAATAATATTTAGATATGAGTTCAGGTTCGCTCACTGAGCCAGTTCACTGTGGGAGGAGCGATGCAGCTTGTGAACTGACCTGGACTGTAATCATCAGTCTCTCTAGTGGTTGTCCCTTCGTCCTTATATACAGGTGGCTTTGTGTGCATGCTTGTGTGTGTGTGTGTGTGTGTTAATCCCAGTTGATGACTGAAGGGGACCATGCCTCACAGGTGGAGGTCGAGGTCAGCATTGTCCAGTGTGGGCCTGTGTGTATACACGTGGTACAATTGCTCTTCAATAATACCAACTATTTTTGTGCCTTGGGTTACCAGATTTTTACTTTATTTAAGGGAAGTAACCTTTTGTAGTCATTTTGAAGTCAATGTAGGCCTCCAAATTCATCAATAAAACACATCCCCTGTATAATTTCATATGGAGGGGTTCTGTTTCCTGGCATAATATGAAGGAATCAGTAGCCTTCAGATATCCTATAATTGGTTACTCCCCTTAAGCTTTTTTATCTCTCTCTTGTCAACATTTAATTCTACTGTAAGGGTTTCCAATTCTTCACCAGTTTCAAGGGTTGATGTATTCACCTACAGTCCTACATCCTACATACTGTCTCTATTTTCCTCTCCAAATTCATCACCATTCTTTTGGTCACATTCACTGACACACCTCACACTTTCCATAACATACCTCTGGAAAAAAAAATAACAACAGTGATTCTCGCTCCTATGAATTGTATGCTGGTATCATATTTTATCTCACTTTTACAGCAAGCTACAGTACCTGATCTTTTTTTCCGTTTCAGTGCTGTATCCACTCATGTTACATTTATATTTCTTTGTATAATCTTCATCTTCATCTCCTTTGAATTTCAAAGTACGTACATAGCCTACGCTATAATTATCTCTTCTCCTTTCACTATCATAATCTCTCCTTTTTCGTTTCATATTATTTTTCTCTCGATATTCTCCTTCATCTTGTCCAGAAATTTCACTTTTAAGGGATTTCATTCTTTATTTCCTCTCACGTTTTTGTCCTTTATTTTCGTTCACTCCGTAGTTCAATATTCTCTACAGTAAAATATAGTAATCCACCTTCTATATTTCCTCTTTACCTTCCTATCCTTCTATAACTTCGTTTTCTCTACTCCTCTTTTCATCCTCCTTCCTTCTCATTTCTCCCTCCTATAAATTTTTTCTCTCCACATTATACTTTATACCCTTCGTATCTCTCATACTTTAAGTTTTCTCAATCTCTTAACATTCTATCACTATTTCATCTTTCATCATTCTATCTCGTACCATTTTATCTCTTATCATGCTGTCTCTTTTATTATAATATTTGAAAATTCTTTCTCTTCTCATTATATATCTCATCATTGTTTTTCAGATTTGTTCACATAATTATCATTCTCTTTCAACCAATACATCTTTTTTCTCTTATCTCTTCCCATTTTTCCTATTCTCATTTTCTCATTCCTCATATTGTTTCTTCTCATTCTCTCTTTCCACATTATTATTATCTCTCCTTATTCCATCTCTCATAATCTTATCTCTCATAATTTTATCTCTCTTCGTGTTGTCTCATCCCATTTTCTCTCTTCTCATTCTATCCCTCATTTTATCTTTCCTCAATCCATCTCTGATTATACTATTTTTTCCCATTATATATCTCCTTTTTCTATCTCTTCTCATTCTATCTCTTCTCACCCTCTCTTCTTTCTATCTCTTATCATTCTGTCTCTCCCTCAATGTTCATCTCTTCTCATTCCATCCATCAACATACAAGTCTCTCTTCATTCCATCTCTCCTTATTCTGTATTTTGCATCCCTTTTCTTTTCTTCTCTTCCCTCCTTGTTTTATCTTTTATCATTTTATATACCGGTATTTTCATTTCACCTCTCATCATATTTGCATATTTAATCTTTTTTCATTCTATCTCTCCTTATTCTGTATTTTGTATCCCTTTTCATTTCTTCTCTTCTCTCCTTATTCTGTCTCTGATTTTTATATATTTTCATTCCACCTCTCGTCATAATATCTGCCAATTTAATCTTTTATCATTCCATCTCTTTTCTTATTTTACCTCTCCCTTTCAAATCATCACTCCCAACTTTGATTATCGAATAACAACTTGCTCCATTTCCTCCTTTCCGCCACTTCTCTCTCTCTCTCTCTCTCTCTCTCTCTCTCTCTCTCTCTCCTTTCACACACACACTCCCTTTCCCTTTGTTTCATTATCAGTGCTTCTTTCCTCCCACATTTTTTCGTTTTCATAATACTACTTCACTTTGTTTTCTCCTTCTCTCTTCCCCTCTACATCATCTCCATACAAGTGTCCCTTTTCTATTTTTTTATTTATTTTTTTTATTTTATCTTACTTTATATTATTTGTTTTATTTTATCTTACTTTTTCTTATCTATTTTATTTTATCTTACTTTCTCTTATCTATTTTATTTTATCTTACTTTATCTTATTTTTCTTTCTTCCTGATTTTCCTCCCTATTTTATTTCCTGATTTTCCTCCCTATTTTATTTCCTGATTTTCCTCCCTATTTTATTTCCTGATTTTCCTCCCTATTTTATTTCCTGATTTTCCTCCCTACTCTCTTTCCTGATTTTCCTCCCTACTCTCTTTCCTGATTTTCCTCCCTACTCTCTTTCCTGATTTTCCTCCCTTCCTACTCTCTTTCCTGATTTTCCTCCCTTCCTACTTTCTTTCCTGATTTTCCTCCCTCCCTACATTCTTTCCTCATTTTCCTCCCTACTTTTTTTCCTGATTTTCTGCCCTTCCTACTTTCTTTCCTGATTTTCCTCCCTATTTTATTTGCTGATTTTCCTTCCTACTTTCTTTCCTGATTTTCCTTCCTACTTTCTTTCCTGATTTTCCTCCCTACTTTCCCTCTCAAATTCCTTCCCTGAACTTCTTCCATTCGTTCGGCTTTTCATTTTTCCTTTTGTTTTTCCTTTTCTTCCCTTCATCTCTCTTTATTTCCTTCTAGTCTCTCTTTCCTTTACCTCACATCTCTCTCTCCCACTCTCTTCTCTCCACTTTTTCTCTCGTTCTCTTATTTTTCCCTTTCCTTTTTTCTTTTTTTTTTATTATCTTTCTGTCTTTTTCTCCATTCTTTCTGTTCTCTTCCCCTCCTTTATCTCCTTTCGTTTGACCTTCCATTTCTATAGCTTTCCCATTCCTTCTGTCTTTTCGTTCATTTTCATACTTCTCCTAACCTTCTGCCTCTCCTCTCTCTATCTCTTTCCTTTCATTTTTTCATTGAATTCCTCTCTCTCTTTAGGTTTCATTCCTCCTCACTCCTCCTTCCCTTCTTCTCTCTCTCTCTCTCTCTCTCTCTCTCTCTCTCTCTCTCTCTCTCTCTCTCTCCTTTCATTTTTTCATTAAAGTCCTCTCTCTCTTTCTCTCCAGGTTTCATTCCTCCTCACTCCTCCTTCCCTTCCTCTCTTTCTATTCAGCTCTTCTCTTCCCTCCCTCCCTCCACTCTTTGCTGGCTTCCGTCCCCTTCCCTGGCATCATCAGGGTGTGAATATCTCCCTTGACAATTGCCAGGTCTAACGTTCAGGATTACCGTAGCCAACCATATAGATAGTAGGACTCTCTCTCTCTCTCTCTCTCTCTCTCTCTCTCTCTCTCTCTCTCTCTCTCATGCACCTGTTACCTTGGTCACAAAATCACCGTAGGCACCAACAATGCTGCATACAGAAGCCTTCTAACCTCAGATACCACGAAACAAATTCCAAGATAGCTGCCTCTTCCAGCCCACTGTATAACGAGATAATATTATCTACTCTACCTCTGACCACTTCTCAGGGAATACCAATAATGTCAGAACAAGAATGTCACCTGTGTGCTGGTCAGCCTCACCACCTCACCCCATCTATACCAGGAGCTGCCCCCACCAACCCCCGGTGGTCACTTTCTGCTGTGACAAAATTACATACCATTAAGGGGGTGAAGGAACAGGGGGACAGGCTTGGGGGGTTTACGGGGGTGCGGGGGTTTTTGGGGGGTGCGGGAGTAGGGGGACAGGCTTGGGGGGCGGGTAGGGGACAGGCTTTCTACCCACCCCAAGCCTATCCCCCTATTCCCGCACCCCCTCAGTCCCCCCCCAAGCCTGTCTGCTACTTCAACACCCCCTTAAGTCTCAAATACCACCCTTGTCAACTCTGTGCCACTGTAAATACGACGTGACGAGGAGTAACCGAGTCGGGCCGAACTGACATGAGAAAAGCGCATCTGACTGCCAATCCAAGTTAACCCTTATACTGTTATATGTGCAGTGACTGTGTTGCTGTATGACACTCTGGAGGGACTGTACTGTATTAACGCTTCAGTGTGTAAAGGACTGTTGTATCACCACATAGCAACGGTGATAATTGTGTTACTGTGTTCCCTCAATGCAATGTGAATAACTACTCTAATATTCTGTATAAGTACAGCCACAATCAAATATCCATCAAATACCCACCGACACTTTCCTTCCATTGTGCAAATAAATCAGTATCATAGCTAAATATTATCATACAACAACACCTTATGTCAACTCAACCCCCACAATTATTATTATGAGGAGCTGCAAAATCATGTATGTGTTGTTATTTATTACCAAGATATTTACTACGAAGGGAATAAAGTGTCGGTGGATATTTGATTGTGGCTGTACAACCTTGGTGTTGTGTGTACTCTCAAATAATAATAAAGGTGATATAGACTATTTTGATCTGGACCATCAGGCATAGAATATTCCCTAGATCATCAATCATTGGTAAGGAACACGAACCTTGGGGTGAATTATCTGTCATTCAGATCAGCTTCATATTGGTTTTATAAATAACTTATTAAGGACCCTGTGTTCGTGTATGAATATGGGAGGCTTTTGCTGATTCCTTTTGACTATGCTATGAAACATGCTCCTTCCATATAATTGGCGTTTCTTGGCAATATTTGAAGGACTCACGAACCTCCACTTTTCTGACTACATCACTGGGTCCCTTAAGACAGTGTTACTTTGTTATCCTGGTTGATTCTGATTTCTGATAACTAGTGTGTGTATCTCTCTAACTCTATTAAGATTATGAACCCATTCCGTACAGCCCCCAGAACAAATTATAACATTTACCTTAGCCAACAACAGTAGAATCTCTCTCTCTCTCTCTCTCTCTCTCTCTCTCTCTCTCTCTCTCTCTCTCTCTCTCTCTGTTTTTGCCAATTAAGATTAAAGTAAGTTCCCTCTTTCGTTCTTTCTCTTATTTCGTTCTTTCTCTTATTTTCCTCACTGTATCTATTCTATCATCTTTTGTCTGTCTGTCTGTCTCCTTCCTTTTCATACACTATTGTTCATTCTCTTATTTTTCTCTTTTCTTTCATACCTTACTATCTTTTGTTTTACTTGTTACTCATTTTTCCCAATGTGTTCATCTTCTGTCTTCAACATTTCTCTCTCCTTCCCCTCTCCGTTCTTCCTTCCTCCGTCCCTTTTCTCTCCCCTCTGCTTCTCACTCTCACTCTGTCTCTTTCTGTCTCTGTCACCCTCACTCTGTCTCTGTCTCTGTCACCCTCACTCTGTCTCTCTCTCTCTCTCTCTCTCTCTCTCTCTCTCTCTCTCTCTCTCTCTCTCTCTCTCTCTCTCTCTGTTTCTGTCTGTCTGTCTTGTTTCTATTCGTGTTCTCTCTTTTCCTTCCCCCACATGTAATTATTCTTATTGGTTTCCTTTCATTACCTCTCCCACTCACTTTTCTTCTTAATCATCTCCATCCCTCGGCTCTAATTTCATCTCCTCCTTCCATTCCCATAACCCCTCTATTGCATACCTCCTATTTCTCTTGTTATATATCATTCCATCTTTACATTTCCGTTTAGTTCATAGTTCATTACATTAAAACTCACCCATTTCATGCATTAATTTTGTTACACTTTGCCCATTCATGTTTCCTAACCTAACTTGATCTAACCTCATCAAACTAACCGAATCAAATCTAACCAAATCTAATCTAGCCTTGCCTTTACTCCTCCTCTCTTTTCCATTTCTCGCAGCAGACAATTATCTCATTATATCTTCCCTAGACTAACCCATTTTCGATCTCATTTCTCTTCTATTCATTTCTCCCTGTATTTCCTTATTACTGCTCGTGACTGTACATACAGCCACAATCAAATATCCACCGACACTTTCCTTCCATCGTAGTAAATATCTTGGTAATAAAGAACAACACAGGTATGATTTTGCAGCACCTCATAATAATAATTGAAGGGGTTGAGTTGACATTAGGTGTTATATGAATATATTTTGATATGATACTAATTTATTTACACGATGGAAGGAAAGTGTCGGTAGATATTTGATTGTGGCTGTATGTACAGTCACGAGCAGTAATAAGTATACAGGTGTGCTTCGAATACCTAGAGACAGTAAATAAATGCACAATAAGATCTCCATTGGATTTAGCTAGTTGGTGAATTGGACTGTTCGAAGCTTCAACCAAAGCTGTATACTTATTAGTGCTCGTGACTGTACATCCCTTCTGACTCCTCTCCAATCCGTTACTCTCACACCGGTACTTATCAATCTACTACCTTATGCTCTCACATTTCTCTCATCTCTAACTTAGCCTTATTCTCTAACTTAACTCTCTCGTATCCCTCTTTTTCTCTCTTCAACTCTTGGGAGACAAAGGGTTTTAATGTGACCGTTAACATCGAGAGAGAGAGAGAGAGAGAGAGAGAGAGAGAGAGAGAGAGAGAGAGAGACTTTTCGTGTCACACACATCTTTACCTGTTTCTAGAAAGGTAATACCGTCGCAACACTAGTGTGCTCCTTCACCAAATCTTATCCACATATTCATACTAAACATCCATTGGGCCGATTTTACGTGGTTCGTTGTGATTTGTAAGCATCCGAACGAAGGAAACTGAACCTTGTCAATGATTTATGACTGGAATATTTGATGAAGTTGGTGACAAAACAATGAAGGGAAGGTAAATATAGAACTGAATGATAGATCTTGTGAATATGGATACTGAACTTTTTGGAAATAATGAACATCGAAGAATGGGATTGTGAAGGAGCCTAGCAAATGAAAACGACTGTGAAATGGTCCCACAGTCTTTACAAAAAAATAAAAACGACTTTGAAATGTTCCCACAGTCTTCACAAACAAATAAAAATGACTGTGAAATGGTCCCACAGTCTTCACAAACGACTGTGAAAACGACTGTGAAATGGTCCCACAGTCTTCACAAGCAAATGAAAACGACTGTGAAATGGTCCCACAGTCTTCACAAATAGAAACACAGGGATTATGATGCACTGAGAAACACAGAAGAACCAGAAGTGCTTGTAGACGAAGGGCCACATATAATACCTACGGTATCTACGATTCGAGCAAGTGTTTATGGGTGAATGTATATATTCTCTAATCTTTGCATAATCAGGAGTCATTCCCTTTGAAAAGCAACAAAAAAACAAAATCGTCTTGTCTTAGAAAATATGCAAATGTCTCCAAGCATTGTGTAAGGGGCCTGTGTTGTTGCTGTTGTCGGCCAATTGTATTTAAGGGAGTAATTCGCTTTTGTTACACTTGGGCTCCTCGATTCCTCCAAAGTATGTCAGGAAACAGGACCAGAAGAGCAAATATAATGGTGATCTGTTGCTTGGAATAGTTTGAAGGATTCAGTTGCTCCAGAATTACCAACACAAAACTTCCCCCTTAAGGGTTACTGATTCCTCCAAACTATAACGGTTAACAATATTACTTTTTGTATACGAGTGAATAATTTATATATAATTATTACCTAATGTTCTTTAATAAGGATTTAACATATTTGTGAGATACTTGAAGTCTTCTGATTATTCCCTTAATATACCACACAACAGACTATCTATATTGAAGTTTTATTTCTTGGTACACTTTTGATGAATCAGGAATCTTTATGGTTGCCAACACTATAAGATAACCCCTGTACAGCTTCCATAAAACTTTTGACTTTTGTTAATAATGTAAAAGAAGTCCCAACAAAACAGCGTTTCATTATAAGTCCGTTCCCTCACACACACACACACACTCTCTCTCTCTCTCTCTCTCTCTCTCTCTCTCTCTCTCTCTCTCTCTCTCTCTCTTTGGCTCCTATTACAGGTCCGTACCCTCTCTTTCTTTGCTGTGCCGTTTCCACTCTTCCTCCCTCTCTCTGCTGCTCTGCTCCTTCTCTCTGCCACCCCATTACAAGTTCGTTCTCTCTCCCTTGCCGCCCCACCCGGCCATCAGTACACCTTGCAAGGGAACTAGTCCAGCGCTGAAAGATCCAATGAAACTCGGACGCTGGGGACTCTGGGTCTGCTAAACTAAACCATTACTTGCGAAAAGAAAAACGCCTTCCCAACCAACCACCCACCAACCCAACGTCGGAAATATACAGACTCCTCCACTCCTGCCTTTACCACATCAGCGTTGCCATCGTGTGTCCCCCAGATTGTGTGAACCACCAGTTTTGAGACTCAGATTCGAAGCATATGCCAAGACCCTGGCATATGTTTCGGATCGGAGTCTCGAAACTGGTGGTTCACACGATATGGGGAGGAGGGGGAGACACATTGGCAACGCTGATGTGGTGAACACAGGAGTGGAGGAGACTGTACATCAAGATGCTGTTCGTTTCTGCCATTGTTGTTCTCTTCCTACTGAAGCTGAGGTTCCCCAGGAGCAACCCTGTATCGAACGTTACCCATCAACTCACCCACTCACTCACACACACAGTTGTATATTTGAAGGAGCTGCAACATTTCGGTCTTACCTGTTTAGACCTTCTTAAGAGGGAAGTTTTGTGTTGGTAAATCTGAAGCAAACGAATCCTCCAAACTACTCCAAGCACAGAACACAATTATTTTTGCTCTTCTGGTCCTGTTTCCTAGCATATTTTGGAGGACTCATGGCACTCCAATGTACCAAAAAAGAATTACCACCTTAATCTTCCTCAATATATATTTGTTCAGGTTATATGGCTGTTCTTACTTGC
Source organism: Petrolisthes cinctipes (assembly GCA_033782935.1). Taxonomy (NCBI): domain Eukaryota; kingdom Metazoa; phylum Arthropoda; class Malacostraca; order Decapoda; family Porcellanidae; genus Petrolisthes; species Petrolisthes cinctipes. Next base: position 358,085 of record JAWQEG010001311.1, on the reverse strand, counting down.
TTGTTATCTGTGACATAATGGAATCGTGAACTTAAACCTCCAAGCCATTACCTGTGTTTACTCCTCTGACTCCCCAGTGAAAAGATTGAGAAATTTTTTTGAAAAGGAAGATAATGTTAAGAGGATGGAAAACACACGATGAAGGAAAGGATGAGGAAATAGTAAAAAAAAAAAAAAAAAAAAACATTTATTATTCAAAGAAAAGAATGACAAAAGGGAGAAACGGTGACAGCAAAGAAAACAATGAAGAATAAACTGAAAACCTTTGAACAGAAAATCATTAAGTATGGAAAGAAAACTAAAAGAGCTAAAAAAATAATACGAATTTATTGGAAGAAAATAAGAGAAAGTAGACAAAGGAGTGAGAGGAAAGGAGAGCGATAACAGGAGAGGAAGAGGATAAAAATGAAGGAGCGTAATAATAAGATTTTTTCCCGGTCAGTGTGTGGGAGAGTTAGTCAAGCATTCAGTTCCAACTTTCATTATATTCCTACTACCATTATTTTCTTTTGCCATTATATTTCCATATATATATTTTTTCAAATGCCCTTTTCTTCTGAATGTTATATTAATTCCATAATCTTTATTTTTCCATAACATTATATTCCCAATATATTATTTATTCCAACTTCCACTATGTTCTTCATAACATTAAAGTTATATTCCTACTAGTATTTATTTTCATAACTATTCTATTGCCATTAATGTTATATACACACTGCTATATGATGAATACCACTTTTATTATGTAGTCCCTATAGTCAAATTATTCTATTACCAACTGTATATATATTTCATACAAGTGGTTGTACACGAGGTGACTAACTTGAATAATCAGTAGCATGCCTGAAAGCTATTATGTTATGCTCGGTGGTACACTCACAATCCAAAATTTGTACCCAGGTCTTATTTAAGTTTCGAATAATTTGACATACTAGTGAACCAGTTACAACGCTTATCCTGTTTCATATTTGCTTGAGCTCGACCAGGCTATTCAAAGCAAGCCTGGATACATATTTTGGATTGCGAGTGTACCATTATGCTTTCAATAGGAAGCTGGTATCAGCCACAGGGACTGTAATACTCCTATACCCATAGCTGGCAGTCAGTCTACTCTGATCAGATAGATTGAGGTCGGGGTTAGCATATAAGTCCCCAAAAACAACACAAGCTATGAAAACAGTGAGAAAATCAATCGGGGTCTCCCTGGAAAAAGACTGCAGTGGCGTATTCTTAACTATAAGTAATGTCTAGGTTCTCCTCTCACTTAGGTAGGCTGCACAAAACACAGATTTCTTTACACACATATAATAAGGATAAGTTGGTCATGAAAAAATGATATACAGTAGAGATGGAGTTACAAGTTTACGAATATTAGTATACTGTATGTCCAGATTGGTATACAAGTTCGCTAGGTCACTGTACTATAATTGGTCACAAGAATTCGTACACACGCTGGTGTTTTCGAAGGATTACAGCAAACAGAAAATGTAAGACTCTGTAACTACATTATAGCACTCTATTAGGTATGCTGTTAGGTATGTAGGCCACACTGAGTCACTTGGTAAATCATTCATTGCAGTACGTTCAGAATAATGATCTCTCTTTCTATATATCCAGTGTGAGCTGCTTCATGGCTTGGACTGGTGTACGAACAGTGCTATACTACTGCGGCCTGAAGAAGAAGATTTAGTGCTTTATGCATATCGACTCAGTGTTGGTCATTAAGGCAGACAAGTCGTGTTACATCAATACATCTTCCCCCAGCCTAAAAGGTTGCTATCCTTGCTCTTACAGCCGGGTACCTACTTACTGCTAGGTGAACAGGGACATAGGGGGCAGGGAAAATTGTCCAACAATTCCACTGTGCAGGCTGAGAGAGTTTCTCTTGTTTTTATATACAAGCCAAGATTGGTGGGGTCGCACATCTGGCCTGTACGTCTAATCCCACCATAGGCGTGCCAAGTAAGGGCAGAGATATTTCGTCAGAGTCGATGTTAATATATGGAATAGCCTGCTTGCAAATGTAGTAAATTGTACCACAATAGAAATATATATAAGGAAATCTAGACAAATATCTCGAAAGTAACCCTCAACTGGCATTATTTACTACGGAATTATCGATATGAGCAAATCTTTGTTTCCCATTCACTTAGATCAACTGAAGAGCAGAACAATTTTCCATCGTCCTTTCCTGTCCTATATCACACATCAGTTTTTCCATACTGCGGGTATCCCTTCTAAAGTTGGAGGGATTGGTGGGTGCATGGGATGGAGTCTTCCACTTTTCTATCCTTTCCCTCTCTTAATTAATATTTTGTAGCCTAGACCCAAACAGCCTTGTAAGGACCGTCAGTTCTGCTGGTGTTTGATTTCCTTTGTATTCCTTTCCCTTGCCTCCCTCCACATCCTTTCCTCCTCCCTTCCACACACTCACTCGTCTCGTCCAGTAATTAACATCAAAGCAACACGAAAAACCAGGGAAAATGAGAAGAGTGAGAGAATGGCACAAACCTCCCACATCAACAAACTCCATCAAAGCCACATTTAAGGTGAAATCCAGGGGAGGGTTTTCTGGGAGAGTAAATGAAGGGGAGAGTAGGGGAAGGGGGAGAGTAGGGGAAGGGGGAGAGTAGGGGAAGGGGGAGAGTAGGGGAAGGGGGAGAGTAGGGGAAGGGGAGAGTAAAGGAAGGGGGGAATAGAGGAAGGGGGAGAGTAGGGGATGGGGGAGAGTAGGGGATGGGGGAGAGTAAAGGAAGGGGAGAGTAAAGGAAGGGGAGAGTAGGGGATGGGGGAGAGTAAAGGAAGGGGGAGAGTAGGGGAAGGGGGAATAGAGGAAGGGGGAGAGTAGGGGAAGGGGAGAGTAGGGGATGGGGGAGAGTAGGGGAAGGGGGAGAGTAGGGGAAGGGGAAATAGAGGAAGGGGGAGAGTATGGGATGGGGGAGAGTATGGGATGGGGAGAGTAGGGGATGGGGAAGAACAGAGCAAGAGGAGATTAGAGGAGGAAAAGTAGAAAAAGGAAAAAATTGGGGGGAGGAAATGTTGGGGAAGAGGAGAATAGAGGAGGAGGGGGAGAAGATGGGAAGGTGTTTAAGAAGGGGAGGGGGAGAATAGGGAAATGGAGAATAGGAGAAGGTGGTTAATTAATAAGAGAAAGGAAATTGGGAAAAGGAAATTGGGAAAAGGAATTGGGAAAGGTCCAAAAGAGAAAGATATCCAGAGAGAAATATAGTATGTTAAAGGGAGGAGGAATAGGAGATACATAAGGAGAGATTAACTTGTTGGTAAAATGGAAGGCTACTAATTCCTCCAATCTATACCAAGAAACAGATCCCCCATTAGTGTAAAGTCAAGGTGGCCTGTTTCCTGGTATAGTCTGGAGAAATCATAGACCTTTCAATTCACCAACAAGAGGCTGAAAAGTGAATGAGGATGAAAGAAGAGATGAACAGAGATGTGTAACAAGCTTATTTTTCATAGGATACGATGGAAAAGAGAGAGAGAGAGAGAGAGAGAGAGAGAGAGAGAGAGAGAGAGAGAGAGAGAGAGAGAGAGAGAGAGAGAGAGAGAGAGAGAGAGAGAGAGAGAGAATAAAAAGAAAATGGGAGAGGAAAGGAAGGATTTAATATGAGAGTTTGGTAAGTTACGAGCAGAAGGAAAAGGAGGAAGGGAAAATGAAATGAAGGAGGGTGACAGAAGGAGAGAGAAAGAAGTGAGGGAGGAAAATGATGATAATGATAATAATAACAATAATAACAATAACATTAATGACAATAACAATAACAACGATAACAATAACAATAACATTAATAACAATAACTGTCAAGGCTCGAATCGAAGAGTGGCACGACGGCAACTTCTTCGAACTTTTAAGGATTCTAGCACCACCAAAATCAGAGGGATTGTAACAAACACAGTTTGAAGAAAACAAATAAATTAATCACTTCAAAACCCCAACAGACAATACAGCACCAATCAAGGAGACTATCCCCTTTCACACAACAATTAAGAGACAGCAGCAGAGTCTCAAGAGTAGAGTACAAAGTTACACAATTGTAGGAGTAACAATTAAGAGACAGCAGTGTCTCAAGAATAGAGTACAAAGTTACACAATTGTAGGAGGCAGACCAGTCGCTGCCCAAGCGATGGATATGCTTCACGAGAGAAGGAGGCAGAGGAGGCTCAGAGCTTCTATCTGTTCAAAGTGCAGCTCCGTTCTGCCGCCAGTTAGTTGTCCATCCTAGACGAAACCTCGGTTAGATGGCACTGCCAGCGTTGAGTAGTGTAGATGGCGCTGCCATCGATATCCCAAGGAGGGTGGGGAGGACGAAGAAACTGCTGAACAAGTTGTTATATTTTTCTCGCCCTCCACTAATGCACCACATTACTATCTAGGAAACAGGAAAAGATTACTTAACTGGTACAAGGGAATAAATGTGTATGAACAGGGTACACAGACAAGGAAACATAAGTTGATGTGAGAGACAGGAGTATGAATCCAGCTGTTGAGTATTTCGGCCCTTACAATAACAATAACAAAAATAATAACAAGAACAATAACATTAACAATAAAAATAACAATACAATAATAATAATAACAATAATAATAATCAAAACAACAATACAATAACAATTATAATAATAAAAATCAAAACAACAATAACAATATCAATAATAAAAAATAAAACAACAATAACAACAATAACAATAAAATAACAATAATAACAATAACAATAATCAAAACAACAATAATAATAATATTAATAATAATAATAATAACAATAGCAATAACAATAACAATAATAAAAATAAAAATAAAAACAGTTATAACAAAAACAATAACAATAATAATAACAACAATAACAATAATAATAATAACAATAACATTAACAATAAAAATAACTACAATAATAATAATAATAATAACAATAATAATAATAATAATAATAATAATAACAATAATAATAATAATAACAATAAAAACAATGTAGATAAATATTTTAAAGTGATAATAATAATAATAATAATAATAATAACAATAATAATAATAACAATAACATCGATGATGATGATAATAATAATAATAATAATAATAATAATAATAATAATAATAATAATTATTATTATTATTATTATTATTATAATAATAATAAAAATAAAAATAAAAATAATATGAGGGCTATAAGAAAGAGAAGAGGCGTTGTAAGACGGAGGGGAAGAAAAGACGTTTAGGGAGGAAAAGGTAAAAGTTGCAGAGGTGGAGAGGATGGAAGACAAAGTGGAGGGAGGGAAAGTGGAGGAAAGTGTGGAAGAGAAGGAAATGTGAAAATGGAGATAATAGATTCACAGACAAATGAGAGAGAGAGAGAGAGAGAGAGAGAGAGAGAGAGAGAGAAGTTTGGGAGATAGTGATAAAGTTGGATGAGGAGGAATGGTGGGTGGAAGGGTCGGAGTGGGAGAGAAAATGAAGTGGGAGGGAGAGAAAATATTATATGAAAGTAGTAGAGTCGAGAAAGGGAGAATAAAGATAAAAGAGATGCTGAAAATAGAAAGAATTCAGAGAAATGAATGAAAAGGGCAAGAATGGGGAAGAAAGAATAACCTCATAGCACTAAAGAAAAGGAGACAGAGGGAAAAACAGAAGCACGAAGAAATATAATAGAAGGACAGTAAAGAGAGTAAAGAGTAGGAAAGGTATTGGCTTGGGGCCCAGGGGGCGCCAAAACCCTTAGGGTATTGTTTACATCTTTCCAGTCAATAGAAATGAAGGAAGGATGGAATTAAATTAGTATGAAAAAAAAAAAAAAAAAAAAAAAAATATATTATATATATATATATATATATATATATATATATATATATATATATATATATATATATATATATATATATATAACAGAGAGGTAAGAAGAACATTGACAGTCAACGAATATTCCCACAATAACGTAAAAATAAAATATGAACAAGTTACCGACCCCGGAAATCGAACCCGAAGCCAGTAGATGTGACGTGAGGGTGTTATTCACTAGCCTCTTCCCTCGTTTAGGAGAGTGTCTTGTTGGCAAATTGGAAGATTATTGATTATTATTATTATTATTATTAAAATAGACCAGAGACACAAAGCTGGGAGAGAATGCAAGCATTCTATCAATCCGAGGACCCCAGCCCCATGAATCCAACCTAAAGAAAAGAAGACGACAGCTTAGAGAAAGAAATGTGAGCAGTTTGATCAATAAAAACATATAAGCCCTTCCTCCTAACTCAGCCAGAAAACAGAAACCCTCAATGGTTTTAATAGGGTATCTGTTTTGTAGTATATATAGTTTGCAGGAATCAGAGAACTTCTATTCCACCAACCAAAGAATCTCCCCTAGATAATCAGGATCATGCACTAAACTGCTGCCGCACTACTCTACAGATAGCATCTAAGGATCCCATCCCGCACACTGCATGCCCGGCAGGTGTCAAGCGAGTTCCTTGGTGGAACAAAGAATGTGCCAAAGAACTTCATGTCAAGTGAGCCAACCGGAAGAGATATCAACGGAAAAGAGGTTCTCCAATGTAGGACCATGCTTATATCCTCTTTAAAAGTGCCAGCGTCATCTTTCGTTGAACTATCCGTTCGGCCAAAAGAGCTAGCTGGTCATCATACATGTCCTCCATAATTCAGGATACCCCCTTTCCATAGGTTTGGTCTCACTTTAGAAAGACAGCTGGAAAGCATACACCACCAATGGCCCCAGTTCTACACACCGATGCCAGAACTGTAGGAAACACTCGTTAGGTTGCCGAAATTCTAGGCCGACATTTCACCCGAGTTAGCAAAGGTTCTAATCTTTCACCTGTGTTTCAATCACTGAAATGGCGCTCTGAACAGGAAACAGTTAACTTCACCTTGCCCCGATTACCTGCGTATAATGCACCTTTCTCCCACGCAGAACTATCAGAAAGCCTTCGGGGGTGTGGTAACACATGTGAGGGGCCTAATGACATACCATACATTATCTCATGCCAAAACATCTCCAGGAGATGCTGCCATTTGTTTCTACTGGCAGGACAGATGGGACGCCATCGGGGCTAACAAGTTCCGCGGCATCCGCCAGTGCCTGGGTTTTTGGAGCTACAGCGGCCTGTCCCGCGCTGGTGGGAGACTGCTCTTGCTTGTCTTCACTTTGGCCACTCACGTTTTACTCATGGATTTTTAGTGGAGAGGGCTCCCCCTCCCTACTGTGATGATTGTCTGGTCCCTTTGACAGTGTGGCATCTTCTTGTGGAGTGTCCCAGCCTTGGGGACCTTCGTCGTAATTATCTCTCCGAGTATCAAGTGGGGGACAGTTCTTACAGTCTCTCCCAGGTGCTCGGGGAGGAGGCTTGTAGTGTGAGAGGGAGCACCCTCTTCTTTGTGGAGGAGGCTGGTCTCCTCCACAAGTTGTGAATTTTATTATTTTGATGGCTTCTATTTTTAGATAGTTCAATTTTTTTCTTTTCTTTTTTCTTTTACAGGAGGGCTGATCTTATTTTAAAAAAAAAATGGTAAAAAGAGTTCATAATTTACACACATATTGTGTTTTAGGTTACCTTTCTTCTCCAGCAAACAGAATTTTCCTGTCATGACATGAAATGTCATGCCATGTCATCATTTTTGTGGCCCTAAATTCACTTCAGATTACTTTCTTTTTTGTGCACAGTACATTATCCTAGTAATCATCTATTGAAGCCTTTTTTTCTTTTTTTAATGCCCTACAACAATAATTAAAATTATATAAGAAAAGAAAAAAAAAAGCACATATTTCCCATAACTTGAGTTGCTCATTGTTCAAAATAAATAATTGAAGTAATTAAAATCTGCTTTCATTTTGTTTAAGGCAATTGAATGAGTATTATGTCCACCGATTTTAATAATAATAGAACAAGATTAATATTTCTAGTTATTTTTATTTGGTAAAAAAGTGATATTTGAGTTATTGTTGTTGTTGTTGTTGTAGTTCCCCAGACTGTCTGGCCGAACAGTCCCGAGTCTGGTTGACCGAAGATGTGCAGATGCTCGGACCCCCAAATGGGAGTCAGGGTGATAGTGAGATCTGTTTCTTCGAAGGCAACAGACTGCTGGCTCACGGGCGTGACCCCCGGGCTAACATTATCACCATCTGTAGTCTTCCTTGTTGTGCCACCCAATCAGGCGATCCCGTCGGCTACCCAAAAGGAATGAGAAATAGTAAGAGAGACAGACAGAACAGGCCAGGGTGTGGTAGAGGATGCCAGATTCCTCATTTCTGGATAGAACCAGCCCTCACCAGTGTGTTGCTGGGTAGTTGAGAAGTGTGCTGGTTAGTTTACATCAACTCATCTTCCCTCACCAGTGTGTGTTGGGTAGTTGAGAAGTGTGCTGGGTAGTTTACATCAACTCATCTTCCCTCACCAGTGTGTGCTGGGTAGTTTAGAAGTGTGCTGGGTAGTTTACATCCACACATCTTCCCCCAGCCTACAAGGTTGCTATCCTTGCTCTTACAGCTGGGTACCTATTTACTGCTATTTACATAGGGGGCTGGGAAAGTTGTCCAACAATTCCACTGACCCAGGAATTGAGCCCAGGATCTCTTGCGTGCTGGGAAAGTGTGCTAACCGTTACACCATCAGCACCCCCTGATATTTGAGTTATCATGGGTAGTATAGGTAACGATCACCAGACCTCCCATGTCCATGTATCAGGGAGAGCTGCCAGCTCTCGCCTTCCCCACTTTATATATATATCCCAGACAGAGATGCCAGATACCGCTAACTGGGATGGGTGAGAATCTCACTGCCAAAAGAGTTTTAGGGTAGGAGGAAGAAGAGTCATTCTACCATATACCCACCGTCTGGGCTTACGACCATATGCCTTTTATGGGCTTATACCATCACCCAACAGATGGATTTCAAAATTTCCTTACTCGAAACTTATTGGTTATATTATTTAGGACACGTTTTCAAATTATCAATTATTAGTCAAAAATTGATCAGCCCCCTTAAGTTATTCATTTTTTTTTTTTTTTTTTGTAAAATGTCAGTTTTGGTTACTACGTCCTTTTAATCATGCTGTTTCTCCCTTTTGGGGTAGTGATACCTGGCTAATATGTGTATATATTTTATAAATGATATAAATAACAATATTTTGAAATCCTTAGAATTTGATATTATATTGGGCAGTATATAACAATAGGTGTTGTGCCGCCAGATGCCTAGTGGCATCTATCAATCATTCAATCAACCCTTCCATCACTCCACATCGTTCCCCCTCATTTCATCCTCGATTGCCTCCTCCTTTTCCTGCAGTGTCTACACTGCACAACTCCCTTATGATCCCTGCTCCTTCAGTCCTCCCCCGTTGATGCTCAGACTGTCCACCATGGATTATTCCATGCCCCAAGGTGTGCGAATCTCTCCTCTCTCACCCCAAGACCTCTTTCCTCCCGCTGGAACTCTACTCTCTCTTTATGAATCATCTGGACTGTCACTCCTTAGAGACCCTGGTATACACTGATGGTTCTAAATCTTTAGCTTGTTCCGGTTTAGCTGTCGTGTTTCCCAATCGAGATTATAAGTTCCATCTCCCTTCAGTTGCAGGGGTTTATACATCTGGGGCCGGATACTCAAAATAATTTAGGAATTCCTATCTCAGTTAGGAATTCCTAACTTCCCCAGTCGAGCTAGGAACTCATACTCAAAGCAATATCGACACTGTGGGACGCCATTTTTATTGAACTTTTCTTCAGAAACACCCATAACTTTTTACATTATCTGTTATTTGGCCCAACTTTTGTGTTTGGTTTGATTCAGGGGATTCATTTTAACACTAGTTTATTGGTAAGATTGGGCTTGGTTATTTGTGTGCGGTCACCATTGAGGAATATGGTTAATGATAACTTGTAGGAAATTGTTCATTTACTGATACCAACTAATATTTTTACAGAAATGTTGTTGTTGTGTTGTATTTTTTACATTTTAGTTTCGTTTTGCCAGATTTTCATTAGGGATACCATTACTCAAAAAGGTATATGTTACTAAAACACTAATGAGACTAAAAATATGCATATTTAAACAGACCTAACCTACCGTACACTATCTACTTGATATTGGTAATCTTATATCTTACATTACATAATCCTCCATAATTATTACATTTAGCTGTGAATCATGTGATGTGACACAAGTAGACATGATAAAATAGTCATTTCTAACATTGCTAATGACTTTCAATAATGTCATACTGTTGTCTGTCATGAATCATAATGGCGGTGGCACTTATTTCGCAGTAGATACTACTCTCTTACTCTCCACAGTTTCGACACGCATTTCTACCACTCATACCGTCATACGCATAATGTTGTGTTTTGTTTCGTGTTTACTTTTGTCAGCTGATCGAGCTTGCTTTTGATTGGCTGGAGTCAGTCCGAGTCACTTGAAAGTGCCACCCTGATTGGCTGAACAACATAGGGCACCCGGGGAGATTTAGGACTTCCTAACTACTTAGGAACAAGATAGGACGCCCTGAAAAAGTTTTGAGTATACCAACTTAGGGCATGAGATAGGATATCCTAACCAGTTCCTAACTTAGGAGTTCCTAAGTCCAGATAGGGCGGCGAGGCTGCCCTAAGTTAGGAACGTTTGAGTATCCGGCCCCAGGGTTCTTTCCTCGTGATAATTAGGTAAGAAATTAATAGAACAACCAGAAATATGATGTAAAATTAATATATATATATATATATTTTTTTTTTTTGGGGGGGGGGAGAAATTACAAATCAAGACTGAGCTAGGCCAGAAAGAACTTAGAACTTGTAGTTTCAAATAAGGAGACTGAGAGGAAGCAAGAAAGAGAGGAGGGACAGTTAAAGGATTAATAGGGAGTGGGTTAGATTTGAAGGGTTGCCAGACCCCTTAAATGGCCGTTGGTTAGGTCTGTAGGGATGCCAAAACCCCTTAAGTACTGTCCATATCACCACAGACAATAGTTCCCCTTCAGGGTCCAAATTGAAGAGCAACTGTTTAAACTAATGACTGGGAAAATCATTTATGTTGGAAATCCTTGAATTGTTCAGTATTTCTCATGCAACACATAAGTCTCCTAATTAACTGTGCTTACACTACATACTCAATATTACTCGAGTATGTGTGAGAATGGCACTAAATTTTATTGTGCAACGAGGGATATATTATGTCATGGTCCTATTTCTCGGATAAGTTTATTATTTCAATCTGAGGAAATCTATACTATCTTCGTTGGTGATCATGACTGACATTGGAGTGGTTCCTAATACTATAAACTCTTCCTCAGCAGTAGTCTCTCCAACAACAACAAAGTGGTGCTCTTTGGTAATACAGCCAAAATGTATTTAGTCCTTCTTATTCTTTTTGGTACAGCCGAGTTGATTTATCATGTTTTCTACGGTGTTGGGTGTCATAACTCCACTTAGGGCTGCCTGGGGGTTGTCCTAAATCCAAGCGTCGTAACTTAGGAAAGATGGCTGCCAAAGGTTTTGAGTATACCGTCATAAGTGTTTTGAGTATACCGTCATAAGCGCACTGGGGAAGTTAGGACTCCCTAGCCGAGATAGGATGTCCTAAGTTGTTTTGAGTATCCGGCCCCTGGGGTCTAGACGTCATCATAATTTTATTCATTGGAAAGGCTGTAAATGGCATTTTATCTACAGGTTTAATTGATGAACACACCAATATCCATACATATTTTTATATTTACCTTAAACCACGGGACAAACTGTCGTACAATTTGCTTAGCTATGACAAATATTAGCTACACAACCGTCCACACAACCTCTTCCTCTCCTAAAGCCACCTTACTCTTCACAAATCACAGCCTCCGTACCCTCTCTGACTCTCTTTATCAGCACCTTCCCATACAGCTTTCCTACTACACTTAGCAGGCTTATACCCCTGAAACTCGTACATTAATTTTGGTATCTATCCCCTTTTCCCTTATATAGAAATACTACACAAGCACTCACCTAGTCTATTGGGACCTTACCACTGTCAAAACATACCATCAACAACCTTACCAACCACTCCATCATACTTGTTCCACCAAATTTTTAGATATTCTACAGCGCATCTATCCAAACCTGAAGTTTTCCCTGTTTTCATATCTCTCATTGCCTCTTCCACCTCCTTCTTTCTTATCGGCTTCTCATTTAATCCTTCCAATCTGTTTACTCCATTTCCCTTGCAAACACACCAATCTTAGCTCCTCTATCCTCATCAATAGTCAATAATCCTTCAATATATCCTACTCGGTCCATCTCCTCTCAGCTGCTTTCTTCTCAACCAGCATGGTACCATCCTCTGCTTTCACTCTTTCCTCTTTCCCTGATGTCCGTTTCATTATCCTCTTGACTTTCTACCAAAAAATTTTCTTATTTTCCTGGAAATTTTCAGTTATAACTTACCCCTCCCCTACCTATCAACTGCTCTCAATTTAGCATCCAGTACAGCTCTCTTTGATCTTTTTCTCTTCTCCTTGTAACACTCATACTATTCCTGATCTTCTCTCTGTAGCCATACTTGAAACGCTCGCCTTTTTTCCACTATAGCTGCCTTAAGTTCCTCACATCACCATTCACTACCCTTCCTCAAACCACCTCCAACCATAAACCTTTACCGTACATCCTACTACTGCCCTTTTAAATATTTCCCATTCCTCCTCTACTTCACCTATCTCCCTCTCCCTTACTATTTATTCCAATGGGGTGATTTCAAAGCTCTAACATGACCGAGGTATGGATAATGCAAAGCCCGCGTAATTTAAAAAGATAAATAATTGTTTGGTAAATAACTACATTGTTACATAATACTGTGAATAACGGTTGTATGACAAACTATTGTAAAAGTAATAGCCTACAAATAGGATATATAGACGGGACTTACAGATATTTGTTCTGCTTTCCAAATTAAGAGTTGACTGTTAATTTTGGCAGCAACTCACTGCAGCTCACACTGTTATTTGGTAGTGTAATGAAACAATAACACCATAATAGGAGGTGAAAGGTGTTATTTGGTAGTGTAATGAAACAATAACACCATAATAGGAGGTGAAAGGTGTTATTCCATACAGGACTTGAACTGTACATTGCTCCTTGGTTTATCTCTTAATACTTCAATGGATATTTTAATTTTCTGCTCTGACATCTGGTAACACTGACGTGGATCACATTATCTTTGTTTTGTTTTTAAGCTGGCAACACTGTATAGTTGTAAATAGTGAAATTAAGTGAATACGTTATTACATGTACCAAATGTGTTATTTGTTAGTATACTTACCACAAGGTGTTTGATGTGTTGTCAAGAGAATTAGTTAGTGAGCACACCAACCAACCTAATTACAAAATATATTGAAAGGATTATAATACTCTTCATTCTGATACTTCATTAACGATAGATTTATTAGGTAAGTTAAATTAGGTATTTATTGAATGTATTACTGTTATTTAGTAGTTTTAAAGGTAAATATTGAAAGAATTACCGTTATTGGGTACGGTTTTTCTACCTTCATTACCCACTTATTTAGACCATTCTAAGACTATTTATGGTATTTATTGAAAGAATTACCGTTTTGCAGCAGTGTTGCCAGATCCGGCTGGGTCCCAGTATTTTGCCCCAGTCATTTATTGTACTTTATCACGATTATTTCCCGGTAGTTTGCCCAGGTTAGGTTCCGGTAGTTTGCTCAGGTTAGGTCCCGGTAGTCTGATGCAGTCTAGGTTAGGTTAGGTCAGGTCAGGTAAGGTCAGGCTAATTTCAAAATGCCCCATTTGAATATGCCCTATCTTGGAAATGGGGCATTTGCGGAGGAAATGCCATAGAAGAAAATAGTCTTAGAATGGTCTAAAATAGTGGGTAATGAAGGTAGAAAAAACGTACGCAATAACGGTAATTCATTCAATATTTACCCTATTTTCTTCTATGGCATTTCCTCCGCAAATGCCCCATTTCCAAGATAGGACATATTCAAATGGGGCATTTTGAAATTAGCCTGACCTTACCTAACCTAACCTAACCTGACCAAGACCGCATCAGACTACCGTGACCTAACCTGGGCAAACTACCAGGAAATAACCGTGGTAAAGTACAGGAAATGACCGGGGCAAAATACTGGAACCTAGCCGGATCTGGCAACACTGCAACAAAACGGTAATTCTTTCAATAAATAACGTTATATATTACATTGTTTGGTATTTATTGAATGTATTACCGTTATTTAGTAGTTATATATTACATTGTTTTATCACTATTTTGGACATTTTTAACACAATTTTCATGTTTGGTGTTTGTTTGGCTAACTAATACCCACTTTGCCCATAATATGCCCATGTCCCTCACCACTCATTGCCTCACCACTCATTGCCTCACCACTCATTGCCTCACCACTCATTGCCTCACCACTCATTGCCTCACCACTCATTGCCTCACCACTCATTGCCTCACCACTCATTCCCTCACCACTCATTCCCTCACCACTCATACGGTAATGGGGGATAGTGTTGGGAATTAGGCCTAAGGGTTTTTGGGAATACAGACTTATACTATGGTCGTACCTTTAAGATATTATAATTGTCTTTATAGGCTAATGCCCCCAATCCTGGGTATATGCCCCATGCAACACTCATAGAGGCAGGGGGGACCGATGACAACATTTATATTTATACTTATATTCAGTATTGTCATTTTTAGGTTTGTGGCATATTTTGGCTATATTTTCATATATTTACGTATATTTTGGCTATATTTTCATATATTTACGTATATTTTGGCTATGTTTTCATATATTTACGTATATTTTGGCTATAATTTCATATATTTACCTATATTTTGGCTACATTTTTCTTATATGGTGTGTTTTACATACACAGTGTTGCAAATAATGGGGATTCCGGAATATTATGGTTATTTATATGCATATTTGGCGATTTTGGATATTTTTTCCCTTCCATTGTGTTTTTTCCCTATATATTAATTTTCAGTGTTACCAATACAAGTGTTTTCTCGCACCGTTTGGCTATTTCCTTGGCAATCCTTGTTATTTCCTGATATGGCCCGACTATTACAGTTACTGCATAGTTTTATTTGTACAGTGTTGCTATCGATGGATAATTATAGCATTAATTAGCTATTTTTAAGCGTTATATTGATTACATACGCCATTTTTTATTCTAGAAGCTTTTTCATATCATGTATATTGCTTTATAATAGCCTTCTATGTGGCTGCTGGTTTATGGTTTATTTTACCCCCAACCGGGAAACAGCTTTTTTTACTGGGTAAGGTTGTTATAATATTTTTATTAACTATATATAGTTATTGTGTTGTAGGATTTTTACAGTGTTGGTATGCTATGAGTTATATTGCACTAGTATGCTATATTGTAGTATCTTATTCATACATTATTTATATCTTTATTCTCGTTGGATTCATATTCATGGTCTGCCGATGGCCCGAAGGATACTAGGTTAGGTCATGAAGAACATTAGGTTAGGACCGAAGGTATGCTTAGTCTAGGTTAGGTTAGGTTAGGTTATCTTGGTTCGTCTGATTTCCTAAATACACCTTTTAATGCTTATTGGGTCCTGGTTTACCTGTACCCCAACGGTTAACCAGTATTTCATACCCATTCCTTTCTGTTATATTTTGTTTCCCTACATTTACTGTTAATGGGTATTTGTACTGACACTCAGTTTGTATGGCTGGCGAATTTAGCAACAAATTGTAATTTTTTTGAAGGGCTATTCATTATCTACTCGTGTTTTCTTTCCATTACTCTTTAATAGTCATGTCCCAATGTTTATAACAGTATATATTAGGTTAGGTTAGGTTATTTATGTTCATCTGGCTTTCTATTAGCCCTTTATCTGGCTGGTGGTTTATGGCAACGGGAAATCAGGGAGTGGATTTTCATCCATTTTGTGTACGCCTATCGTATATTTAGGTCTATTTCTTCCTTCTCTTTGTCCGATTGACATTAGCAACACTGCCTATTTAACGCTAACATAGGTAGCGCCTATATAAAGGGGTAGCATAGTGCGCACATTATATGCAGTTTAATCATGGATTCTTTGTGTCAAGGCTGTACTCCACTTCCGTTTGAAATTATACAAAATTATACATTTAGAAATAACGACGCTAGTATTTGTATTCTACAATCACACGGTGTTTTACCGAGGAGTTAATTGTGGCAACCAGTGTACATATAGACAAGACATTAATCAATTTCGTTGCCACCATACTGTCGCCATACCCAAGTAAAAAAAAGACGTAGATGTGCTTTCTCTCTGTCTTTGTACAAGGGGACTTTTCTAGACAGCACTAAGCTACAATCTTGGCAAATTATATCCTTTATAATATTGTGGTGCCATAAATCATTTAATCATAGTGATACTGTACTTAATTTGGGAATTAATATAAGGACCAGTGTGGATTGGAGGAGCTTTTGTTGTGAAGTAAGTGACAATTGGTTTAACAATCAGGACCCCATCGGTGGTAAAGGCATTGTGGTCGAAATTGATGAAACTTTATTTGTTAGAAAAAAGTACAACGTGGGTCGTAAATTATTTCAAGTCTGGCTATTTGGTGGCATAGAGAGGGAGTCCAAGAACAGATTTATAATACCGTTATTGGACCAAGATAACGTAACCCTGTGTAGGAATCGCGACACTCTTCTCCCACTAATTAAAAAGTACATTAGACCAGGCACCATTATTTACAGTGATAGTTGGCGTGCCTATAATACCCTACATCAGGAAGGTTATAGCCACTTGTGTGTCAATCATAAGGTTAATTTTGTGGACCCCGAAAACTCTGAGTTACATACTCAAAATATTGAAAGGTTGTGGAGGGATATAAAAGAGTATGTGAGGCGGCCAGGTATTAAAGCTAAATACCTAACACAATATCTTGCTAGATATATATTCCTAAAATGATTTCAACGACACACTTTTCATCGTTTCCTTCACGAGGCCGCTATATAATACCCTCATCAATCTGACCGCATTCGCCCACAGCCGCCATCTTTATCAGAGTCAGAGTCCGACATCTCCTCAGATAGTGATATTGATATTGATAATCCACACCCATCCACATCCTCTGAATAAGGTACGTTGCAGTATTTATTATATATATGACTATTGTTTTATTTTTTCCATGTTTTGTTATATTTTCAGGTATGGTTATTAGTGTGGTATATTATAATACGTAGGGCCTACCATTGCACCTCGGGTTATATTTTTCGTTGGCAACACTACCTCCTTGACTACATTTTGGCTAGTGGCCCTGTCGCCATGATTGTTCTATACTGTTTACTTTTGTTAGCAACGCTGACTTCGGACGGACGAATAATAACAATGTTATTTATGCTTTTATTCTATGATACGCTTTTCCTTCCTTCATTGTCCATTTATTTGTACCATTATAATACTATTGTTCTATGCATTTTCCTTCTCATTTACCCCATTTCCAATATACCACATCCATATCCCGTACTCCCTCGCTCCCCAACAACGTATGGGGTATGGTGGGGTATCTTGGAAATGGGGCATTTGCAGAGGAAATGCCATAGAACAAAATAGTCTTATAATGGTATAAATTAGTGGGTAATGAAGGTAGAAAAAGCGTACGCGATAACGGTAATTCATTCAATATTTACCTTAAATTAACATATTATTCACATAGCAAGTAACGTAGGTCATTTGACTGGAGTACTTATCTTAATAAAGGGTATGACACAGTGTTGGCAAATCAGGGGCAAATTATTCCTCCAAATTATTCCAAGCAAATCCAACTTCAAGAGATAGTCCCAATTAGACCTAACTTAGTCAGAGCCAAGATCACAGACTTTTCTCTCCGTCGTGACCTGCTCAATGCCTCCAAGAATCTCAGGGATTCAACCTTTCCTAGGATATGCATTAATAAAGACCTAACATTTAAACAAAGAGAATTAATAAAAAAATGCAGCACTGTCCCTAACAACCAAACAACACACCCACAATCAGGAACCAGGGAACCTACATTCCCTGCTCTGCCAACAGTACTACCATCTATCCCTGCCCCAACCATGATATCTCAACCTGCCTCACCCCAGATACCTCAACCTGCTTCACCTGTCTCCACACCAAACCTAGGCACTAACCCACCACCAGGAAAAAAAACTAATCACTCCCCTCATCAACTCCATGATTTTAAACTGTGCCTTTAAGAATGTTAACAATCTAGCAAATACAAATTTTTTATGTTCAAAATTTTTGCACATGTCATAACATTGATATCTTTGGTGCTACTGAGACTTGGCTACAACCCCACATAACTGACACCATTCTATCCTTCCAGAAATACTCCATTTTTAGAAATGATTATAATTCCACTAGGGCCAAGCATGGAGTTTCCATATATATAAAAAAAAAACACACACAATGCTACACTATGCACAGAAGTACCGTATCCACCCAATACATTACCAATTTTTTTATCTCGCTTTAATCTTTTTCTATTGGTTATTTATCGCCCTCCTATTTTACCTGATGAAGACTTAGCTCTTATTAACTTTATTCGGCAGTTTAGTACTGGAAGAGAGCTCATAATATTTGGAGATTTTAACTTGCCCTCCATTTCCTGGAAGGATCCTATTATTGATAGCAACATTTCTAACCATGATGCACCCTACCTTGATCTTTTCACTACCCTAGAATTACACCAACATGTTACAGAACCTACCTTTATTGCTTCAGGAAATACTCTTGATCTAATACTCACTACCGATTATGATAAGAGTGGGTGATATTTGTTTCTTCCCCTCCCCCTTCCCACACTGTGGTCATATCCTTGTATATTTTAACTATATAATTCAAAATTTACAATCCATTAATAATAACACATGTGATTCCCCCAGAAATCTTGATTGGTCTTGTGGCAAATATGCTGCCTTGAACCATGCTCTCTTCCAGTATGACTGGGATTATGAATTTCTTCATCTTGACACTAACCAGATGGCTGACCACCTAACATCTATCCTCAATGACCATACTAAGTACTATGTACCCCCAAAATTGTCACGGAATCAGGTACCCCCATGGAATAAAAGAGTGTCCTACCAGCTGAAAAGAGAGAAATCCATGGCTTGGACTGAGTATATTAACTCTGGACGGGATTTTGGTCAAAGATCTCATCTTACACTCCAAAAACTTTACAACTTCCATGTTGCCAATGCTAACCTCAGACGCAATGTCTATTCTGCCCAGTGTGAATATGAGACAAATATTATTAACCAGAGATCAACTAAACCCAAACTATTTGGCTCCTATATTAGACACAAGAAGACTGCTCGGCCATCTGTTGGCCAGCTCCTTGCCAATAATCAACTTTCTGATGACCTTTATATTATGGCTAACCTATTTGTTACTGCATTTGCATTGGTATTTACAACAAATACCTTGAATAACCTCAGCCCCCACCAGCAATGTTACCAGTCCATTTCAACAGTTGATTTCTCAACTGCTGATGTATTGACTCAGCTCAGATCACTCAAAACTAACAGTGCAATGGGTCCTGACAATATTCACCTCATGCAACTCAGAGAGTGTTCCCAAACTCTTGCCTACCCTTTCTATACACTTTTCAAATCATCTGTAACCTCTGGTGTGGTCCCCAACCTGTGGAAGCACTCTCTGGCTACCCCTATCTTTAAGAAGGGCTCCAAGAGAGGCCCGTTAAATTACAGACCCATTAGTCTCACACCAATCCCATGTAAAATACTTGAAAAGATTATAACAAAAACATACAGCTTTCTAGAAGAACATATTATACTAGACAATGCTCAATTTGGCTTTCGAGCTGGTAGGTCCGTGGTTGACCAGCTACTCCTGACCTATCATAGGGTTACACTATGGTATGACTTGGGGCATACGGTCGAGGTCATCCTATTTGACTTTGTGAAGGCCTTCGACCGTGTGCATCACGAAATCCTTATAACTAAACTAACTAATATAGGCATCTCTGGGACCTTGTTGAGTTGGATCACTAGTTTCCTCCGTATCAGGACCATGAGTGTCTCCATCGTTGGTGTCTGCAGTCGTGCATTCCCAGTCACAAGCGGGGTCTCTCAGGGCTCAGTGCTCAGCCCGGTACTTTTTCTTATCTTTGTTAACCACCTTTGCTCTACAATATCTCTTGTGGGTACATGATGTTTGCTGATGATTTGAAACTGTGCTTCCATCTCCCAGCTGACTCTTTCTTGACCATCCCCCATGACTTACAATGTGACATAAACACCTTAGTATCCACAGCAGCCTCTTGGGGCCTAAAGTTTGCCCCTAATAAATGTGTCCATCTGCGCTTCAAGCTTGGACGAGATCTCAATGCCGGGTCGTATACCCTTGATGCAAACCCCATAACTAGAGCTACCTCCCACAAAGATCTTGGTGTCCTCATAGATGTCAAACTCAGATTTCGTCCCCACATTAGGCAGACCGTAGCCAAAGCAGGCGGTGTTGCTACCAACCTACTGAAGTCAACTGTGTGCCGCACTCCAACCTTTATGAAATCACTGTTAATTTCTGATATTAGACCACTGATTGACTTTGCTTTTCCAGTCCAGTTTGGAACACAGGGTTTTTGGGTGACTTATCATTACTTAGTTCCATCCAGCTTCGCTGGACGAAGCAAATTACAGATTTTTCACACCCAGAAAGGCTATCAAACCTAAACTTATTTTCCATAAGAGGTAGGCTCCTTAGATCTGACTTAATATTATGTTATAAAATTTTCCATGATTTATCACCCATCAAACCCTTGGATTTATTTACTATGTCACCACAGCTTGGGACAAGAGGCCATAACTTTAAAATTTTTGTTCCTAGAGCAGAAACAGAAGCACGTAGACGATTCTTTTCACATAGAGTCATTCAGCACTGGAACTCCCTCCCCCATGATGTAGTAAATGCCCCAACTATCTCAAAATTTAAATCAAAATTAGCTCACACCCTCCATGATAATCTATTCCTGCCATAAACTGCTTTACATAATATTTTAGAGTGTCCTAAGCATATTGCAGTACACTAAATAAATTCTTGTAATATAATCAATATTTACCATTGTTATATTACACAACTATTTCATGTTTGACACACTCAACCAGTCAGTCCTGTATATACTTATGCCATGTTAATCAAACGTCAATCTTGACTGGCTTGTCCTTTTATCCAACTGGGCTGCTTGATCCTTCGCTTCGCTTGTGATCAGTGGCCCTACTAGGTGAGTTACCAGGTGAGAATTATTTTCGTTCCTCTGGTTCTGTTGCTTGGAATATTTTGGAGGAATCATTTGCTCCAGATTTACCAAAAGTGTGTTACTCCCTTAAATGTTGTGGGTTGCTGTCCTATCTGTTGATTTGATAGCAAGGTCTGAGTGGCCCCACCAGGCGAGATAGATTTTAAGGTACCATAAATCTTTGGAATCACGCCTCCATCTATTGTGTGTTTTTTGGTTGAGAATTATCGGTAAATATTTACTTTCTTGCCGGTTGGTATTACGATGTTTTGGTATTTATTGAAAGAATTACCATTTTGTAGCAGTGTTGCCAGATCCGGCTAGGTCCCATTATTTTGCCCTGGTCATTTCCTGTACTTTACCATGGTTATTTCCCGGTAGTTTGCCCAGGTTAGCTCCCGGTAGTCTGATGCGGTCTAGGTTAGGTTAGGTAAGGTCAGGCTAATTTCAAAATGCCCCATTTGAATATGCCCTATCTTGGAATTTGCGGAGGAAATGCCATAGAAGAAAATAGTCTTAGAATGGTCTAAATAAGTGGGTAATGAAGGTAGAGAAACCATATGCAAAAACGGTAATTCTTTCAATATTTACCAATGTTTTTACCTTCTTTACCCACTAATTGAACTTATACCATTCTAAGACACTTCTGTATTTCTTGAAAGAATTACCGTTTTGTAGCATTGTTGCCAGATCCGGCTAGGTCCCAGTATTTTGCCCAGGTTAGGTCCCAGTAGTTTGCCCAGGCTAGGTCCCGGTAGTTTGCCCTGGCTAGGTCCCGGTAGTTTGCCCAGGCTAGGTCCCGGTAGTTTGCCCAGGCTAGGTCCCGGTAGTTTGCCCAGGTTAGGTCCCGGTAGTTTGCCCAGGTTAGGTCCCGGTAGTTTGCTCAGGTTAGGTCCCGGTAGTTTGCCCAGGTTAGTTCCCGGTAGTTTGTCCAGGTAGTTTGCCCAGGTTAGGTCCCGGTAGTTTGCCCAGGTTAGGTCCCGGTAGTTTGCCCAGGTTAGGTTCCAGTAGTTTGCCTAGGTTAGGTCCCAGTAGTTTGCCCAGGTTAGGTCCCAGTAGTTTGCCCAGGTTAGGTCCCAGTAGTTTGCCTAGGTTAGGTCCCAGTAGTTTGCCCAGGTTAGGTCCCAGTAGTTTGCCCAGGTTAGGTCCCGTTGTAGCAGTAGGGAGTGGAACCTTACTGGAATCCGTCAACTACACATGCGTTGGGGCCCAACATGTCATACCACGCCATAGTACACAAAACACACCACCTTCCATATGATAAGACGTCTCTCCCTATGTATTTTCTTATTGGGAAAATGCTCCGGCAGTAGTGTATTTTCCAATTTCACATTTCGTTTACGATGTCAATAATTTTGTATGAAATGGCAATCTCGATATGATTTGCATGCGATTGGCACCAAAAACAGCGCATGAAATATCCCAAGTAAGGAATAAATGTCATAAATAATAAGTCGCTGTACGAGGAGGGCATGATGAGCGCTGCTCCGTACCACACCTTGATCGCAACAATGTGTAGTGACAATCTAACTCATTAATTTCCCTCGCCTAATTCACGTTTCACTACAATAAGCATTCAATTATCATTCATACTTGTAATATACCAAGCTCTTACTTAATATATGTCTCCCTCCATCACATTATCGCTGTATATGACTTAATATATGTTACCGGTATTCTAGACAAGCATACATATCTTAAGCCTCTCATGTTCTAATAGAAGATATCAATACAAACTTTATTGTATATATAGTACATACTATATTAAATTACGGTATAATTTACAAAATTACATGGCTATACAAAATGCTTTTCACAAATTTTTTTACATCTCCCATTTTACCCAACTTTATTTTGCTTGTCATTTTCCTATTCATATGTCTACAAGATTTTTCTTCCCTCTTCTCTTTGTCAATGATTTTGTTTAGATGATTAATTTCATTCTCAAGTACACAGATATTTTACAGAACATTGCATCTTTGGGTAAATCAATTCCCATACGTTCTATTATAGAAGCAAGTGAGCCTTCACCAAGGCTTTCACCATGAACTGCTTTAAACATTTATCTCATTTTAACCAACTGAGAAAAAAATGTATCTGAAGGAAGATAATGCATAGCTTACCTCTATTAATAATTTCAGTCCATGATTTGCTTAATTAATTAAGCAAACAGGTCACAATTGATGGCCTTATTTCCTAAATATGGATATGTTCCTACATTTTTTTTTATTTAGAATATAGCCACCTATGTAGCGAAGAGCTACTACTACTACTACTACTCATATATTTTAGTATATATATATTTTTTTTTTGCTTATAATATTATAAGTTAGGACTGTTAGGGGGTCGACAGAATATATGAAACTTCATTAGGGGGTCGATGAGCCAAAAAGTTTGTGAACCCCTGACTTAGGCTGTCACCACCTCACATCTGCTTAGGGGGTTTAGCGGCATGATCTGCCCTCCTCCCGTGGGGTATATCCCCAATAAATACCCCAAAATGAAAAGTAAAAGTGAGGGATAGAAGAAATAAGGAGAATGGCTTAATTTATATAGTGCACAATTTCATTCTTAATTTACAATATTGCTGGATAGGAAAAATTATATGGATATCAGTAGGAAAGGCAGAAAAGGAATAAGTCAGATTTGCCAGAAGTTAAGTAATTTCCTCCCTTCATGATGTCACCAGATGATGTAATGAGTGAGAGAGGCGCATCGTATCAAGGAGAGGATGTAGGGGGTGAAAGCTGATAAAGAGGCTTACTATGTTGACACACTAGCTGTTGAACTGTAGCCCTTATCTTACTGTGTTTTATTAATTCTCTTATGAGGATGCTCGCAGTGCACGGGTTATGGAATGGAGGGACATCAAGCTCGAAGAAACAAAGAGAAAGGAAGGATAAGAAGCACAACGGAAGCATATTTAAGAAAAGGAGGGACAAAAAGCACGAAGAAAACCGATGGAGAGAAGGGAAAGGAAACAGAAGGGACAAGTACACATTAAAAGGAAGGAAGGGAGGGACAGCAATCACGAAGGAAACTAATAGAAAGGGGGGATAGCAAGTGTAAATGAAACAGCAAGCACAAATTAAACAGAAGGAAGGGAGGGACAGATAGGACGAAGGAAACAGAATGCAATGAGGGACGGGAAGCATGAAGGAAACAAGGAAAGGAGAGACAACTAATACGAATCAAACAGATGAAAGGAAGATCATAGATTAAGAGTGGTAGTGGTTCGGGTCCGAAGGTGCGTCATAACCTTTAAAATACTGCTCACTCTCTTTGGAAATGTCATATCTAATTAAGGGGGTAGTATGGTGTTGGTAAATCTGGAGCAACTGATTCCTCCAAATTATTCCAAGCAACAAACGGGCCACCATTATATTTGTTTACCTGGTCTTGTTTCCTGACATACATTGGAGGAATTAGTATTATACCTTAAGCTTACGTGCACCCTTAAAATCAACAGGTGTGTAGAAGTGAATTGACAGGTAAAGAGTGTAAGGAAATAATGTGGTTCAATAGTCACACTTGTGCTCAGTAACCATGACAACTTTACTCCAGTTTATATAAAGGTAAATTATGCTATTCATACAGTATACTAAAGCACTTTGATTCCTCCAAAGTATGCCAGGAAACGGTACCAACTGTACAAATGGTATCCAATTGGTGCTTGGAATTATATGGAGAAATCAATTGCTCCAGTTGTACTTGAGTGGGCAATAGTACATGAGAGTTTACTGAGTGTACATGAGAACATACATACATCGTGTACATGTTAGTATAGTGCATACATATAAATATAATGTGTGAATATGCATATAAAGTATACAAGGGAGTATACATATATTTGGTGGTGTACAGTTGCGGTAAAAAAATAATCATCTATATAAGGATAAATCACGTAAGAGTTTGCGAGCTTCCCTCTGTTCTTTAGCTGATAAACTTTCCAATAAATAGGTTAAGTACCATAATTTAATTAACTTCAAGCAGCCACACACTTGTCAATAACATCATATGTGAACGTGAAAACATTAGAGAGCAAATTGTTTGAGTTACCCATATGTGGGTGATTATTATTGACCACGACTACATGAGTGTAAACATTATAGAGTGTATAAGGAAATTTGGCAACTCCAGCCAGGAAATCGATATCTGTATAGGCGGCTCCACAGCTACACGGCTCTAACAGTGAGTCAGTCAGTGTGTTGCAATACCGCAGTGGGGAGACAACTATAGCACTTCTCGACCTTCATAACTGTGAGATTTATAAGTTTAACTTGACAATATACACAACCCATTTGACCATTATATTTTTCTTGTACGTTTGTCTATGTTAGGTTAATATATAGTTACAGTGTTATTTGCCTTTTTATTGTGATGAAAATGGAACTCTTCCATTCTTAGTAATTAGACCTTGTAGAATAATAGGCTACACGTTCGGGTATATTCCAGTGTTTGTAAGGAGGTAAGTAGTAGTGTGGGTAAATTGGAGCAACTGATTACTCCAACAAGCCACCATTATTTTTGTTAATCCGGCCTTGTTTTCTGTCATACTTTGGAGGATTCAAGGTGCATTAATGTTCCAATAGTATAATATCCCTTATATTATTATTATGGTTATTATTATTATTATTATTATTATTATTATTATTATTATTATGCTGCCATTCAAACAGTAGAATTATTGTTGATTAAAATGTTTTATTCCAACAACATAATTTATGTAATTTACCATATGAGTAATATGTGTGTCATCTTTGTATTAAAATGGTGTCAGCAGTATTAGGTTCATAATTTACACAGGTGGAAATGAAGGAAACTTATGCTGCCAACTATACAGTTGTCTCTAGTAGTTATGAGCCCAGTATCCAGTGGAATTGGTGAAATGTGGCACCACTGTGTTTTTGTTTACATAACTTCCTTATGGTGGATACTATAGCAGGAGTGAGTTCTGTCCATTCATGTACTATTACTAAGAGTAAACAAACACATTAGAGTAACATTTTATATTACTACAAGTAAACAAAAACATCATTTGTACCACATTTCACCAAACCCTGTGAGGCAAATGTACCAATTCGCCCATAAAACGTTACTTCCTTTAATTAAAACCCATGATGTGGCCTGATAAGATAAGGTCTTACACATTGTACAGTTCAGTGATAAGTTGAAAGGTGACATCTGTCATTGTTGTATATTATCTCACTAGTCTTATATTGTGCTGTGAAGTATATACTGGCAAAGTTTGGGAGCCCCTTCGATCCAGAGCCAATCCCTTTTCTTTCAGTGTGTGTGTGTGTGTGTGTGTGTGGTTCATGCTTGCTGTCCTTCCTCTGCCTCCCTCACCTTTGTAATTACAAGGTTCTCCTGGTCTAGGTCACACCTTTTTCTTGTGTATAATTGCCTCCACTAGTATCGAGCACAATATCCAGTGGGTTTGGCAATATGTGGCACCACTGTGCTTTTTTTTTTATATCTTTCGACACTGGACATAGGCTTCATCAAGCCCATTACCGTGGCCCAGGTCAACTGCTACTCACACACACACACGTCACGACTTCCGAACTGGTACCCAGCCACAGAGGGAGGGAAGTGAGGGTAATTCCCAATTATTGCAGCTGTTATGGTACCAGCGAGGGTGTTTTACGACGTTCGGTGGCCATATAGTTAGTGCCTCAAACTCAAATCGGAAGAGTAAATATTCTCAGGCCCTCACCTGAGAGGATCGATCTCCCGACCTCCAGGTTACGAGTCCAGAACACTAACCACTCGGCCACCTCCCCTTTACATAGCGTTTACAAGGTGGATACTGTAGCAGGGGTGAATTTAGTTAATTCATTTACTATTGATATGAGTAAACAAACATATCATATGTACCACATTTCAACAAACCCACAGAACGTTGTGCTCATTATCAGTGTATCAACTGTACATCTTCATTCTCTTTAACTCCTCCCTTGTGCTTCAGGGTCTTTGGGGCCTAATACAGTTTCCTTTCTTCCCTTTTATAATAAAAATATATGTGTTTCTGTCAGTGTTTTCTAGAATAAAATGTCATTACTTTATATTTCCATAACATGTTTTCATTAATTCAATATAAACTATCACCAAGTCCGGGGGAAATATTTGCCGTGGTGGTGGGTGGACGTGGTTGCTCCTGCTCTGCTTGCTTCTCCCTGCTGTACCTGTTTAGTAATTAACAGAAACGGTCACACTTGTAGTACTTGTACTTGAACTTAGGGTAGGACCTACTCGTGTATAGCTGGCGGATAGGTAACGAAGAGGTGAGGTAAAAGTGAGGGGTAGAGGTAAACATGGCAGGCCGCCAGGACCAAGACGAGGTAAACAAACATGGAGACAGCAGTGAAGAGGGAGCAGACTGTGGTAAATGTAAGAAGGAAGTGAAGGACTCTGATAGCGCGTTGGAATGTGAGATATGTGAAGTATGGTTTCACATTGAATTTGAGGAAATTCCTAAAGTAGTGTACAAATTTTATTCTAGAGAAAGAAGCAGGAAAACAGCTGAGCTGGCATTGCAGCTTTTACAAGCGGGTTTGTGGAAAACTGCATAATAAGATTAAGAAACTTAATGACCAGCAGAAAAATATGATAAAGAAGCACGAGGCTCTAGCAGTCACAATGGAAGAATGAAAGGGCTGTGTAGGTGTGAATCAAGATAAGCAGGAAGAACTTGACAACAGGGTTGGACATCTGGAAACACAGACTGTGAAGGTCATTGAAGCAGTAGAAGAAAGTAGCCTACTACGGATACACAAGAACTAGCGAACAGACTAGGGACTTTGGAAGCCAAAATGGCTAATCTTGAAGGGAAATTGGAGCCACAGAATATAACACGGCCAAGGCTAAAGAGTAATACAAATAATTAGAGTAATACAACAAATTAAAGAAATCGAACCCGACTCTGCGAGTTCTGAAATAAATAAAAGGAGAAACATACAGAGAAAATAATATGGTTATGTATGGAGTGGCAGTAAAACTCAAGTATAGCCAGTGAGAGAATGGAGCACGACAGGAAATGTCTGGTGGGGTTCATGCAGGCATGTGGTGTATCTGCTGAAGATAAGATTTACAAAGCATACAGGAGAAGGCAAAATAAGACCAGATAAACACAGGCCGCTGCTTCTAAAATTCACTGACATAAAACCAAAGTTAGAAATTAAAAAAAAAGTAAAGAATCTCAAAGGGAATGAAGCTTACAGTGGTGTATGGGAAGCAAATGATTGCACAAAAAAGGAAAGAGACCAAGAAGCACCCCTGAGGAAAGAAGCAAAAAACTTGTGCAACAGGAAATGAAACAAAAAAACAGTAGATATCTAAAATCAGCTGAAGGGTACATATTATATGGATGCAATATTATAGAATATATCATAAGTGCCAATGAAGGAAGAGGATTGCTATTATACGTGAAGAAAGGTGTACTGTGCAACACTGTAGAATTAAGTACAGATTATTGTGAACATAGCAGTGTTGAAATTAAATTCAGCAATGGAGATTGTGGGATTATTATGTCTGTAAACAGGAGGGTTTATAGTTCTGTGGATCGTAATGCTAGATTGTTACAACTTTTGCAAGAAATCAGTGGTACAAGTTTTAAATATAAGCTTGTAGTGGGTGACTTTAATCTACCCTTCATAAATTGGGAAAATTGTACAACAGATGAGGGTAGGCATAATTTCTGTAATGTGTGTTGAAAAGATAAGAGACTGTTTCCTCAATCAACATATCAAGGATGCAACTTGGATGAGGGGAGACAGCAGAAGAAACATCTTGGACCTATTATTCAGTAGTGATGAATCAATTGTGGAAAAAATTCAACTAACCAGTTCGCTGGGGAAAAGTGATCATGTGTGTGTTCAAGTTATGTGCGACCTACAGGACATGGATGGAAATATGAAAGGCATGTACTATATGTATGAGAAAGTTAATTATCACCATATGAAGAGGAGCTTGGACATTGACTGGGACCAATACCTACCAGCATACCTTTCAACAGAACAAAAGTGGATGACATTTGTTACTAAATTTAGAGAAATTATTGATGATTGTGTACTAATAAGAAAGTTTAAAGTTAGAGAAAGTATGAGAATGAGGACTAATAATAATCTACTAAGGTCTGGACGACTTTGGACAAAAACTAACCGGAAACAAAGGCTTTGGGTAAGACTGTCAGAGTTGAAGAAGATTGATGGGGCACGAAACTACAGGGATTGTGCAGAAATTGAAATTCAGTGCATTAGGCTAAATATCAAAATAAGACGGGAGAAAAGAAATGCCATTAAACTCAAGGAAAACGAAATTGCAAAACATGTCGAGAAAAAAACTCAAAATCTTCTGGAAATACATGTCATAAGAAAAAACAGAACCAAGTCAAGTATAGCAGATCTTTACATGGATGAAAACGATCAGGTGAAAACTACATGTGACAAAGAATATGCGATGGTTCTTGCTGATAAATTTTCTTCTGATTTTATTAAAGAGCCAGATGATGAAATGCCAAGGATTTGTCCGAGGAGTGTGCCGAGTTTGGAACATGTGGAGATAACTAACAACATGATTAGGAAAGTACTCCAAAAACTAAGAAGGAACAAATCTCTGGGTCCGGACTGGATACACCCAAGGATTATTATTAAAGATATAGCAGAAGAAGTGATTGTACCACTGAAAATACTATTCAGTAGCTCGCTTGAAAAGGGAGTAGTTCCTGAAGACTGGCGCATAGCTCACGTAACACCTATTTTTAAGAAGGGAAGTAAAAATTATCCTGGCAACTATAGACCTGTAAGCCATATAATTGTATTTAGCAAAGTGATGGAATCAATCCTGAGAGAGGCAATAATTGATCACATGAAAACACAAAATTTATTTAGTAGCAGGCAGTTTGGGTTTATCTCTGGAATTTCAACAGTACTACAGCTGATTCAGGTTTTGGACAAGTGGATAGAAGCCATCGATGAGGGTGGAACCATTGATGTTGCCTATTGTGATTTCATGAAGACTTTTGACCGAGTTCCACATAAACAATTACTGGCTAAGATATAAAGTTATAGAATTGATGGTGCATTGCTACAGTGGATAAAGAGCTTTCTAACAGGTAGATGTCAATGAGTGATGGTTAATGGTGAGGCCTCAGACTGGAATGAGGACACCAGTGGAGTACCTCAGGGATCAGTGCTGGGTCCCCTGTTGTTTGTGCTGTTTATTAATGATCTCCCAGATGTGGTTAAGCATGGAGGCCAGGTATATCTATACACAGACGATAAGAAAGGTATTTAGGAACATTTTTGATGACGAGGACTGTGACAAGATTCAAGGGGATTTAGATGAGTTACGAAAATGGTCTGAAAGATGGATGCTAAACTTCCACCCAGACAAATATAAACACATGAGAATAGGAAGATCAAATGTAGATGAACATGAGTATACAATTTATGGAACAATTACCAGTACAAGAAAGAAGGACATTGGAGTAGTAATAGACAACAAATTGACATTCTTAGAACACCTAGCCGAGAAGATAAACATAATAAATAATATACTGGGTATAATCAGAAGGACATTTGTATATCTTGAACCAACTATCCTCAGAGCACTGTATACTGCTCTGGTGCAGCCTCAATTGAAGTATGCAAATCAGATCTGGTGTCCTCACCTAGTTAAGGATGTAGAGGCAATAGAGAACGTTCAGCATCGTGCAACAAGAATGGTACCACAACTGAAGGGGCTCAACTATTAAGAAAAACTCAAGAGACTGGAACTGCCTACGCTGGCCTACAGAAGATCAAGAGGCGATCAGATTGAGGTATACAAGATCATTACCCAAAATTATGACCCGTATTGCACAAAAGGAATTTTCAAGATGAGGGAAGGTAACACGACCAGATGAAATTCTAAGATTTTCAAGACGGGATCAAAGCTCAACACCAGAATGTATACATTTTCAAATCGGGTTGTTAACAACTGGAATGATCTACTGGAGTAGGTAGTTAATACGGAGTCAGTAGTAAAATTGACTCAAACTTAGATAAAGTATGGGAAGGTCAGGAACAGAAATTTTACTATAAAGCCCAAATAACAACCACAGCAACCACACGTACCCAAATGTTTTTTTTTTTGCATGTGTGTGTGTGTGTGTGTGTGTGAGAGACATGAGAAGTTGGTGTCTATGAAAAGGGAAGTGAGAGTGAATCATTGTAATGCACGAGTGTTTCTGCCTCTCATTTCCATAATTTCATTTTTGTGCTTTTTTTCTATATTCTTATTTTTCCTTAGTGTGTGTGTGTGTGTGTAAGCTGCGAATTTGATGTGTGTGAAAGGTCCAGTGAGTAAATGAGAGTGTGAACTCTTATCGTGGGTTCTGTCCCTCAATTCCCTTTTCCATACCTTAAAAGTAGTGAAATGATGATGGTGTGTGTTGGTATTGGTGATGATGATAGCACTGATGATAGTAATAACGATGATAGTGATGATGATGATAGTAATATTAATGATGATAATAATAATGATATTGATGTAAATAATGATGATGATTGTAATGATAATGATAGTTATAATAATGTTGATAGTAATAATGATGATCGTTGCCACACAAACATGGGTGGTAATCCAGTTCCGTGATTTATAGGACAATAATTTTCTAAACACCTGTTTTCCAGTAAAGAAAATACTCAGTAGAATTATAATACATAACTACAACTTATACTCCTTTTAAATACACAGTGTTTGTTGACGTCTCGAACGATAATTATTGGACACGATATTGAACCTCTCTCACCCTTTATTGTAAGAGTTAAGGGGGCACCGGTAATACACTTTTGGTACAGCCATGGCTGATAGTGCTGGACCAGAGTCCAAGGAGTGTTGGAAAGCAACTGAACAGAGTTCGAACAAGTGAATTTTCCAAACCATTCTCAACGTTGAGAGAGGTTTAGAAGACTCCCTTTTTCTAACTCTGTTTAGTTGCTCTATAACACTTCTTGGACCCTGGTCCAGCACTATCAGCCATGGCTGTATGTTCGTGCACCTTGATTCCTCCAAAGTATGCCAGGAAACAGGACCAGATTAAACAAAACTAATGAAGGCCTGTTTTTGCTTGGAATAGTTTTGAGGAATTAGTTGCTCCAGATTGACCAATACTGTGCAATCCTCTTAACCGGTACTTGCAGTCTTATGATATACACAACTGGTCAACTCTGGAACACTTTACTGTCATCCATCATTCCCTCAATTTTACTACGACTTCAAATACATTGTGTCTAGGCATCTCGAACTAAATTCAATGTGATTTTGAACCATGCTCACTCAATTGTTTTCAGTAAGGATTTTATTTTACTTGGGAGGATTCTGAGTGGGCTTCATGCCTTCAGTCCTTACTTTATATATACAGGGTGTCTCACGAGTTGTGGCGTAGCAGCAGGGAAATGAAAGTTTATGCAATTCTAACCAAAAAATACTCTATATGTATGTATGTTTTATGAGCTCGTTTACGAGCCACAACTCGCGAGACACCCTGTATATGCGTGTGTGTGTGTAGAGAGAGAAAAGAGGAGAGAAACAAATTAATTTGAGGATGGCAGAAGACCACCTGTGGCCTGAAAGACCTTGTAGGATAAAGGAAAAAGTAATAAGGGATGATGGACAGAAATAACAATTAAATAGAATGAAAAAAGACCATTGCAGAATTGAAAGAGAATGAAGCGAGATAAAACAGGTCTTATTGACCTCCCCCCATTACACACCCCATAAAATTACAATGCTATCTTAATGTGGGACTATTTTATCAGCTGTTGCCTTATCTGTAAGATAGTGCTCTAACAACTCCCCTCTTTTTATTATAAGTGGCAAAAATGTACAAACGCCCTCATGTAATTTTCAAGCGTTTTTGGTAAAGGTAATGTAGTTTAAGACAAATTATACCAAATATTTGGTATAATATTTACCAACAAATTTGTAAGCTAAGAGTGAACTTTACTATGATAAATACGGGCCCTGGGATCGTATTTATCATAGCAAAGTTCACTCCTAAGTACAAATTTTGTTAGTAAGCGTTCATTCATGGCAAGGACTAGAACCCGTTATATAGATTCGTAATTCGTGAAGAGGAAATTCGTCTACTGCTTCGAAATGAGCCAAAACACATTTACGAGGTCAGTACTGCAAACATACGATCAAATTCTAATTCTAAGAGGTTAGATAAATACCGGCCCTGGTCAAGTAGGAAGATAGGATGAATAGCTGTGCTTGGCCAGAAAGACCTTGTATCACAAAACAGAGGAGGAACACAAGGTACAGTTGAGCAAGTAGAAAGTGCAAGGAAAATATATGAGTATATGGCAATATTTTTCAGTTCTTTGTAGTAAATCCTGGTACAGTATTTTTATCAATGAATCGCTAAGACTCCAGAGCAAATGTAAAGTGGAACGTGACTGACTGAAATTTTGAGTGATAACCAGATGTGGACATAATTATATACTCATATTTTACTTGCACTTTCTATTTGCTCAACTGTACATACAAAGAAAAGGAGGAACAGCTAAAGAGAGAAAAAAAGTGAATAGCTAGGGTCCGAAGAGGTGCCAAACCCCTTATTAAACTACTTCTTAGATTACCAATGGCAATGAAAGGAACTACAGAGGAAGAACAGGAGGCATGAAGGGAAAAGAAGGAAAGTACTGTGTCGTACTGCAGCTAGCCTTAGTGCACCAGCCTTCTTAACCACTTCAGGCTCGGACAACAGAGGACCAGATGAAAGTTTGGGTTATAAACAACAGATGGACAGTCACGAGCACTAATAAGTATACAGCTTTGGTTGAAGCTTTGAACAGTCCACCAATTCACCAACGAACTAATTCCAATGGAGATCTTATTGTGCATTTATTTACTTCAATGAGCAAAAATATTGAAAAATGAAAAACCCGAGCCAAATTTTTTCTGACCCAACCTGGATTGGGCATCCTTCGGTCTTAACCAGAGCATCAAGATGTTACAGAATTAAAAAGGCCTTACCTACCTGACCTAACCTAACATAGAAGAGGGCCACTTTCGTGACCTAACTTTGGCATACTTCGGGACCTAACCTTGGCATACTTCGGGACCTAACTTTGGCATCCTTCGATCTTAACCAGAACATCAATTTCTTATAGAATTAGGAAGACCATATCAGAACCCTTGTTTTATACACCAGTTTACCTTAATTAGAAGCAATGGATGTGGAAGGTACTGGTTCTTGTGGAGTTGATGAGTCGTAGCTAGTGTTGTCTTCTGGCAAGTCATATGGGTGGTCGGTGGACTAGATGACCTTGTATTCAAAGTACTTTAAGTCTTCAACAGTCACTAATAATAACTAACCATGGACTAATGCAATTTTCAATAAGAGGCACAAGTGTGTGTGTGTGTTTTTTTTTTCTGTGTTTCCCCAGTAAAAGTTCGTAAAACCAAGTTATAGGCAGCTAACAACCTCCACAGATAAAAGCCATACTTGTAATGGCAAAATAAGTGATTGGCCGATAACTAGATGAGAGAATTATGTAAACAAAAATAGTTGGATTTGGGTTGAAGTTAAAGAATCTCACCAGGTAGCACTGTGGGCATCATGTTTACTATGACAACCACATATGATCAGCTGATATGTGTTTTGAATTCGATGCAGATCACCGCCATATTGTTTTATTTCCAAAGACATTGAAGGGTAGAAATCGTGAGAATGGGCTTATAACGCATTTATAACGGAAATGCTACCAAGAAATATTGTAGTACAAGATCAAATAGACCATATTGTAAGAAGAAAAGTGTAAAAAAGTCAACTTTAAGACATTGTTGGACTTTGAAACATTACGACCTGTAATATACTTATAAGATGTAATTAATGTTATAAGGCACTTATGATGGAAATGATACTAAGAAATATTGTAGTACAAGATGAAATAGACCATATTGTAAGAAGAAAAAAGTGTATTTTAAATGTATTTAAAAAAAATTTGACACAGAAAAATTACGAAACCTGATATACTTATAAGAGGTAATTAATGTTACAAGGCATTTGCGAGGCAAATGGTGTATGGAAAAGTTGTTTGTAATAGTGAAATATAAACACTGGTAATAGTAACATTTTTGAAATCCAGTTGTGGCAACTTGTAAAAATATTCCATGTTGGCCTTCAAGAATCCCTGAGTGAGGCGACACGACTTTTGCCGCCGACTGTACAATATAACACTGTATTATATTGAATTGTGTAACACTGTATTACAATATTGTATTGTCTGTGTTGTCCAAAAGATTAAATAATATGGATATTAATATAACATACATTCTTTCAGAACGTGTATAATCATCTTGACAACAATGGCTGCCCCACGACACTTTAACAAACAGGGTGGTCCTTCCTTCCCACCTTTCCCTCATCAAGAAGCAGTAACCTCACTGGCTCACAGTCAAAACAACTTCACCCGAGAT
The DNA here is from genome assembly GCA_033782935.1 of Petrolisthes cinctipes. Lineage (NCBI taxonomy): Eukaryota > Metazoa > Arthropoda > Malacostraca > Decapoda > Porcellanidae > Petrolisthes > Petrolisthes cinctipes. The sequence goes on along the minus strand of JAWQEG010001311.1, from coordinate 322,318 downwards.
CTCTATACTGTGAGTGTTTTTTTTTTTTTTTTTTTTTTTAAGGGGTTAGTATACTTATTTTTACAATGGAAGACATAAGTTTTAATACACATATGAGTGACTCAAACAAATTGTTGGCTACGGAATTGTTTATGCATTCTTATATAAATTTTTTTTTAAATAGTGAGTAGGTGGTTGTAGTAAATTAGATGATGTTGCTTAACCTATTTATTGAAAAGCTTACCAGTTAACGAACATAGAGAAGCTGTCAGGTGTTTACATGAGTCACCTCAATGTAGATGATTATTATTGTCTGCGACTGTACATTAGAGCACTTCAATTTATTCAAAATATCACAGGACCACCCAAGACAAATTACACCAGATATTTACACACCTATGCTTCATTTGTTTTACCTGGTAAATATGCACTGACTTCCTCATTATATTTCTTAGTTTATTTGGTAAATGTAATACTGTACAGTCCAAGAAAGATTACCTTATTACTTTATACAACTGGTGGGAACTTATCTTCAACTTATAAACACTGGAATGTACAGTCACGAGTCATAATAAGTATGAAGGTATAGTTGAAGTTTAGAATTACCTGACATACCAGTGAATCCATTACAATGTTTATCTTGTCTCATATATACTTGGTGGTGCTCGTTTAATACTTCATCATCAGCAGATCTGGATACTTATTATGGTTCATGAGAGTACAGGCCCTCGGAAAACATTCCACGTCCTAACAGCACGATACCTTGGGTCGTATACAAGAATATCCATGGTGTTGACGATGGTGTGGTACTGGTACGATGGCTGTGTAGTGTGTCTATGCAGTCATTGTATCGGTACCACACCATTGTCAACACTATGGATATTCTTTCATACGGCCCTTTATGCCAAACCACATGAAGCATTTTGAATCACATATTGACACCGTCTATAACAATGATTGTTACAGAGCATTAATGAGGTGACAAAAATGTTTAAAAAACTTGTACAAACAGCTCCACTGCCACGAGGGCCACTGCAGTGTTGTCAGCACTCCCTCTCCCAGGGGTGAACCACAAACTTCAGTCAGGGAAACACATCTGAAGCACTCACTAGTGAGAGAGAGATGGTAATGGGGATTGGCAAGCTTATATGCTGAGCAAAGCGAATGACAATAATCTGTATGTGAGCAATTTTGTATTTATGTGGAAGCAACAATAGGTACCAAATGATTCTTGATGAATTAATTTGCTATATTTTATGGTCTAGAATGTTACATTGTAATGTTCTGTTGTTGACTTACTTTTAAGATTATAAATGGAGGAGATTATTTTATGGGAACATAACCCATGCATGTGTGGATGTTCTGATAATTATTGACATATTTGGTAGCAGTGCATTTTTCCTTGCACCGGGGTCAGACTCAGCACTCTGATATTTGCGAGCAACAACCATTACCTTACTGACTTCGCTGACACTTGATTAACAATTACATAAAAACTGAGAATATTAGATAACCCAATCGTCGGCACCATGAACTATCCATCATCGGGCCCCTTTAATGATTATGTCAAATAAACCCGGGATAAGTAAATCCTATTTAATGGCTGTAATGTGTTTGCATTGAAAGGACGGAAACTGAAGTTTGGTGGAAATACCTATAATTGCAGGTTTAACATGTGTAATACGTGTTATTTCTTTTCCCATGAGCTGGGAATAGCCTTGTAGATGAGGCTGGTGCAATTCTTGTGCAGGGTGCAGATGAACTTCCCTTAACTTCCACCTCCATTTTATCTCTACTCTACTCTTCCTCTCTCTCTCTCCTCTCGGCCCTTTCCTTTTCCTCTTAGTATTTATGTTATTGGTTTTGGGGCTGTATTTAACAAGACAGATAGCTTTTAGAGTAGGTTGTTCTCCATGTCATTTTTTATGCTTTCCGGTCTCGTCTTCTACTTATAAAATAAATTTCACTTCCTCATGAAACTGTCATGTTATGCCTCGTCCACTCTAAAAACACTTTGCCACACACACGGACAAAAGTCAGTCCTCCTCTCACTCGCTCGCCTCTGCCTGCCTTTGGCCCTTGACTGAGGTGGACAGTGTCTGCTTGGGTGGATGTAACCTTAAGACATGTTGTCTGTGGTGATTAGTCATTCTGTGTAGTTCACCACTCCCATACTCACTCCTGTCCTTGCATCTATATTAAGACACATACACTACTGGCTAGCACAGTGAAAGTGTGCGACTGCAATTTCTGTGGTCCAGCGTTAGAGTCCTCAAGTCCTGCTCGGGACACTGTAAAAATCTCTCACTGTTGCCAGAAGTTACCACCCCTGTGGGGTGGGAGGTTTCACTCGGCTGTCTGATGCCTTCCTGCTTACGCAGTCATAGCTGAAAGCTTACTCGTGTCCTGTTTCGGTGTAATAGCCGAGGAGGGAGGGGCACAGGGAACACCACCTCTGTAAGATTTCCCGAGCAAAGGATTACCTCCAGCGTGGATATGAAGGCTTGGTATATATATATTACAGTCAATATCTAAACCTAGACAATTTGTAAAGTGACTGAACTTTTCAGGCAATATGTGAATTACCTGGTTCACTCAGTCACTTCAGAAATCAGCTAAAATTTTCAGACAATTTACAGAGTGACTAAAATTCTGATTCATTTTCTTGGCATATTGACTGAAATGGGGTAATATAATGACGTAGACAAGTAAACAGTAATCTTGAGTAAAACTTTATTTTCTAAAACCTAGGAGATAACAGAACAATAGAATATGGCTTTACATCAGTTTTTATTCTTACAAGTCAAACTTGAGTGGCAGCGGCTATTGTATTTATGATCTTCTTTATAACATTAACAGCGATTTGTTTGATATTGCATCTTACTCACAATACAGTTACACTTAGCATAACCCTGACCACCAAACCTAGATGACTGCTGTACTGCCTGACGAAGTCCTATTTCCTTTTCGACACACACGTCACTAAAGCTATAAAACTGCTGGGTACAGATATCAAACTGACTTCTACCATACCGTCCCTTAAGTATTCCTTCTCTCACAGCTATTCGATACATGTCATTTTCATTACGATCTAAGATAACACCTATAACATTTCGTGGAGCATCTTTACCTCTATCAACCAACGGAATGGAAACTGTCACATTATCTCCGGGATTACCAGGGGCATGATCTATACGACTACGTTTCACCATGCGTTCAGCTTGGGCTAATTAACCAGCTGCTGCTCTTGACCGTTGACGTGCTATGTTCTCTTGCAGCTCATGAAGTCTTCTTGGAGGATTCTGGTCACAGGGTGAATTGTCTGGATAGGCAGTGAAATTCCAGCTGTATAACAGATACGCATTTAATTAACGTTGATAGACATGGGGATGGTTACTTATGATCTTAATGAGTTCAGTTATTAGATACCTTTTATTTTGTGTTTTTATATTTGTGTGTGTGTGTGTTTACTACCTGCATGAGCGAAGTCCTCATGGTGAGTAGAGCCCTTGGATGAATCAGCTGGACTCATTTCAGTCAAAGTGACTTCGTAACGTCCAAGAATGTAATACTGACGATTTGATCTATTTTTTGCAGATGCAGCTGCTTTGAGTTCCTCTATCAGACTGTAGTAGCCTACTCAATTTTAGTCAGCAGTAAAGACTTTTAATCCAATTTTTTCTTTAACATCATTTCCTCATAAAAAAGTGCTACCTCAGGACACACCATAACTTCTACAGAGGAAGTACACTGGAGGACACGAGAGAAACTGTCATGGGACAAGGCTAACAAACAATTGCACATCTGTACCGGTCGCATTATTCCACTCTGTATACTGGCTCGTCACCACAGCTCCCAGGCAGCCAATCAGCTGCCTGATCGCACAGCCAGTGCTGACGTCACCCATCACTTGGCTATGACGTCATGGAGTGTTACCAAGTAACATAAATATTTTAAATATTTATATTTGTTCCTCTTTATTGCTGCCAGTGTAATTGCCAATAAAAATAACTGTGCATGAAAAAATGTTTTAAAGTAGTTTTTTATGTTTTTTCTCAAATGGCACACGTCTTTAAAACAATTGCGATGAGGAGTTGCCATGTAGGCTAATAATAGGCCATGATTGTAGTCTTCGTCAACTGCAAATTTTCTATATATATTTAATTAGGCTTTATTTTCACTACATAGCTCAAGTACTTCATACTATTTGTTGCCATAGGCCTCAGTCTCCTACTGCTAAAACTTTATATACAATTCATGAATTCACGAATTACAATTTTATATACATTAAATTTAATAGAATTCACGATTTAACCTAAGGCGGCTTCACACGGGATAATACGCGGCTGGTTTTGCTATCCGCTAGTTTCCAGCCAGCCCTGTCTAGTCGGAGTTAGCGGCAATTTTCGACAAAAGCCTACATACGAGCGAGAGCAATCAGCACCTGAGCTGGCAGACTAGCCGCTATAAAAGGCCGTGTAAACAAACAAGATGGTAGTGGTGGGCGATACCACCAGATTTTAGTAGTCGCGATTACTGATTACTTTAACGAAAATAATCGATTATTAATCAATTATCATTACGATTACTGGATTCTGAGATAATGATTTTGTTATTCAAAATATCAATGTCCCTCAAAAAGTCAAAGGCTTCATTAAAAAGTAGGCATATGGTGGATAGGAATACATGTTACACAAGCTACATTTATTTCCCTCAAAAATATTTTCCGATGACTAAATCATCGATAGTAATCATTTGATCTTGAAGATGGATACCTCTACCGACGAGGAAACCTTATTAGCTGTTGCTGTTATTTTGGCCATGAAAAAGAAGAGAAGAAACGTTTGTGGACACGTCGTTGGCTGTCTTTTTCTATAAACACAACTGGTCAACTCCCAAAAACGTAGTTTGTTTTGTTTTCGTAAGCCAAACAAAACACAAGTTATGAAGATTAACCATACTAGATTTCCGTTAGCTTTTTCACTATTTAATATTATCCCTTACACTGCCAGGTACTTTTCCTTGGGTTAATAAAATAATCTTTTGTTAGCCATGGGAGGATATCATTTACATAAAATATAAAGATATGTACAGTACTGTATAACCTTTTTGGAGTTAGGGTCATATTATTAAGACACTCATTTATGAAAAATTTATTATTTTTAATGCACATTGCAAAGCACAATGTATTTACAATATATATATATTGTTACGGACGGAGGGTAGAGATACAGTACAGTACTAGTCACTAGACTAGACTTACTCCAAAGTTAGCTATCAACAGAATAAAGTAGCACTGGGTGGCAAGTATCTGACTATAAGTTATGAAGAATAAGTAAAAGAACAAACCCAGCCTAGATGAAAGGTTGCTAACTTAACCCTAAAGAGACCGTCCATACATATACCCAGATTCGGTTATAAAAGAATAAATGATGATAGAGAAACTACTCGGATTTTCTATAATATATAATGACAATATGAACTAACAAAGACATACAAGTAACACAGAAAGAATTATTAAATGAAATCAGGATTCCCAACTATGACAGAACGTGAGACAGAGCACCCAAAATATATATAATACACTTGCAATAATCACACAACAACTCACTACCACTGTGCCATCACTTTAATACAAGGCTCTAGGCACACACGTAAGCATAGAAGTAGTCTATCAATATCACTGGCACTTCACTGGCATATATAGTAAACAAACATCAATGCATCACACACATTTAAATAATATAATAGAATAATCAATATCCAAATATATATATAATAATAATAGTAATAATAATAATACGAGAGTGACCACTAAGTTACTTGTGAGAAGAAAGTAGAAGTAAACAATTATACTTAACAAAAATACGTCGGCGTGTCTCCTCCCGAATCTTACCACACTCAATCACTTACAAAACACAACACAACCTTGTCGTCCCAGTCTCCAAGAATATCTAAATTAACAAGGCCTAAGCCCCGCCCTTATATACTCTCGGCTTGACAAAGAAAAGTGAGCAAGTTAGAACAAAGCTACAGGAACGTCTCCGAACCTGTTCGTTAACACAGACTTAAGCACACTATACTCATACGTTCCCTCCCAAGAAACTATGGGAAGTCTTAAGTAATGAAAACGGACGCTCATCACGCCACTTGCAAGAGAAGGCGAGAGAAAGCGTACGAATCTAGAGAACATAGCTAGTTATGACATACTCGACCTTACGACACCCACACTTAAAGAAAATGGAATAATAAGTGAATTAAATTCGCACACAATACATCCGGGTGTGGGGCCTCTGCTACCACACTCACTACCACATCCACAGTCACTGTCAAAAGTAGATAGCTACACTCATAAATCAATGATAATAATTCAGACACACGTAACAATATATATATATATACTTGCAGGTGGCAATCATAATAAAACTGTTTTAATGACTGAGATATCAAAATGCCAGGAACATAAGGAACATGTTTGCAAAGTTATATTGAAATCAGACCAGCAGTATCAGAGGGGATACAGATATATCAAGCAGCCAGACATGATATCAAGATGCCAAAGAAATTTTGTGTTCCTAAGAGTATATGGAACATTTGTAAATTTTCATTGAAATCTGCCCAGTATAATATTAGTGTTAGACAGATACGAGGGCATCCGTGCTTTCCATATAGGTTAAACAGTGGACCCTCTGCATTAGCTAGAGTTACATTCTAACCCCCTTGGCAATTCATGAAATTTGCTCATTTCCAGCTTGGCTGGTGTTTTTAACCTAAAATTTCATAATCCATTGAATATATAATGAAAGATGATGTAAGAAATGAATGTAGAAAATGAATACACAGTCTATAATGAACATTAGGGTATACAGTCGAGATCAGTGTGTTCCTCCGACCATCACCAGGGGTTCCACGAGAAACCATAAAATAAGTAAGTGCTACCGTACTGTATTACAAAATGACAGCCATCTTAATTCATCCTTCTTATTCAACAACACTTCATAAACCCTTTCCAGACATCCACATACTCGCACGTGTCAGTCAGTACAATGTATATATAGTATAGTCAGTATATACAGTAGTAGTGAGAGCAAATTATCTGCATACTGTAGAATCAAGATTTTTACTAAATACCATAGAGGGGTTCCTTGGAACATAAAAACTTATACGTTGTAAAGGTTGGGAATCACTGGTGTATACAGTTACAAAAGTCAGCTAGTAGTAAGCTCATGAGAGCTTTTAACTAACTGTGTACAACTACACATGTTTGGGAGTGTGATTATGTGGACCAATCTGTATACAGTTAATTAAAGGTGTATTATACAACAAGCTTATCACCAAGTGACTGTACAATTGTCTGACTCAATATATACACATATAGACTGTGTTGTTAATGGCCTGATCCATGGCTCTTTGCATTAGGCTGGTTCAGATATATATATATAATGCAAGGTTTCTCTCTCGTTTCATTGCCTTATCAATATTACTTCCTTTTCGCTTGAGACCCTTGCCAATGGGAGCAGCTCCTATTATTAGCCTACATGGCAACTCCTCATCGCAATTGTTGTAAAAACGTATGCCATTTGAGCAAGAATTATAAAACATGACTTTAAAACATTTTATTTTTCATGCACAGTTATTTTTATTGGCAATTACAGTAGCAGCAATAAAGAGGAACAAATATAAATATTTAATATATATATATGTTACTTGGTAACACTCCATGACGTCATAACCAAGTGATGGGTGACGTCAGCACTGGCTGTGCGATCAGGCAGCTGATTGGCTGCCTGGGAGCTGTGGTGACGAGCCAGTATACAAAGTGGAATAATGCACCCCGGTCAAACACACACACACACACTACCCAGACATCAATACGCAAACCGCCAATAGGCAAACTCACCGATTACTCATTATACCAGACTCATTTCAGTCAATATGCCAAGAAAATTAATAAGAATTATAGTCAATTGTCTGAAAATTTTAACTGATTTTCTTAAGTGACTGAGTGAACCAGGCAATTCACATATTGCCTGAAAAGTTCAGTCACTATACCAATTGTCTAGGTTTAGATATTGACTGTAACATATACAAGGCAAACCGTCTCTGTTTGTCCGCTTATAACTCGAAAACGGTTACACCTACATCCAAAACCCATATATATTCTGAATCACCATCACCAGGCGCAGGTATTGGTATGACGCAACATGACGTAACTCGACGTAAAAATTACGTCATTAACCATATTTCCGCAAAAAAAAAAAAAAAAAAAAAAAAAAACGGCTGCACTCCCAAAACTATATATTCTGAATCAGCATTACCGGCAAAGGTTTTTATGACCTAACATGACGTAGCTTGACTGAATAATTACGTTAAAATGTCAAATATTCTATTTATTGGTTAAAGCCATAAAGAAGAGCTCGAACGGAAAATTTCCGTTCAAGCTGCTAAAATCTCTGGCCAAATGTACTGCTCGGACAGGAGCTCAAGTTTGAACAAGTAAATTTTCCAAACCATTTTCAACATTGAGTGAGGTTTAGAAGACTCACTTTTTCGAACTCTGTTCAGTTGCTCTCCAACACTCTTTGGACCCTGGTCCAGCACTATCAGCCATGGCTGTACTATATCGTCTCTATGTACAGTCGGCAAAAAAAGTTTTGTTACCATCCTTTTAATAGTGTGATATAATGTTGGTAGCCCTGACTGGTGAGTCAGGTGTGACGTGAGTGTCTTATATACCTCTGTCACCCTCCATGCCCCTCAGTGTCTAATGCGCAGGCAAGTAGTGATGACGTTCTTTCAGCCAGGGCTATTTTTTCTGAGTATTTAATGGTTATTCTTGTTCTAAAATACTCAAACGCATTTCCTTATGTTTAATAATGAATAGTTAAATAGTAAGAGTTCTTGAACATTCAAAATTTAATTTAAAATCAGCTAAACTTTTTATATAAAAAAGGAACTGAATGCCTTGTGCCAAGTTGTCACTGCTGCGGCCCGCATATTATTGGCCGGGGCAAAGATGATAACCGTCTCGGATGACGAGGCATGGCTGCTCAGTTGGCGGAGTACCAACCCTGCCTTGCTTACCCATTTTAAAATTAACGTAGGGGTGGTAACGAAACTTTTTTTGCCGACTGTATGTACGTATGGCAACTAGCAAGCGGCTTCTTAGTCCTTATTCATATAGGCATCTTTCCCGGGCAACACCAGGTACTATATATATAAAACACCACTATATAATATTTATTTCATAACCAGCGTTGTATTACCTGCCATAGTGACTGTATTGCAACAACTTTGATATGAAATTGCTGATACGTAATCATTATTAGCATTGCTTCAAAGACAACCAGCTGCAGTGGAGTCAATCTGCAGCAATATGTATTTCATGGTCTACAGCAGTGGTTCTTAACCTTTTTACCCCTATGACCCAATGACATATTCTTGGGCAGTGATGTGACCCCCTTGCACAGGGGGGAGGGGGGGGGCTAGCTAAGCGAGCCTAAGCAGCTGGGGGAATTTTAGAATTTGTATTTCTTAAAAATTAGCTGTAGGCTACATGTAATTTACCTATGTCTTAACCTTCGTGACCCCCAGAAAAATCCCAAATGACCACCAGGTTAAGAACCGCTGGTCTACAGTAATCACAGTACTGCAGCTGATTCTTATCCCGGTTTTATTTGACAAATTCATTAAAGGATAGTTCATGGTGCCAACGCTTGGATTATCTAATATTCTCAGTTCTTATGTAATTGTTTCTCAAGTGTCAGCGAAGCCAGTATGGTAAGGGTTGTTGCTCGCAAATATCAGAGTGCTGAGTCTGACCCCGGTGCAAGGAAAAATGCTCTGCTACCAAATATGTCAATAATGAGCAGAACATCCATAAACTGGCACCACATGCATGGAATATGTTCCATTATATGATCTCTTCCATTTATCATCTTAATAGGTTGTCAACAACTGATTCATCGAGCATTACAATGATATATTCTGCACCATGAAATATAGCAAGTTAATTAATACATCAGGAATGAATTTGTGCCTATTGCTGCATCCACATAAAAACAAAATTGCTCACATACAGATTATTATTTCATTGTCATTCGTTTCTCTCAGCATACAAACCTGCCAACCCCCATTCCCATCTCTCTCTCACTAGTGAGTGCTTCAAATGTGTGTTTTGGAGCGAAGTTTGTGGTTCACCCCTGGGAGAGTGAGCTCTGATAACACTACAGTGGCCCTCGTGGTGGTGGAGTCGGCTGTATGTCAAACATGTATATTAAATAAAAAGGAATCGGTATAATATCTCCACCAATAATAAAATAGGTACAGTACTTTTCTACAACTTATAAGCACTAGAATGTATGCCAAACATGTATTTACTGTCATGATTATTACTTAGAAAGAAGGCAACCTGTGCATATTTGCCGGCTAAAACAAATGCAATGTAACGAATATTTTTCTTACTAAGTGACTATACGAAGTGTACATTAATAAAAGAGAGTATCAGTAGTGTGCATTAATAAGAAACTCATTATATATATTTCAGAAACTGGCACGTGGGAAGGAAGGAAACCTGTTTTTTTCTCCCTTCAGTATAATGGCTGCCTTAGGAATGACATACAGGGGAGCGACTGGGAATACTAAAGAGGAGATGCGTTCAGCCATGTACCTTGGTCAGAATGAAGACGACGACACACACTCTGCCTTCTGTGACATTCTCACTGATATTAAGGTAAAGAAATAGATAGTCTTCATCCTTATGAAGTGGATAATAGACTATACAATTGGCACACTAAAGTGGTTTGATTCCTCAAAAGTATGACAGGAAATAAAACCAGGTTAACAAAAATAATGGTGGCCTGTTTTTGTGTGGAGTAGTTTGTAGACACAAGTTGCTCCACATTTTCCAACACTGTATACTCTCCCCTTAAGGAAAATATGTACAGCCATGGCTGATAGTGCTAGACCAGGGTCCAATGAGTGTTGGAGAGCAACTAGACAGAGTTCGAACAAGTGAATTTTCCAAACCATTCTCAATGTTGAGAGAGGTTTATAAGACTCACTTTTTCGAACTCTGTTCAGTTGCTCTCCAACACTCCTTGGACCCTGGTCCAGCACTATCAGCCATGACTGTATCACTGAGATGTTCGCTTTGCGCAGTGGCAGTATCATAACCAATGAGGTCAAGAGGTGTGGCCAATGCGCAGTGGCTACCATCGGAAATTGGGAAGTTGTTTAAAGTACCGTACCTCAGTGACCTACCCATCCCTAGGAAGGGTAAGTAAGTTTCACTCCGTGGTGACCTCGGGGGACACCTCCCAGATTTTAACTTTCTTTTATAGAGGCTGAAGGTGGAACCAAAAGAGGAGACGGTGTGGGGGCACAGTAGGTTCCCCCACATATAGGTTTTGATTTCCTTTTAGGGCAATTTTTAGTGACAAAATTATTTAAAAATAAAACTGGTGAGTGCCTGGTAGATGTGTGTGCCGAGAAGAGGTTGTTCTTGCCAACACCTGCTTCGACCACAGGCTAATCCACAGGTATGTACAGCCGGCTCCACTGCTGGGAGGGCCACTGCATTGTTGTCAACGCTCCCTCTCCGAGGCTTGAACCACAAACTTCGGTCCGAGACACACATCTGAAGCACTTACTAGTGAGAGAGAAGGTAATGATGGTTGGCAGGCTTGTATGCTGAGTGAAACGAATGACAATGAAATAATAATCTGTATGTGAGCAATTTTGTTTTTATGTGGATGCAACAATAGGCACCAAATGATTCCTGATGTATTAATTTGCTATATTTCATAGTGCGGAATATTACATTGTAATGCTCGATAAATCAGGTTTTGATTAACTATTAAGATGCACCTGTGGCTAGTTTATGGATGTTCTGATAATATTGACATATTAAGTAGGAGAGCCCTTTTCCTTGCTCCGGGGTAAAACTCAGCACTCTGACATTTGCGAGCAACAACCTCTACCTTTCTGACTTCACTGACACTTGAGGAACAATTACATAAGAACTGAGAATATTAGATAATCCAAGCATCGGCACGGTGACAGCACCATGAACTATCCATCATCTGGTCCCTTTAATTATTACCTCAAATAAATCGAGATAAGTAAATCCTATATATTGGCTGCCTATGTATTCACATCGCAAGGGCGGAAACTGAATACCCAAGCCCTCTTCATGCAGGAACCCAATGTATGGCAGGTGGCACATTCCTTTAGAGAATTCAGTACTAAAATTAATAACATGTAGCACATCTATCTGGGTAATTACTGGTATTTATCGTTTTACGGCTTTACGTTATTCCTCGTTATTGCCTTGCAGAATTGCGAGGCAAATACTGTGATAAGAACATACATAACTTTACGGTTGTTACCCTTAAGCTTACATGAGTATTAATTATTTGTTTACTATTGAATGCAATGTAATCAGAATCGCGCCCAGACTCCCTCCTTCACAAAGACCTGCAGCCGGTCGGGCATCGAGGCGACGAGACTAGTAAATGCTTCAGACGTTTCTCTTGTATCGAAGTTCGCGGTTCACGCCTGGGCGAGTGAGCAGTGAAAACACAGACATTTTTCAACTCAGATACGGACCAGATGCAGGCAGAGGCAGGCGAGCGAGAGGAGACTGGCAAAATGATCGCTTTTGTCTGTGTGTGGCGAAGTGTCAGTTCGAGTGAATGAGGTCTAACGTGAAAGTTTAGTAAGCAAGTAACATTCATTTAATAAATTGAAGACAGGACCGGAAAGCATAAATGATGACAAGGAGAACAACCTACACTAAAACATATCTGTCTTATTAAATACAGCCCCAAGACCAATTATATGGAGACTAAGTGGTAAAGGAAAGGGCCGAAGGGAGAGAGAGGGAGATGGGAAGAGTAGGGTAGAGATCAGATTGAGGTGGAAACCAAGGGATGTTCATCTGCACCCTGCACAAGAATTGCACCAGCCTCGTCTACAAGGTTATTTACAGTTCCTGGGAAAAAAAATGTATTACACCTGTTAAACCTGCAATTTTAGTTTTACCACCAAACTTCAGTTTTCGTCCTTGCAATGCGAATATATTACAGCCAGCAAATAGGATTTACTTTCCTGGTTTTATTTGAGGTAATAATTAAAGGGGCCAGATGATGGATGGTTCATGGTGCCTACCCTTGGATTATCTAATATTCTCAATTCTTATGTAATTGTTCCTCAAGTATCAGCGAGGTTAGTAAGGTAGAGGTTGTTGCTCGCAAATGTCAGAGTGCTGAGTTTTACCCCGGAGCAAGGAAAAGGGCTCTCCTACTTAATATGTCAATATTATCAGAACATCCATAAACTAGCCACAGGTGCATCTTAATAGTTAATCAAACCTGATTTATCGAGCATTACAATGTAATATTCCGCACTATGAAATATAGCAAATTAATACATCAGGAATCATTTGGTGCCTATTGTTGCATCCACCTAAAAGCAAAATTGCTCACATACAGATTATTTCATTGTCATTCATTTCACTCAGCATACAAGCCTGCCAACCATCATTACCATCTCTCTCACTAGTGAGTGCTTCAGATGTGTGTCTCGGACCGAAGTTTGTGGTTCAAGCCTCGGAGAGGGAGCGGTGACAACACTGCAGTGGCCCTTGCGGTAGTGGAGCCAGCTGTACACATGGAAGAGGAGAGATGAAAAGGGAGAGCAGATGGATTTGATAGATTACAAAGTTATTGATGAAAGGATAAAGAAAGATGTGATGGATGCTAGAGTAGTGAGAGGAATGTTTCAGTGCTCTGACCACTATGAGATTATGGCAAAGTTTATAGTCAAAGCAAAATGAGAGTATGGTAGGAGAGATGAAGGGAGGAACAAGAGGGAGGTGACAAGTGGAAGATTGAATGACATTGAGTATAGAGAGGTATATAAGAGGAGGGTGGGTGAGGTGGTAAAGGATGCAAGGCTGGATATATGGGGAGGGAGTGGGAGTGAATAATGTGTATGAAATGATTAAGACACTAGTAATGAGGACAGCAGCAGAGGTAGTGGGATACAAAACACAGAAGAGGGACAAGAAAGGGAGTGCATGGTGGTTAGAAGAGGTGAAAGATGCAGTAGAGAAGAAAAGGAAGGCATAGGCCTATAGGAGGACATTACAGAGGAATGTGTCAGAGGACGTGGAAGAGAGAATATAATTTATGTAAGAGGCAAGTGAAGAGGATGGTGAATGAGAGTAAAAGGAAAGTGGATGAGGAGTTTGATAGGAAGCTGAGTGAGAAGTTTAGAGAAAACAAGAAATTATTCTGAAAGGAGGTTAAAAGAGAAAGAAGAGAAGGAATGTCTGGTAGCTTGAGAATGAAGAGAGAGGATGGAGTCACTGTGAGTGGAAGTGAGGAAGTGAAAGAAGTGTAAGAGAAGCATTTTGATCGTTTGATGAATGAAGGGATGGGAGGGGAGGTGGTGATGACATGCATGGGGATGGAGGCAGGTGGTAGACGATAGGGTGCACTGGGAGAATTAGGATGGGAAGAGGTTAGGAAAGTTGAAGATGGGGTGGATGGGATAACTGCTGAAATGTTAAAGTGTGGGGGGAGAGGTAGTGGTAGAATGGATGTTGCTCATATGCACATTGGCCTGGAGGCAAAGAGAGGTGCTAGAGGATTGGAGGAGAGCCATAATTGTGCCTTTGTATAAGGGGAAGGGAAGTAAGGATGAGTGTTGTAGCTATAAGGGAATAAGCCTTCTTTGTCTACTGGGGAAGGTTCTTACTGAGAGACTGATTGAAGTAACAGGGAATAAATTTAGTGATGAGCAGGGACGGTTCAGAAAGAGTAGAGGATGTGTGGACCAGCTATTTGTACTATAATTAACAGTTGAGAAAATTATTGGGAAGGGTAGGAAATTGTATGCTGCCTTCATGGACTTGGAAAAGGCATACGAAAAGGTTGATAGGAGAGCTACGACAGTGGTGTTGAGGATATACGGTGGTGGGGGGTCTTTGTTGAAAGGCAATGAGGCCTTTTATGCAGAGGCAAAAGCATGTATACGGGTAGAGGGTGATCAATGCAAGAGTTTTAATATTAGTATAGGGCTGAAACAGGGGTGTGTTATGTCTCCATGGCTGTTCAATGTATATATAGATGGTTGTACAAGAGAGATGAAAGCAAAAGTGAATGGCCTGAGGACAAAGCTGAGACTGAATGGAGAAAATTGGTCCTTGGTGTCAAGTTTATTTGCGTTTGACACTGTGTTAATGGCCGAGAGTGAAAGGGAGTTGCAGAGGGTGGTGGATGAGTTTCAGTCCGTGTGTAAACGAAGGAAACTGAAGGTGAATGTAGGTAAAAGTAAGGTGATAGTATTTGAGAGAGCAGAAACTGTAGTGATTGACTTTGCCACACCTTACAGAGTGGGAGTACCAACTGGGACTAAGTGTGAGATAACTCTAGGTGTTGAGAGAATGGAGGAAGTGAAGGAGTTTACGTACTTTGGTACAGTTATGTGTAAACATGGAAGTATGGAAGGAGAAATTAGGGAAAGCAATGAGGGATAGACAGGTCATAGGATCACTGGGGAGGATTATGAAGGGTAGAAGTGTGAGTATGGAAGTAAAAAGGGGACTAAGAAATAGTATAATCCTTCCAACACTGACATATGCATCAGTCTAGAATAGGTGCAGTAGAAATGAGTTACTTGAGAGGAGCATGTGGACTTACTAGGTGGAATGGAGAAAGTAATGAGAGATGTGGTATGAGTGAGAAGGCAATTGGTATTGAGTGTGGAGTGGTTTAGAAGGTGAAGCGTAATACATTGAGGTAGGTGGAAAATCACACTAACGTGATCATGAATGTAAGTAATAAAACCCACACTGGTTGACAAAATATTTTTATTCCAGACGTTTCGGCGACCTCTGTCGCCCTCCTCAGTGGAAATACAGGTTAAGAGTGGTACATCCATTACTTTTGAGTGAGTTTATATACATTACGTTGTGACCCGCCCACCACCTCATCTCACCTCACCTCACCTATTCCGTCGTCCCTGTTGCCCGCGTCGCTTCACTGATGGGTGGTGGGAGTACTTTTGGCGGCAAAGATTTACTGACTAACCCTTTCATGACTGGGTCTAACTTAAACATACCTCATTAAGGTTAAAATTATTGTACTTATTAATACATACTGATTCAATAATTCTACGTTTCTTATAATTGCTACACTTGTACAACATTTGGCACGCATTCCAATCTATTCTGTGGTTCTTTTCATATGAATGAACAAAGGTTGCATTGTTGTTGTTTCCTACTTTGCAGGCATACTTATATTCTTTTATACGGATGTTCAAATCCCTGCCAGAGTCACCCACATCTACTAAATCACAATCTTGGCCTGGCATTTTATAAACACCGGCAGTGACTTCACTCTTGGGCTTATTCTTAACTAATAAAGATTTTATGGTTGAATCGATGTAAACATAGCATTTAGGTATAATTTTACCATAAATTCTTTGTTAGTTTAGAATAAGACCAGGAGCGATGTAACCATAGAAATTCAACCATAAAATCTTTGTTAAGAATAAGCCCAAGAGCGAAGTCACTGCCGGTGTGTATAAAATGCCATGCCAAGATTGTGATTTAGTTTATGGAAACAGTAGGGAGGGACAGCAAGCAGGTAATGGAAATATGGAAACAGAGAGAAAGGACAGCTAGCAGGAATGGAAAAGAAGGAAGGAGGGATAGGGAGCTGACAGGGAGGAGGGACAGCAAGCAAATAGGAAAAGGAAGTAAGGAGGGACAAGGAGAAGGAATCAGAGAGGAAGAACATTATTTTTATAACATTTGCAGAAGGAATCGGTCGACTATGAGCTACGCACATCCAACACAGCCTATGTCTCCAACCAGATGAAACTATTGGATGACTATGCCATCACACTGAGGGAGAAATATCTGAGTTCATCCAAAGTGGTTGATTTCAGTGACGGGGAAGGAGTGAGACAAGAGATTAACTCATTAGTGGAGAAGGATACCAACTCACGCATCATTGATCTTATTCCTTCAGGTAAGTTCTCTCTCTCTCTCTCTCTCTCTCTCTCTCTCTCTCTCTCTCTCTCTCTCTTGACATCATTCAAGACCTCTCTGTAAACGAAGAAATAGGTGGAAGCGATCACAAGCTTATAAGATTTTCAGTTAAAGTCCCTAATATGGAGTCCGTGACCCCGGTGCATAGAAAATTAGACATGGGGAGAGCGAACTTTGCAGGTCTTCGTGAAAGCGTTGCTGAAATGGAACTAGAAGAGGGAGAGAGTGCTGATGATCTGTGGAGGTCATTCTTGTCTTCCTTCATGGAACTTCAGTCGCACTTTATTCCTCTGAAGGGAACAGGTCAGAAGTTCATTCAACCTAAGTGGTTTAATCGGGAAATCCGTAACCTACTAAGGGAGAGGAGAACTGCGTATCGTCGAGCGAAGGCATCTGGGGACTTTGACGGTCATAGAAGACTGAATCGAAACGTGAAGTCCAAAATAAGGGCGGCTAAGCGTGCTGAGGAGGTCCGTGTGGCTAGACTCTGCAAAGAGAACCCCAAGGAGTTTTTCAGTTATGTGAATGGCCGTAAACCAATCCGACGCAGGATCGGTCCCTTGGTGAATGAGGATGGAGCATTGATGCACTCTGATGCAGAAAATGCTAACCTCTTAAATGAGTATTTCTCTTCAGTGTTCTCTGAGGAGAGTGGTCCCATTCCCGAACCTTTGGACTCCTTCAGTGAGAAGTTGGAGTCAATGGTCTTCACCCAAGAAGAAATTGAGAGAAAAATAATCGAATTAAAAGCAAACAAGTCCCCCGGTCCGGATGGGTTCTTACCTAGAGTGTTGAAAGAAGTGCATGGTGAAGTATCACGGCACCTGTGCATGGTCTTCAACAGGGTAATCCAGACTGGATGCGTTCCTAGAGACTGGCGTGAGGCAGAGGTGACTCCTATCTTCAAGAAGGGAGATGCTAGCCAACCGTCAAACTACAGACCCATCAGTTTAACCTCGATAGTCTGTAAACTCATGGAGAGCATCATGGTGGACAAAATAACAGCACACTTAGAATCAAATTTGCTACTGAGGGGTTCCCAGCATGGGTTCCGGCAGCACCGGTCATGCCTCACAAATCTGGTGGAATTCTTCCATTTTGTTTTCAGTGAGCATGATCGGGATAAAGCGGTCGATGTTGTCTACTTAGACTTTCAGAAAGCCTTTGATAAGGTACCCCACCGCCGTCTCCTTCGGAAAGTGCGTGCACTGGGCATAGACGGAAATGTGGCAAATTGGATAGAGAACTGGCTAAGTGACAGACGGCAGCGGGTGGTAGTGAATGGACAGGCTTCAGAGTGGGTGCCCGTTACTAGCGGTGTTCCCCAAGGTTCTGTTCTGGGACCACTACTGTTTATCATCTATGTTAATGACGTGGATGGTGACATGGTTGCCAAGATTTCCAAATTCGCCGATGATACTAAGCTTGGTATGAATGTCGCGAAAGAAGGAAATACTACCCGCTTACAAGAAGATCTTAGGAAGATCGGGGAGTGGTCTGACACGTGGCAAATGCCATTTAACGTGAACAAATGCAAAGTTATGCATATAGGCCACAGAAACCCCCGAACAGAGTATAACCTTAAGGGCAATGCTCTCGTAAGCACTGATACTGAGAAAGACTTGGGTGTAACTATCACCAGCGACCTCAAGTTCTCAAAGCAGTGTATTGAGGCTGAAAAGAAAGCCCAAAGGATGTTAGGGTACATAAAGCGACAGTTTGGATACCGGAACAAGGAGATAGTACTTTGTCTGTACAATTCCCTTGTCCGACCGCACCTGGAGTATGCAGTCCAGTTTTGGAGTCCTTCTTACCGAAAGGATATCGCGAGATTGGAACGAGTGCAAGCCAGGGCAACCAAACTTATACCCTCTCTTAGACGCAAGAGCTATAAAGATCGGTTGGTAGAACTCGACCTGTTCTCTTTGGAAACCCGGAGACTGCATGGTCAGCTTATCGAAGTGTTTAAAATACTACGAGGCTTTGACAATGTAGACTACAGGGACATTTTCCAACTCAGTGAGGGCACAACCAGGAATCATGGCTACAAACTTGAACTGAAGCGGTACAACCGTGATCTGTGTGGTAAGTTCTTTACATACAGCATCTGCGGTACTTGGAACGCGCTTCCTGCTGATGTAGTCAACAGCAACTCTGTGGATCAGTTCAAGTCCAGATTAGACAAAGTCTTAAATCACCGTCTAGGTGTTTAAGCCGTTGTGCGAGTGTTCCTTGATGGTTTCACATGACACATTCGAGGACGGTCGCCTACTCGCGCAACTAAACTCACAGGTACCCTCTTTGTATGGATCGTAAGGTCCCCTAGGGTACTTCTTTTCCTTGTAACTCCTTGTAACTCTCTCTCTCTCTCTCTCTCTCTCTCTCTTGCACACAAACATTCTCTCTCTCTCTCTCGTACATACACACACACTCTCTCTCTCGCACACACACATTCTTTCTCTCTCTCTCTTACACACACATACACACACACTCTCTCTCTCTCTGTCGCACACACACATTCTCTCTCTCTCTCTTACACACACATACACACACACTCTCTCTCTCTCTGTCGCACACACACATTCTCTCTCTCTCTTACACACACATACACACACACTCTCTCTCTCTCTCTTAAATCACCGTCTAGTGTGCGAGTGTTCCTTGATGGTTTCACATGACACATTCGAGGACGGTCGCCTACTTGCACAACTAAACCCACAGGTACCCTCTTTGTATTATTATTATTATTATTATAGAAGCTGTCATAGCCTCCCAACAGGGTGCAGACACATCAATAGATGGATCCACACAAAATACCTGGGGAGTACTGAAGAGAGACTACAACAACTAAGAAAAAAGGAAAGGGGCTACTGAGTATAGAGAGCCCAAAAGAGAAAACTAGTTGTCAATGAAAGCTTATACAAAAGAAAAGATATGATTTTTTAAAAAATAGACAAACTACTGTTGCAATAAGACATTAACTTTAGATTTAAAACCAGTAATATCAGTTGACTGTACAACCTCGTTAGGCAGATGATTCCAAAAGGTAATCATAGAAGGAATAAAACAACGAGAAAATTGAGATGTAGAAGCATTAATTAGAGTCATGGCAAAGTCATTAAGACTCCTTGTAAACCTTGTTATGCGAGTCGGAATAAAACGTTCAGGTAAAACACTATGCAGGGGATGCCGAGTATTGTTAAAAATTTTGAATACAAGACTAAGGGCACCAACCTGACGCCGATGATGGAGATCAAGAGATACAGCAGGTAGAACAAATTTTATAGAAGTAAGAGCTCTGTCAAGCAACTTTAGATGACAGTCAGCAGCAGAGTTCCAAACAGAAGAGCAATATTCAAAGTGAGGCAAAATAAAAGCATAAAAAGATTTTAAGACTATGGTTTCACACGCAAATTTTTTAAAACACTTGCGGAGTAAACCAATCTTTTGTGCAATAGTAGAAGATAAGGAACGAATATGCCTTTCAAAGGTCAACTTGGGATCAAGAGTCACTCCCAACAAATGCAAACCTGTCACATCCTCAATTTGTTCACCAGAAATATGCAAACAAGGATGAGGAGGAACCAAAGTGCGTGATCTGCTAATAATCATGGAGTGAGTTTTCTTGGCATTAAGCTTCATACCCCAAAGTTCACACCAAGAAGTAATCTTAGCCAAGTCCCTGCTTAGGGATGCTGCAACTTCAATTCTACTCCCTGGTGATGGAATGGGTGAATATAAAGTTGTGTCATCAGCATAAGAAATAAGCTTATTTTCGAGCTCAAAGCCCAAGTCAGCAGTAAAGAGAATAAAAAACAGAGGCCCAAGTACACTGCCCTGTGGAACACCCGAAACAACAGGTACAGGGACAGAAGTGCACCCATCAATGACAACACATTGTGACCTGTTCATCAGAAATTCTTTAAAAATTGATAAGAGACTACCACCAATACCAATAAGTTGCAGCTTATGTAAAAGTGCTTTATGATTAACCCGATCAAAAGCAGAGCTAAAATCAATAGCCACAACACGAGATTCATATCCCTTGTCCAACGAAGATTGAAGTGCGTGAGACAAGGTCAAAAGTGCATCGCAGGTACCCAAACCTTTGCGAAAACCAAATTGTGAAATGGGTATTAAATCATTATTATTACAAAAAGAGTTAAGACGCCTCGCTAAAAGCCTCTCAAAGATCTTAGAAAGAATAGGTGTAATGGAAATGGGACGATACTCGGATGGATTTGATGACGCAGTGGCTCCCTTTGGAATTGGGGTAATTCTGGCTTTACGCCAGCAAAGAGGAAAACTACCAGATTTCAAGAGCAACCTAAATACCACAGCCAATTTAGGTGCTAAAACAACAGCAATCTTCTTAAGGAAGAGAGGGAAGAATCCATCAGGGTCAGTCCCACCATAAGTGTCAAGATCCAATAGATATTGTTTCAATTCAGCTGATTTAAAAGCCATTGACTTTAGACCAGGACTAGGGTAACATGTTGAAGGTAATTGCAATTCCTGATCACTCTGCTTACCAATGAATATATTTGAAAGCATATTAGCCTTAATCAATGGGTCAAAAGAAACAGAACCATCAGAATCACGAAGTGGAGGCATGGAGGAATCAATACCAAATAATGAGGCCTTAAGTGAAGCCCACCATTTATGTGGCTGAGTAGCACCTGCAAGAACCTCCTGTAAATGGGAATTGTAATCCCTCTCAGGATCGTAAGGTCCGCTAGGGTACTTCTTTTCCTTGTAACTTCTTGTAACTCTCGCACACACACATTATCTCTCTCTCTCTCTCTCTCTCTCTCTCTCTCTCTCTCTCTCTCTCTCTCTCTCTTGGTATCGGCGTGAGAAACAAAATACTACAAATAATTAGCCTACTACTTTTTCTTTACTTTGCTTATATGAGAGAGAGAGAGAGAGAGAGAGAGAGAGAGAGAGAGAGAGAGAGAGCACACACACACACAAGGAGTTTGCAATTGAACTTGCCACACCCCTCTGCTCTATTGTCAATGCCTCCCTAACTCAGTGTAAATGTCCCACTCAATGGAAAACAGCATACGTCACCCCCCATCCCCAAGATACCCACCCCACAGTCCCCCAGTGACCTCAGGCCTATTGCCATTACCCCCATACCCAGCTTAATTTGTGAAGATTTTGTTTTTAATATGGCGTATGATAACATCAAAAATGTAATTGACCCAAGGCAGTTTGGCAACATGAGGAAATCTTCCACCTCCCATTGTTTAGTTAGCTTTTTGGATTTCTTGC
>JAWQEG010001311.1:200000-292500 GCA_033782935.1 Petrolisthes cinctipes | reverse complement strand
AAATCATAGATTTTTTTTTTTTTATAAAAATAAATATAAAAAAAATGACCTGTGGGCGAAATGACACCATAGTGTGAGCGAAATGACATGTGCACGAAATTACATGTGGGCGAAATGACCTGTGGGCGAAATGACCTGTGGGCAAAATGACCTGTAGGCGAAATGACTCCAGTGTGGGCGAATTTTTTTTATAATTTTTTTTTACTTATTTTTTATTAAAAAAAAATTATAAAAACAAATTATAAAAAAAAATATTTTTTTTTTATAAAAAATAAATTTTTATAAAAAATATTGTTTTATAAAAAAAATATTATAAAATTTTGTTTTATTAAAAAAAATAATAGGAAATAAAAAAAAATAAAAAAAAATTACCTGTGGGCGAAATGACTCCATAGTGTGGGCGAAATGACATGTAGGCGAAATGACCTGTGGGCGAAATGACCTCTGGGCGAAATGACCTGTATGGGAAATGACTCCATAGTGTGGGCGAAATGACCTGTGGGCGAAATGACCTGTGGGCGAAATGACCTGTGGGCGAAATGACCTGTGTGCGAAATAACTCCAAAGTGTGGGCGTAATGACCTGTAGGCGAAATAACTCAAGTGTGGGCGAAATTTTTTTATATATTCTTTTTTATCTATTTTTTATTAAAAAAAATATAATTTTTTTTATAAAAAAAAATATATATATTTTTTATATTTAAAAAAAATTATAAAAAAAAATGGAAAAAAATATTATTATTTTTTTATAAAAAATAAATTTTTATATAAAAAAATTATAAAAAAAAATTATAATATTTCGTTTTATTATTTTTTTTTTAAAGGAATTAAAAAAAAATATATATATAAAAAATGACCTGTGGGCGAAATGACTCCATAGTGTAGGCGAAATGACCTGTGGGCGAAATGACCTGTGGGCGAAATGACCTGTAGGCAAAATGACTCCAGTGTGGGCGAATTTTTTTTATTTTTTTTTTATATATTTTTTTCTATAAAAAAAAATTTATAAATTAAAAAAATATATAAATATATAATTTATAAAATTAAATTAAAAACAATATATAAATATAATTAAAAAAAAGAAAAAAAGAATATATATAAAAATTATTTTAAAAATATTATTTTTTATAAAAAATAAATTTTAATAAAAAAAAATTATAACAAAAAATTATATATATATATATATATTTGTTTTTTGCGAAATGATCTGTGGGCGAAATTACTCCAGTTTGGGCGAAAAATTTTTATATATGTTTTTTATTAAAAATTATTTTTTATAAAAAAAAAATACGAAAAAATTATAATTTTTTTGTTATTAAAAAACAAATTATTAAAAACAATTATGAAAAAATATTATTTTTTTTTATATATTTTTTTTTTAATAAAACAAATTTATAAAACAAAAATTTATAAAAAAAAAAAAAAAAATTATAGAATTTTTTTTAATAAAAAAAATAAAAAATAAAATGACCTGTGGGCGAAATGACTCCATAGTGTGGGCGAAATGACATGTGAGCGAAATGGCCTGTGGGCGAAATGACCTGTGGGCGAAATGACCTGTGGGCGAAATGACTCCATAGTGTGGGCGAAATGACTTGTGGGCGAAATGACTCCAGTTTGAGCGAAATTTTGTTATAATTTTTTTTTAATGAAAATTTATTTTTTATAAACAAAAAATTATAATTTTTTTTAATAAAAAAACACGACGCTTATGACAGACATCACAGCAGAAGGTACCGCCCGCCACTTCCTCAACACTTGAGTTGCCAACTTCGGACTGCCAGCTGTCATCGTAACGGACCAGGGCACACAATTCGAATCCAGGGCGTGGCAGGAAATGCTTACCTTACTCGGCACCAGAAGACAGAGGACAACAGCATACCACCCCAGCAGCAAAGGGATGGTTGAACGCCAGCACAGAAGATTGAAGGACGCGTTTCGCGCCTTGCAACCAGACCAATGGTCAGACGCCCTTCCTCTAATCCTCTTGATCATCTATGCCACAGTGAAGGAGGATCTAGACTACTCACCAGCTGAACTCGTATTTGCAGAAGATCTCCGCCTACCCCGACAGGTCACATCTCCAAACATGAACACCTCCAACCTCTTTCCTCCCAGCCTTGAAGGTAGCCATCACTAGCGCTCGGCCGACACATACGAGAAAATCCAACTCGAGAACTTCCTACACACCACCTGGTCTACACACAGCCACACACCTATTCCTGAGTACCGACTCCCACAGGACACCGCTGTTTGAACCATATACCAGCCCTCACCCCGTTATCTCCAGGACGGACGCTACAGTTACATATTCAGGTATCAGGAAAACCTTAGTCACATCCTGGGAGCGGGTCAGCTGGCGGTCATCACTACACCTCCACACTCACCTACACCCACTCACCATCCAACACCCCATACACCACTGGTACCTGCCAAACCACCTATCCCATCCTCAATATTCCCTCACTACAGACAATTACTCCTACCCACCCCACAACTCCAACACACATTCACGCCACAACCCTCTAATCCTCCTACCGCCACAACACAGCCTCCATCACCACCGTCAACCCTACCCCGCTCTCACTCGCCATCACCCGTCCCTACCACACCCACCACGGGCCTGCACCCACCACAAACACCACCCTCACCCCATCCGTCCCCCACCTCACACAGCCCCCTGCATACCCCGTCCCTCTTGAAGTTCTCCCTTAACACCTACACCTCACGCCCATCCCATATATCCTTCTTCTATTCCACCCCTACCTATCCCTTTACCACCCTCTTCTACAATCCACCTTCCCTCTACTCCGTCCATCCCTCCTACTCCTACCCCCAACTCCACCAACCCCCCACCCAAATCCTCCACAACACCTTTAATCCCTTATCTTCCCCAGGACAGTATTCCCATCACACAGCCATTGCCAGCCACGCCCCCTCGCACCTTCAACCCAGACATCGCGTCTCTGCCACCCCCACTCGCTGTCACACCTTCTCCTCCTCAGGAACACCTGCAGGATGACGAGCCTTCCTTGCTTCCCGAGGGTTTCACGTCACTTGCTGGGCGTACCATACGGCGACCGGTGAAATACCTTTCCATGCTACACAACACAAACACACACCTACTCCACACACTACCTGGTACACACACCCCATACTATTAATTAAATATGTTTTTCGTACACCTTACACACAACCCGCACACTCTTGTATTACACTTATTTATCATGTATTTATATTTTGTATGTTTTTTGTTATATGTTTGTTCTCTCTCCCCTTCCTCTCCATATGCTGCTAAATTTTTTTTTGGGGGAGGGGGAGTATTGTTGCTGCCACATATATGGCCACTCTATGTACCACATATGTGGCCACTGCTGTAGCGCCAGGTATACCACTCCTATATCCCTGTGTCTATTCTTAGCCAGACAGGTACAC
Organism: Petrolisthes cinctipes; assembly: GCA_033782935.1. NCBI lineage: Eukaryota > Metazoa > Arthropoda > Malacostraca > Decapoda > Porcellanidae > Petrolisthes > Petrolisthes cinctipes. The sequence continues at coordinate 289,066 of JAWQEG010001311.1, read as the reverse complement.
CAATCCCTGACCCAGACAGACCTAAGCCGCCCCTGGGAGCATGCCTGCCTTCAGCCAAGCTGCGTCATGCCCCCTGGGGATGCCAGCTGCAGTCTCCCTTCCCCGTGCCAGGCTGACTCAATCGTGGGAACATCTACCTGCTCACGCTCGTAGGTCAGGCGATCATGTGGTAACGCCTCATCCGGGACCTGGGTTGGACCATATATAATGGCCCAGGCCTCCTGGGTCACTAACTTACATTCGAGCACTGGAAAGAGAAGGTCCTGCCTGCAGTCACCCTGTCTGCTGCCACACCTGCCTAGCTGCCTCATGCCTATCCGTGTTCCCGTCTTGATCACACAGCCATCCTCCTACCTCCAGCCAACTCTCCTGCAGCAACCACGGCTCACTTATGGCACAGCATGGCACGCCAGCATATTACCATATTCAGTGTGACCTTTGTGTACAACCAATAACCTGTATTGTGTATTCTGCAGTCTGTTTACGGGTAATGACGCAAGGTCCCCCTTGACATTATAACCTAACAGCCCTACTCCCGACCCTATCCCATTACTTGACCACACCCTACCTGAACCGTTATCTCTACCTGATCTTACCTCACCTGAACATGCCTTGATTGTTTTAATCCCTTCTAGTATCCCCCAGGACCAGCTGCCTGTCATTCACGTTATACCTGTCACACCTCTCCGTCCTGTTAGTCCTCGCTGCAGTCCCACGCCTCCTCCACGCCTTGAGACGCCACCTCCACCACACAACATGCTATGGGACGACGACCCAGCTCTGGTGCCTGAGAGATTCATGTCTCGGTCAGGACTCACCATACGGCGTCACGCCAAATATATTGCTACTGTATCCAACACAGACAAGCACACACTCCACACGCTGCCACACACCCTCCATTTGTTATCAACTCACACACTTGTAATTCACGTTCACACTCCACACCTTCCAAGTACACTTTTATGCAACACATTTATTTCTTGTATTTTCCATGTATATGTATTTATTTTTCTGTATATCACTTTCATACCCCCACCTCTCTTCCTGTTCTTGGGGGAGAGGGGGTCCTGTAGTGACCCAAGCACCAGAAAATATTTCCCATTTTCTATGTATCACCTAGGCTAGTGCACACCTTCCCCTACCTACTATCCGTTTCAGCGCCGGACAGACGCTGTTTTTCGCAAATATCTCCTAAACGAATCGTTGTATCAATATAATATTTCAACACAGTATCTTTAACACCCGGGCGTAATTTATGGCTGACATACCATATTCCTATATGTGTTATGCAAGGAGTTTACTCGTGAAAAATAGCACAAAGCTGGCCAGTCATATTGACGCATTCGAAGGAAAGTGTGGCCCCCCCAACACCCTCCCAAGCCATTCCTAACCACTACTACATCCCCCCCTTCTCACCCCTCCCTCCTCCTCTTCTCCCCCTAGCTCCTCGCCTCCCTCATCACTCGTGTCCCTCCCTATTTCTTCCATTACTGTATTATATATTAGAATGTTATGTAGATGTATATGTATAGATATGATTATTAACTAAGAGTATAGTGCAGTACAATTCTATAGAAGCAAGACATATTTCACTTTGATAATTACTGTACAATAGCATGTTTACATACATGTAGTATGTAAAAGGTCCATGTTTGCAGTCCTTATGGTCAACCATGCAAGTGAACACGATATACTGGAATTACCTGTGGTCTGGACCTTCTAGGAAAAGTTATTAGATACTGTGTACCTATCAATATAAAATGTCAACTTGGTCCAGTAAATATAGTGTTATTTTGTTGACTTGTCGCTTTTATATTTATATTATCACCAAATTATATATATATATATATATATATATATATATATATATATATATATATATATATATATATATATATATATATATATATATATATATATATATATATATATATATATATATATGATTTAATGATGCAAACATGATAAAACAAAATTTATTCACAATCACTGTCAAGGAAAATGTCATCGTCTTCATCATCACTGGCTTTCACGTTTGTACAATGTGGCAAGACGAAGAACAAACGCTGTCCTGCATCCACGGGGGCAAATGGACAACATTGTTGCTAATAGGTGCGCCTCGGCAGTCAATGATTTCTACCCTGTCACTACTTGAGTCATAGCCTCGGACTGGGGGGTACCTCATACCTCAGAGAGAGGGGGAGGGGATACGGGAGACTGTGAATATTCAATTAAGGCATAAATTGGTTTTTTAAAAAGGTAAAGAACACATGAAGCAAACATGAACGATTATATTTGGTTGCCCCAAACCAAAATTAATAATTTTTCTGGTCGCCTTAGACACGTGAGTTATTATCCGGCTATACGGCCATTAACAACGGGATTAACTATTGCTTTAATGGTCGTTTGACCCACTCTGGTTTTCATGTCCACACACAACGGTAACTGTATTAAACAATATTACTAATGAACGATACGTATATACATACTGTCATAAAAAAAATAAAAAATGGAAGGGGGCTGGTGTAAATAGGGGGGTGAAGAGTGAAACGGGGAGGGGGATAATGAGATATTGGGGTAGGGAAGGAAGGAATGGTGTGGGGGGATTTCGGGGTGTTGGTGGAGGGGTTACACGAGTACCCCACACTCGTCCGATTCTCTATAACGCCTTAGATATGATGACTGGATTAGGCTTAATATCACTCAGTAAACTCCTAACATAACACATATAGTAATATGGTATGTCAGCCATAAATTACGCCCGGGTGTTAAAGACAGTGTGCTGAAATATTATATTGATACAACGATTCGTTTAAGAGATATTTACGAAAAACACCGTCTGTCCGGCGCTGAAACGTATAGTAGGCTAGCAGACTCACTTAGTTGCTGAGCCAGCCAGCATCCACACCTGCCTTCCCCGCTCCTGCCGTTCCCACACTCACTTTGCCACACCATGCGAGGCTCCCATGCTACAGTAAGACTCTACCACATTACACCAAGACTCTACCAAGACAAAACAAGTTATACTACAAGCAACACAACTCCAGGCAGACGGGAAGGCCTTACAATGGTGCTTGGGGCTACTACTTACCTACTCCATATCCTTGCCTGTGTACCTTATTAATAAAACTGTGCCTAGTATTCGAGTATACTATACACCCTCCAGTAGTAACGACCAACTGACGTTATAATAGAATTGATGGAAATGGATTGTTGAAGGTTTTGCTACCTCGAGCGTGGAGATGAAGGCCTGGTATATGTATGTATGTATGTATGTATGTGGACTAGGGTGATGAGTACACCACCATTGCCGTTGGCCTGGTCTTGTCTGATGGTGGTGAAATTGAGAAATCTAGGTGTTTTGTGTGTGTTGAGTAATTTTGTTTCTGGTAAGATTTCAATGTGTATGTTGTGTTGTATAATGAAGTGTGTGAATTCTTGATTTTTGGTGTTAATGCCATCGATGTTTAATAGAAGTATGCTAATGTTGTGTGTGCTGTGTGTGTTAGGTGTTTAATTGAAGTATGTTAATGTTGTGTGTGCGGAGTGTGATAGGTGTTTAATTGAAGTATGATAATGTGTGTGCGGTGTGTGTTAGGTGTTTAATTGAAGTATGTTAATGGTGTGTGTATGTGGTATGTGTTAGGGACTGCTGCATGGGGGTGAGGAGGAGAAGGAGACTGTGGAGGGGATGGAGGTGGAGGTGGAGATAATGGTGGTAGGGGTGATGGTGTTGGAAGTAAGGGTGATGGAGGTCGGAGTGTTGGTGAGGGTGATGGAGGTTGTGGTGTTGGTAGAGGTCTGACTGTTTGTGTGTGTATGTGTGCTTTCTGACTGTGTATACTGCTTCCAGTTTGTGTGTGTGTGTGTGTGTGTGTGTGTGTTATATTATATTACAAGGATGTGTTTGAGTGTGTGTTATTATAAGGATGTGTGTGTGTGTGTGTGTGTGTGTGTGTGTGTGTGTGTATTTATATAAGGATGTATGTGTGTGTGTTATTATATGGATGTGTGTGTGTGTGTGTGTGTGTGTGTGTGTGTGTGTGTGTGTGTGTTATTGTAAGGATGTTTGTGTGTGTGCTTTTTTTTTAACAGAATAAAATAACAAACATATTACTACATAACTTATCTTAATACTACCTACTACCTACCAATCTTAGTAACTACATGCATATGGCCGCCGTTTTACCATGAACCACAGCAAGACTGACTTGCTGCCGGAGCCAAGAGGTCTCCCGGGCTCACCAGTTTTTTCTGTGATCTGTCTGCCCAGGTCCTAGATGATGTGGGTGAAATCCTGGCTGAGGACGCCGGTGGTCTCCACCGCCAGGGGCACGAAGTCGTAGCACTGCCTAAGGGCAGTGTACATTTGGCGCTTCCTGGCTTCAGCAGCCCTGGCTGCGGCGCCTGGGCTGATGGAGCAGTCTAGCAGGTGTGTGGCTGTGAAGGTGTTGGTGCAGGTGGCATTTCAAAGGAGCCTCCTACTGCCCCTAAAGGAGTAGATGCTCAGACCATCTGGGCGACGACCATCCCCACGGTCCAGACCTCGGAGCTTGAGGATTGCTGTGATCTCAGCTGCTGCCAGTCCTCGGTACACAACATCATTAAGGGTTGTGATGGCATGAGAGGCTGTGATGGCCAAACTTGTTGGTCATCCCATCACACTTGCAGCGATGTGGTTGCTGCACGGGTACTCCCAGTCTTAATGCCATTCCTATACGTACAGCATCGTCAGGCAGCAACAGGCCGAGGCACTCGATAGGAAGGGCGGATAGCCAGGCACCAATGTGTGAGGATGCTGTGGCAAGCAGGCGGGCTTGGTCGACCTGGTTGGCACGTGACAGGAGGTCATTAGATTGGGAAGTAGATGCCTCCTCGTCCAAATGGTGCTGTGTAAGGCTTGTGTCGGGATCGTTGTTGAAATCAGGCCTCTGCCGCTTCTTAAAATCTTCCATTGCTGACAATTGAAGAGCTGGTGTGTCGCCGTTCTTTGATTTGACAAACCAGTTCACGTATCACGTCCATGGAGGAGATGTAGGCAGGAAGTGCTATGTCAGCCATTCTTCTGGTCCTGATGCCGCCCAGACGTAGTGTCAAGGAAGCCTGTGTCCAGGCATCGTCACTCAGCTGGACATTATAGCATCTGGTTATCAGGGTCTCGGTGGTTGTTTTTATCAGTGAGAGTGACTCGCTGATACCATCAAGCTTGATGGAAGCACATAGCAGGGTTACGTCAGCTAACGGAGTTTTGCTTGTTGCCTGGAACAGTTGCTGGGCTGCGCTGAGGTGGCTGTTGTGGGCTGGTTCTGTCTCAACAGCAATGTTCTCCTGGGTCTCGTCCAATGTAATCAGCTCACATTTCAACTGGTTGACCTCCAGGCCAATGGTTTGAAAAGCGGGGATGAGCTGATTGAGGTTGGACATGACTGCTTCCCTTGGGCCTGCCAGTCAAGGAACCAGACATTTAAGGGAGATGTCAGGGACCGGATGACAGGGTCGATGGCAATGTGAACAGCAGAGGGCCCATGGGGTCACCGTACTGGACTCCTTGTCGGGACCAGAGGTGGACACTGCCGAGTTTAATTGGTGTGGACTGAGAGTATGCCTGGGACACCATTGGCATGGCAGCGGGGAAGCGGCAGATGACCTCTTCGAGGACGGTTTTCCTGCTGATGCTGTTGAAGGCATTTGCCATGTCCACCTTCACGATGATGTGCTCATGATGCCCGTCATATGTGGTGGTGAACTCACGTACAGCATGTACCGCTGCCTCACAGCCTAGGGGTGTGCCCACTCCCAGTTGCATGTGTTGGAGTTCTGCTGCAACTGCACGCAACATCCGTTAGGCTACCAGTTTGCCTGCTAGACGACAGTAGACAATGCCCACTGCAATTGGTCGATATCTGTATGTGTACTTTCTGACTGTGTGTGTGTGTGTGTGTACTTTCTGACTGTGTGTGTGTACTTTCTGATTGTGTGTGTACTTTCTGACTGTGTTTATGTGTGTGTGTTTACTTTCTGACTGTGTATATGTGTGGACTTTCTGACTGTGTGTGTGTATGTACTTTCTGATTGTGTAGTGTATATGTGTGTGTACTTTCTGACTGTGTATGTGTGTGTGCATACTTTCTGACTGTGTGTGTGTACTTTCTGACTGTGTATATGTGAGTGTGTATTTCTGAATGTGTGCATTATCTGACTGTAAGTGTGTGTGTACTTTCTGACTGTATGTGTGTCTGTGTACTTTTTGACTGTGTATGTGTGTGTGTGTGCTTTCTGACTGCATGTTTGTGTGTGTACTTTCTGACTGTGTGTGTGTGTGTGTACTTTCAGACTGTGTATATGTGTGTATGTACTTTCTGACTGTGTGTGTGTGTTTGTACTTTCTGACTCTGTATATGTGTGTATGTACTTTCTGAGTGTGTGTGTGTACTCTCTGACTGTGTGTGTGTGTATACTTTCTGACTGTGCATATGTGTGTGTGTGTGTGTGTGTGTGTGTGTGCTTACTTTCTGAATGTGTATATGTTTTTTGACACACACACACACACACACACCGGCAGAAAGCACACAAAGACACACAGAGTCAGAAAGTACACACACACACACACAAACAAAGTACACACACACATACACACAAGGAGATAGAGAGAACACATACACGCAGGAAACACATACACTCATTGATATACCTGTGTGCCATGCTGATGTGTGTGTGTGTGTGTTTATGTATGTGTTAACTACTCCACACACACATTTACACACACACACGTACACACATACATGTACATGTGTGTGAGTGTGTGTGTGTGTGTGTAATAAACGTATATGTATGGGTGTGTGTGGGTGTGTGTGTAATAAACATACATGTGTGTGTGTGTGTGTGTGTGTGTGTGTTTGTAATAAACGTAGATATGTGTTTGTGTGTGTGTGTGTGTGTGTGTGTGTGTGTGTAATAAATGTACATGTATGTGTGTGAAAAAAAAACATACATAAGTGTGTGTGTGTGTGTGTGTAATAAACGTACATGTGTGTGTGTGTAGATGTAAAAAAATGAATATATGGAGAAATTAGAAAAATAATTCAAATAATGGGAAATAAATGTGATAAATTAATATATTGAGAATTAGAAAATATAACAGTGGAAATTAAAAGTAGAAAAAAAAAATAGGGCTCATTCTGATCTCGTCTCTGCTGGTGACAGCCATTATTAGCGATCTCCCTTGGTGTAAAGTGAACCACGTGGTACTAAGAAAATTACCTACATTTGCTGGCAATTTTATATTTTCATTTATAATATTGAGATTAGGATGTGATTTTTTTTATTGTATTAACTATATTTCGGCCTTATTGTGCAAAAATAATTCCTAATAATAAATTTTGCACAATAAGGCCGAAATATTGGAAACATCTTCATGAAGAACAATTAAGGCAGCTAACACGAGTTGTCCTAGACCATGATAAATTGTTTATGCTTAGTGAGAAAGAACTTGGGAAGATTGAAGGAGAACCAGCCAACATAGCGGTATCAAATCCGAACCCTTGTAGATCCCCAATGTATCGATATCCCGAACACGCAAAAGAAACAATTGGTAAAATGTTAAGTGAGATGGAAGAACGAGGAGTGATCGAACCCTCAAGTGCAGCGTGGGTATCACCTATATTGCTTGTTAACAAACCGGATGGTAGCAAACGAATGTGCCTAGACTTTAGAAGGGTTAATGAACACTTGTCAATGGATGTGTTCCCACTACCTAGATTAGATGATTTAGTGGGACATGCAGCCGGGCATCAATTTTATATAACATTAGATTTAAAGGATGCCTATTTTCAAATAGAGTTGAATGAGAAAAGTCGGAACTTAACCACCTTTTCGGATGGGGTATCATTGTACCGTTTCCGAAGGTTACCCTTTGGACTGAGTTGTGCACCAGCCATCTTTTCTCGCAAAATGGCTGAGCTATTAAACCCATTGTTACGTGAGGGATGGGTTAAAAATTACTTAGATGATGTTATTATATGGGCTGATGATTTTTCACAATTAATGCAACGCCTTAAAAAATTATTCCAATTATTCAGTGAACAGGGTGTAAAACTAAACCTAACCAAGTGTGATTTTGTAAAAAGAGAGGTAAAGTTTCTGGGACATAAGGTATCAAAGAATGGTAGTTTGCCAGATCCTAAGAATTTGGAGGCCATAAGTAAACAGTTACCACCAAGGAATGTAAAGGAAGTCAGGCGTTTCATCAGAATGTGTGGATTTTATAGCAGCTTTGTACCAAATTTCTCTAAAATTGCCACACCCTTAACCAATCTTACGAGGGCTAACACTGTTTTTCAGTGGAATGATAAGTGTCAGGAAGCCTTCGAAATACTAAAGGAAAAATTAATGACACCTCCTATTTTAGCTAAATACCAACCAGAATTACCCCTAGTATTAGTCACCGATGCTAGTGATGAGTATGTAGGAGTGGTCCTACATCAGGTACAAGTAGACCAGACAGTCCGACCATTAGGATATTTTTCAAAGAAACTTAATTCTTATGAAAAAAGATATAGTGTAACTGACAAGGAGGCAATGGCAGTGGTATTGGCGTGTCGCCATTATCACCATTATTTGTGGGGAACGACATTCGTAATTCAAACCGATCATCAACCACTAACCAGTATTTTCCGACGTAGAACAAAGTCACCAAGGGTCACAAGATGGATGTTAGAGATGAGGGAATATAATTTCCAAATAAGATATGTAAAGGGGAAAGACAACGTAGTGGCAGACCAATTATCTAGGCCAGTACAAGTAATATCACGCCCACCAGTATTTACATGGTTGGGGTTGACAAAGGAAGCATTTATGCAGGCGCAGAGAAATGATGCCACCTGGAGTGAATTGCTTGACTATTTTGAGGGAGGTCAGGTGCCCAGGCGGAAAATAGCCCGAGCCACTTTAGACCAATTCGAAGTAAATGAGGGAATCCTCCATTATGTGAGGACTTATGAAGATGAGAGTTATTATTATACTGTAGTTGTACCTAAAACATTAGTAAAGGTAGCATTAGAACTAGCTCATGATCAGTCAGGACATTTTGGACAATTCAAAACTATTAAGAAAGCAGAGGAATTGTATTATTGGCCAACATTACGGTCTGATGTAGTCAAATATATTAAACAATGTCTAAATTGCCAGCAATATAAGTATAATAAGGGTCTGTCCCAGCAATATCAAGAACTACCCACCATCATACAACCCTTAGACAGAATTGCCATAGATTTGACTGATATGACCTCTGGTGCAGAGGGTAACAGATATATCTTAACTATCATAGACCATTTTTCACGATACACCAAATTTTACCCCCTAAAAAGTAAACACGCCAAGGGAATTGTTGCTAGGCTCACCCAGTTTGTTACAGACTTTGGCGGCCCTAGATCGTTGCTGTGTGACAACGCCAGGGAGTTTACCGGCCAAGAAATGCGGACCTGGGCAGACCAGCATGGTGTGGAACTACTATTCTCCACACCTTATCATCCCCAGTCCAACGGGATGATAGAGAGGATGCACCGGACGGTGTTGGCCCAGCTGTGTGAGGGCTATCCACAACGTTGGCCTTCCATGCTGGCCGAATGTCAGTCTGTGATGAACTCAGCCGTCCACAGTAGTACCAAGGTGACGCCTTATGTGGCATTCTTCGGGAGACATCAGCCCCGCAACATCTCGGCACCGCTACTAAATATTCCATCCGATACTGACAATACAGGAAGAATGAAACAAATGATACAAGAAGCAAGTACGGTATCACTTAGGAGGTATCGGGCGGTAGCCAATAGGCATAGAAAAAATGAAAAAGTAGAACGAGGAGCACTAGTGTGGGTAAAACAGGAAACAATTATACCGGGTACCTGTGCCAAACTGAACCAGAAATGGAAGGGCCCATATAAAGTGGTAGAAGTTATAAGAAATGGATTGGTGTATTTATTAGAGGACCCATTTACTGGGAAAAACATCCAGAGGGCTGCAGAAAAAATCAAGCCCTATGTGTGCAGAAATGACCTAATAGTGCAACCAGAGGAAGTGGAAGAAGGTGATGGACAAGATGAGGAGGAGGATATGGTACTTCCTCCACGACAGAGACGACCTCCCAGAAGGCTTCTGGAGGAAATTTAGAAAATAAGCCTGGAAGTTAGAAAATCACCAAATGATAGGAAAAATTTTTATAAACAAATATATTGGAAAAATAGAAAATAAACCAAATGGGAAATAGAAGTAAAAAAAAAAAATGAATATATGGAAAAATTAGAAAAATAATCCAAATAATGGGAAATAAATGTGATAAAATAATATATTGAAAATTAGAAAATATAACAGTGGAAATTAAAAGTAGAAAAAAAATAGGGCAAAAGTTGAAAAGAAAAAGTTGGAAAAATGTCATGGTTCCCTATGTCCTGAAGTCAAAAGAGGGCACCATTCATCACAAGAGCTAGAAACCCAGCTCATAATTTTTTTTGTGTGTAGTTATGGGTGTTAAGTGACACTTGGTTTTAATGGGAAGAGGAGGTGATGGTGGGGAGGAGATATCCACCCCTCCAATTCCATAGGGCTCTTCCAGTATACAGTCAGGGCCATTGTCAGGGCCCCTGTATCACTTACTGCATTCCGGGTTATCATGCCTTGCAGAGTCTGAGGTTTGAATGGAGGAGTGAATGATAAAAGAATGAATGAATAGAATGTATGAAAACTCAGATAATGCTTGGGATAATCGCGGGTGGGTTTAGTGACGGTAGAACCTTAAGGAAGTTCTCCCGGGGTTATGGAACTTGACAAAGGATTCTGACTGGGACGAGGTGTCAATAATATCTAGGGTATTTAAAGTAAGGTAGAGAGTGGGTGAGTTGGAAAGGCCGGAAGAGAGACAATTTGTCCCTCTTATTGAGCGGGAATTAACACCTCCATTCTCACCATCTTTGATGAGACATGAGCCAGTTCAACGACCACAGTTATCCCCAGTTCATCATAGGATAAATACTCAGGTTTTTCAGCCAACAACAGAAGATTACCATCTACCACCCGTAACTTTTAATCCAAATGTATCAAACCTGGCAAGGAACATTACTCCACCATTAGTTAAACCCCGTGATATCACTAAATTAGAACTGGATACATTGCAAAGCTTGGATTCCTCGGCTCGTTTACAAATGTTCTTTGAGGCAGTTGAAAGGTGCACAGAAGATTCTTGTACTCGTGTGGAAGTAGCGAAATCCCGAGTAGACAATGATTTAGCAGTCCTAATACATACTGCCCAGAAAAGGGGAGAAATATTTACATGGGGTGATTTGAGAACTTATTTTACGAGAAAATTTAAAGTGGAATTAAATTTTGATCAAGCTTGGAGACAATGTGATAAATTTCAGTATGATTGGATAGAAAATCCGCAAACCTTTGCCCATCAATATAAGTGCCATTATGCAGCAATACAGGGTAGATTTCAAGGTCAACAGTTACCAGAAAGGGATAGAATGATAAAACGAAAGTTGTTACAAGGTTTTCCTCGAAATAATAGGGATAGGCTAGAATCTTTCATGGATGATCATATTCCACTAAAGGATTTCCTTGAAAGAGTAGAAAATGAAAGAATGTTAATGATGCAAAAACGAGAGCCAATTGAGATATTGCCACAGGCAGATAGGCAAATGGCAAATGAGCCTAACCAAGATAAAGAAAAAGGTGCAGTAGAAATGGAAGTAGTACAATTAGGTAAGATGGTAGAGGAGTTAAAACGAAATATGGAAAAGTTGTCATCAGGGGGTAAATCCCAAACTTCTAAGTATTGCGCTTTTTGTAAAAAGAACACTCATGACTATAAAGATTGTTGGAGCAAACCAGAAAAAGGTAAATGTTTTAATTGTTTGCGTCCTGGTTGTTGGAGTAATAGTCCCACATGTCCTGGAAAAGCTACTTATAGACCAGGTTTTTCGGGGTATGGCCCTCCACAACATAATGGTACTGGTTATTCTAATTACTATCAAACCAGAAATATAATAGGAACAAGGGAAGATGTGTCACCTGTCATTAATATTATAGTAAATGGTAAGGTGTGTGCAGCTATTATTGACACCGGAAGTGTCATAACTTTAATAAAGAAAAGTGCTGTCAAACGGCTAGGGTTACAAATAGATACGACCAAGGGTAGAACTAATCCAGTTGGGATTACTGGAAAACATCTTAAGGTACAGTTGCGGAAGGGAGTTTCTTTATCACCCTGGGCTCCTCTATACCCTACCCCACAAGGAGGTGACGGAGGTGTAGAGAGTTGAACATATAACGACGGAGATGATTGGTCGATAAGTTGCTACGAAAGTTTAGTGATAATATAACCTTATTATATCTAAACAAGAGAGCATTGTGGTGAACTAAATATATTATGTTTATTTGCCATATATACAGTACATGAAGAACAGTAGCATACATTGTTAATGAGGAACTGAATTATAACGCATACTGAAATAACTCGTATTTTATTCTCAGTTGTGGTTGTCATACATCAGCCAACTGGTGGTGATGGGAGGGGATCTGCCTGGCATTGCTTCACGGGCTCACGGCTCGTGCTGTGATTCGTTTTATGGCTTCAAATATTAATTTCTACCTTAGTAATAGGGATAGGTTATATGCTTTTTATATAATTATAGACAAATTTATAACGATTTACATTTACAGATAGTGAAGTAGTGTTATCGTTTGTTGTTAATTTTGTCATCTGTTTTCTTATTTATTTTCAGTACGAACTATTAAAATTTATTTTAATAGAGTCTAGTGAGATGAAGAACGTTGAGTTCAAATAAGCATTTGCTTGACAAAATGGTAAGAACAACACTCTATGACGAGGAGCCTTTATTGACGACGTTTCGCTATTGCTTCTTCAGGTCAAAGGCACATCCATATAACATACAGTACTGTGTAACTTATAGTTCTATTTTTATTTGTATGTGACTGTATTCTGTTTTGTTCCACTTCCTCCGTTACCATTCCATGTATTTTTTTTATTTGCCCCGATGTTCTTTCCTTTCCCATTATCAGCTCGTCCTCTCCGCCTCTCCCCCCCCCCCATTCTACCTCCGTTTCCTTCCTCCTGCGTGAATTCACCCACCCCTACTCTCTTTCCCCCTCCCAACTTCTCTTTCCTCCCTCCTCCCGCCTATCTCGTGACCATTCCGCCTCTCCCCCTCTATGAGTGGTATACATATATATTCGTTTACTCTACCTGTCCTCATTCATACCTGAAGAGGGCTACGTGATGTAACCGAAAAGTCGTATATCTATTTCAATAAATTACAAATAAATGTGGGTTTTTCACGAGACTTCTGCATTCACGGCATTGTGAATTTTTCTAGTTCATTATACATTTATATATTTATTCTATAGCAAAATGTATAACATATATATATATATATATATATATATATATAAGGGACTACAAAGCCTGACCCCACCAGAAACTTGGTTTAACTTTTCTCAGCTTATATATATATATATATATATATATATATATATATATATATATATATATATATATATATATATATATATATATATATATATATATATATATATATATATATATTCTCTTTCAAACAAACGAGGTTGAATGAAATGGCTTGCTCTGCATTAATGAGTTTATTATTTATATTTTCAATATCTCTTACAGTTTTTCTTAAGTCTTCACTTAGATGGTAGATAAGTGAAAATATAAATAATAAACTCATTAATGCAGAACAAGCCATTTCCTTCAACCTTGTTTGTTTGAAAGAGAATATACTCCCTGGCTACACCAACATATATATATATATATATATATGTGTGTGTGTGTGTGTGTGTGTGTGTGTGTGTGTGTGCAAATCTGTTTTAATATTGTAGAAAACCTCATAACAAGTCCTCTCCATTCATCACAAACGAAATTTTCTACCATCATAATAATCATCTCTCTCTCTCTCTGTTTGTCTTTCTCTCCCTCTCTCTCTGTCCATCTGTTTGTATGTTTCGTCCTCTTTCTCTCACTCTACCCCTCCCCCACTTCCACTCGCTCACTCAAACTCTCTGAGAATGGAGACCTGCTTAATATGTAGGGCCATATGTATAAAAATATTTATGTGAATGGGTTTATAGTTATGTAATGCAGTTTATGATTGAGGGTTTACCAAGTGACCTGAATGAGAATTCTTAGGGATACTGAATACCAATATATTTGTTTTATCTTCATTGTTGCCATGTTTCCAATGTAAACATTGCAATTGTCATTAGCTTTATTCTGTCATCATTTCTGTTATTATATATAGTTTGTCAGCCTTAACGGCAACCTGGCTATCTCCGCCCCTTTTTGCTCTCGTTTCCTCCCTACCTCTCCTCAAGCACCCCCAACACACACCCAGTTCCCTCGCTCACCACCGCCTGTATACTCCCCCGCAACCTCCACACCCCCCCCCCTACCACCTACGCCTCTACCCTTCCCCATGGAGCGAGCATGAATGCAGAAGTCTCGTGAAAAACCCACATTTATTTGTAATTTATTGAAATAGATATACGACTTTTCGGTTACATCACGTAGCCCTCTTCAGGTATGAATGAGGACAGGTAGAGTAAACGAATATATATGTATACCACTCATAGAGGGGGAGAGGCGGAATGGTCACGAGATAGGCGGGAGGAGGGAGGAAAGAGAAGTTGGGAGGGGGAAAGAGAGTAGGGGTGGGTGAATTCACGCAGGAGGAAGGAAACGGAGGTAGAATGGGGGGGGGGAGAGGCGGAGAGGACGAGCTGATAATGGGAAAGGAAAGAACATCGGGGCAAATAAAAAAAATACATGGAATGGTAACGGAGGAAGTGGAACAAAACAGAATACAGTCACATACAAATAAAAATAGAACTATAAGTTACACAGTACTGTATGTTATATGGATGTGCCTTTGACCTGAAGAAGCAATAGCGAAACGTCGTCAATAAAGGCTCCTCGTCATAGAGTGTTGTTCTTACCATTTTGTCAAGCAAATGCTTATTTGAACTCAACGTTCTTCATCTCACTAGACTCTATTAAAATAAATTTTAATAGTTCGTACTGAAAATAAATAAGAAAACAGATGACAAAATTAACAACAAACGATAACACTACTTCACTATCTGTAAATGTAAATCGTTATAAATTTGTCTATAATTATATAAAAAGCATATAACCTATCCCTATTACTAAGGTAGAAATTAATATTTGAAGCCATAAAACGAATCACAGCACGAGCCGTGAGCCCGTGAAGCAATGCCAGGCAGATCCCCTCCCATCACCACCAGTTGGCTGATGTATGACAACCACAACTGAGAATAAAATACGAGTTATTTCAGTATGCGTTATAATTCAGTTCCTCATTAACAATGTATGCTACTGTTCTTCATGTACTGTATATATGGCAAATAAACATAATATATTTAGTTCACCACAATGCTCTCTTGTTTAGATATAATAAGGTTATATTATCACTAAACTTTCGTAGCAACTTATCGACCAATCATCTCCGTCGTTATATGTTCAACTCTCTACACCTCCGTCACCTCCTTGTGGGGTAGGGTATAGAGGAGCCCAGGGTGATAAAGAAACTCCCTTCTGCAACTGTACTAGGTATGGTGCAGATTGAAGTCCATGTGGGAGATCAGGGAGTAAGTAGTCAGTGGGTAACGGTAGTACCAGATGTATATTTAGACAGGGAAATTTTACTGGGTTGTGAGATAATCAGTAAGTCAAGCTTAACTTGGAATTGTAAGGATAAGGAAATGATTTGGGGAGGTGCTCCGTATCAGGTAAATCATATAAGGTTGTGACGCCGAACGATTAAACAAATAAGAGAGCATACTAAAGCTCAAATTCTTGATGAGAATCGAAGAAAGGTACATATAAAAGATAATGTAAAGTTGGAACCGTACCAAGCCAAGGTCATACGTACAGAAGTGAGTGAGCCACCGGGTACAACACTACTGATTAGGCCCCACAGAAATTGCTCATTCTGATCTAGTCTCTGCTGGTGGCAGCCATTATTAGCGATCTCCCTTGGTGTAAAGTGAACCACGTGGTACTTAGAAAATTAACTACAGTTGCTGGCAATTTTAAATTTTCATTTATAATATTGAGATTAGGATGTGATTTTTTTTTTGTATTAACTATATTTCGGCCTTATTGTGCAAAATTTATTATTAGGAATTATTTGAAATATTGTGGGAGGGGGGACACTTCATGTAATATTTTTTTGTATATGTTCTTAGATCTGTCACTAGCGAGGCACGGAATTATTCCTGTCCTAGTATACAGAAAAGGGAGTAGGAACTGTATTAAGGGAGGGGGGATATTTCATAGTAATAATTGTTTTTGTTTTGGATTTATGTGTTAGCTCTGTCAACTGGCGAGACTCGGAATTATTCCTATCCTAGTTGACAGAACTGGGAGTAGGTAATATTAGCAAAGGGGGGGGGGGACAGAAATTATTATTATAGGGAACTTGTTGTACATGTAACAAATAGGTGAAGATAATAAACGGGTTTATAATTGTCTGAGTATTTCCGTCACCGATATAACAAATAGACTGTGTACCTATATAGAGGTTAGTTCTCCATTCACAACACTGATCATATCCCCGTTAAAATTGTAGTCTGGGTTGCTTACTCGCGAGCCTTCTTAACGTAACGTTACGCTACCCTTCCGGTGTGTGCTCACTTGGTTCCTCTGATCGACTTTGGTCTGGTGGTGGCAGCGTTTCCCCAGTACTGTAGAGGAGCTGGACTTGTCCTTTGTATGATTTATTTTTGGTATTCGCAAGGCAAGTCCTGTTCCTCATCGGTATCTTGTTTTTTTTTCCAGACCAGGTTGATAAAGGTTAAAGGTCCGCCAATGAGTGGCAGTCAATGGGACAGAGTGTATCACACACTGTGTGTATGAAACACAACTATAGCACGCATCACAAGGATGATGAGTGGCCCAAAGACCTCTCCACCCACGTGAGACCCGAGTCAGCCTCAGCTATGGCTGCGTAAGCAGGAAGACCTCAGACAGCTGACTCAAACCCCCCACCCCCTGCTCACAGGGGTGGTAACCTCTGGCATCAGTGAAAGATTTTTATCGTGTCCCGAGCAAGGATCGAACGCTGGGCCGCAGGATTGCAGCCGCAGACTCTAGCACTGTGCTAGCCAGAAGCTATAGGATAGAGTTGTAGCATACACTGGTTGTTTTTTTTTTTGTTTGTTTTGTTAAAGGCAGTAGATTTTTGTTTCCCTCCACAAGTAGAGTAAAAATAGAAAAATCAAAGAGTAACGTAAGGGGACAAAAATAGAGCTTTTACACTAACCAGTGTAAAAACGCTATTTTTCCTGATCCCCTGTTTTTTTTATTGCTCCTACACCACCAACAGCCCCTTCACTCTGCACTTCTAATGCTTCTGCCATGATTTCTGCTCTAACGGCACTACGTGTTATCATTTTCCTTGTAATAGTTAATTTTTATCTACTCCCCCCTTTTTACTTTAATTTCCCAATTTACGTTACTTTATTCGTTACTTTACTTCCTTAATCTTTCCTCCCAGTGACCTATTACTTCTTTCAATTTTCTTTGTATTTTCCTTTGTCCCTCTCTATCAAAATGTACCCCGTCCTGTGCTAAATGTTCCCCTATTTCTTTACTGTTAAAATTGATATAATTGAATATTCTACTATTGCCCACTATCTTATTCACCGATTTTTGTATTTTTCTATATCTTTCACTGGGAATTGGCCTACCTCCTGGATAAATTCTATTTTCTATTTCTACAATTATAACTTTTGAGCCACATTCCTTTTCAATAAATTTTGCTATTTCTAATATTTCATTAACCAATACCCGCGGTTGAGTTTCTTCCTTAATATCGTTACTTCCCAACCACAATATAGTGAGATCATGCCTCCACCTACTCACACTTTGCAGTCTCTCATCACTATAAAATGATTGGGCACGGGCACCGGGTGATCGATAAACAACTACCTGAGCACCGTCAACCGTCAGTTCTCGAGGAACTTGACTGTGTCCTACTATTGATACCCTAAACATCCGACCCAATTCCACGGATCTCCGCTAAAACAATTTTTCCGGGTCTGATTGATCCCACCTTAGCTGGCACCAGAGGTCATATCAGTCAAATCTATGGCAATTCTGTCTAAGGGTTGTATGATGGTGGGTAGTTCTTGATATTGCTGGGACAGACCCTTATTATACTTATATTGCTGGCAATTTAGACATTGTTTAATATATTTGACTACATCAGACCGTAATGTTGGCCAATAATACAATTCCTCTGCTTTCTTAATAGTTTTGAATTGTCCAAAATGTCCTGACTGATCATGAGCTAGTTCTAATGCTACCTTTACTAATGTTTTAGGTACAACTACAGTATAATAATAACTCTCATCTTCATAAGTCCTCACATAATGGAGGATTCCCTCATTTACTTCGAATTGGTCTAAAGTGGCTCGGGCTATTTTCCGCCTGGGCACCTGACCTCCCTCAAAATAGTCAAGCAATTCACTCCAGGTGGCATCATTTCTCTGCGCCTGCATAAATGCTTCCTTTGTCAACCCCAACCATGTAAATACTGGTGGGCGTGATATTACTTGTACTGGCCTAGATAATTGGTCTGCCACTACGTTGTCTTTCCCCTTTACATATCTTATTTGGAAATTATATTCCCTCATCTCTAACATCCATCTTGTGACCCTTGGTGACTTTGTTCTACGTCGGAAAATACTGGTTAGTGGTTGATGATCGGTTTGAATTACGAATGTCGTTCCCCACAAATAATGGTGATAATGGCGACACGCCAATACCACTGCCATTGCCTCCTTGTCAGTTACACTATATCTTTTTTCATAAGAATTAAGTTTCTTTGAAAAATATCCTAATGGTCGGACTGTCTGGTCTACTTGTACCTGATGTAGGACCACTCCTACATACTCATCACTAGCATCGGTGACTAATACTAGGGGTAATTCTGGTTGGTATTTAGCTAAAATAGGAGGTGTCATTAATTTTTCCTTTAGTATTTCGAAGGCTTCCTGACACTTATCATTCCACTGAAAAACAGTGTTAGCCCTCGTAAGATTGGTTAAGGGTGTGGCAATTTTAGAGAAATTTGGTACAAAGCTGCTATAAAATCCACACATTCCGATGAAACGCCTGACTTCCTTTACATTCCTTGGTGGTAACTGTTTACTTATGGCCTCCAAATTCTTAGGATCTGGCAAACTACCATTCTTTGATACCTTATGTCCCAGAAACTTTACCTCTCTTTTTACAAAATCACACTTGGTTAGGTTTAGTTTTACACCCTGTTCACTGAATAATTGGAATAATTTTTTAAGGCGTTGCATTAATTGTGAAAAATCATCAGCCCATATAATAACATCATCTAAGTAATTTTTAACCCATCCCTCACGTAACAATGGGTTTAATAGCTCAGCCATTTTGCGAGAAAAGATGGCTGGTGCACAACTCAGTCCAAAGGGTAACCTTCGGAAACGGTACAATGATACCCCATCCGAAAAGGTGGTTAAGTTCCGACTTTTCTCATTCAACTCTATTTGAAAATAGGCATCCTTTAAATCTAATGTTATATAAAATTGATGCCCGGCTGCATGTCCCACTAAATCATCTAATCTAGGTAGTGGGAACACATCCATTGACAAGTGTTCATTAACCCTTCTAAAGTCTAGGCACATTCGTTTGCTACCATCCGGTTTGTTAACAAGCAATATAGGTGATACCCACGCTGCACTTGAGGGTTCGATCACTCCTCGTTCTTCCATCTCACTTAACATTTTACCAATTGTTTCTTTTGCGTGTTCGGGATATCGATACATTGGGGATCTACAAGGGTTCGGATTTGATACCGCTATGTTGGCTGGTTCTCCTTCAATCTTCCCAAGTTCTTTCTCACTAAGCATAAACAATTTATCATGGTCTAGGACAACTCGTGTTAGCTGCCTTAATTGTTCTTCATCAAGATGTTTCCAATTTTGTTTGTTAATTAACAGTTGCAATCTTTCCTGTCTTGTACCTTGCTCTTTTACTTTATCATGGTGTGGCATCAATTCATTGGCTATTGTTACTATGTTTACCGGGGATTTAAGCTCAATATTAATTGATGAATCATCCTCGATAAGTGCTACTATGGTATTTTTCTTTACCAACTTCGATATTTTGGTGGTATTATCTAGGGTGATGGGAACAGTTCCTTCCGCATCTACCGTTACTAACAAAAGAGTAGTTTGTGATGAGCAATTTCTGTGGGGCCTAATCAGTAGTGTTGTACCCGGTGGCTCACGCACTTCTGTACGTATGACCTTGGCTTGGTACGGTTCCAACTTTACATTATCTTTTATATGTACCTTTCTTCGATTCTCATCAAGAATTTGAGCTTTAGTATGCTCTCTTATTTGTTTAATCGTTCGGCGTCACAACCTTATATGATTCACCTGATACGGAGCACCTCCCCAAATCATTTCCTTTTCCTTACAATTCCAAGTTAAGCTTGATTTACTGATTATCTCACAACCCAGTAAAATTTCCCTGTCTAAATATACATCTGGTACTACCGTTACCCACTGACTACTTACTCCCTGATCTCCCACATGGACTTCAATCTGCACCATACCTAGTACCTTAAGATGTTTTCCAGTAATCCCAACTGGATTAGTTCTACCCTTGGTCGTATCTATTTGTAACCCTAGCTGTTTGACAGCACTTTTCTTTATTAAAGTTATGACACTTCCGGTGTCAATAATAGCTGCACACACCTTACCATTTACTATAATATTAATGACAGGTGACACATCTTCCCTTGTTCCTATTATATTTCTGGTTTGATAGTAATTAGAATAACCAGTACCATTATGTTGTGGAGGGCCATACCCCGAAAAACCTGGTCTATAAGTAGCTTTTCCAGGACATGTGGGACTATTACTCCAACAACCAGGACGCAAACACTTAAAACATTTACCTTTTTCTGGGTTGCTCCAACAATCTTTATAGTCATGAGTGTTCTTTTTACAAAAAGGGCAATACTTAGAAGTTTGGGATTTACCCCCTGATAACCTTTCCATATTTCGTTTTAACTCCTCTACCATCTTACCTAGGGTAAGGTGGGGTAAAAGGCCCCTGTGAGGTAAAAGGCCTCCCCCATGTTTCTTGCTTATTACTGGCGTGAGTACTCAAATCAGCTGATTGGTGTATCAGTGCCCTCTGTGTGCAGTTTGCTGCACTAATACCTCAGAGGAAGGAGAGAGGGGAAGAAGGCAACACGTGTTTTCTTCATCTGGCCACATTTCATGTAAGTGTAATCTTAAATCAGTGATAGTTTTTGCAAATGTTTTGTGTGCAAAGTGAGTAACATAGCTATAGTTAGTTGGCATAAAAACTTAGAATTGCCATGCAGTGTAGTTCAGTCATAAAAATACTGCTGTGGAAGAGTGAGGGTTTGTTTATTTCAACATGGCGACTGGGGGTAAAAAGCCTACCCTGCTGTGGGGCAAGTTGCCTACTAGGGAGGCTTTTTACCCCATCTTGTTCTTTGTATTTGGTGTTTACATTTTGAATTTTTCTTTCTGTCTTATCAGTTATCAGTACGGAAACCAGAGGCCACAAGTATGTCAAGAGCTGTAGGATTCAACCGTCCTCAGGTAGAAATTTTTTTTTTAAATGTACCGTGAAGTATTATCTGAAGGCAACTACAGCCCACGACATGTCTGGAATATGGATGAGACAGGCATAACAACAGTGCAGAAACCTGTTAATATTGTGGCAACTAAAGGAGCAAAATCAGTTGGACGTATAACTAGTGGAGAACGAGGACAGACTACATCCGTTCTTTTTGCTATGAATGCAGCTGGGACATATCTTCCTCCAGTGTTCATATTCGCTCGAAAGAGGACAACTCCACTTCTTATGACTGGCAGCCCACCTGGATCAATTTAAAATGCACCGGAAATGAATGGTCAGATGCTGATTGTTTCTTAACCTGGTTACGTCACTTTGCTACTCTTGCAAAGCCAACCCAGGAGGAAAAGCACATTATAATTCTAGATGGCCACCACAGTCACAAGACTCTCGCTGCTGTTGACTTTGTAAGAGAAAATGGCATCATTTTGATAACTTTGCCTCCACACTGTACCCACAAACTGCAACCTCTGGATGTAGCGTATTTCAAATCATTGAAGGCTTCCTACAATAGAGCAGTAGATAACTGGATGCTTGTGAATGCAGGAAAACGCGTCACACAGTATAATGTGGCAGAATTATGTGCCACTGCTTTCACGAAAACAGCCACTATTGATAAAGCCATAAATGGCTTTAGAGCAACTGGAATATGGCCATTCAATGATGATATATTTACAGATGAGGACTTCATAGCAGCACAACTAACGGAGGAGGAGTCAGTTAATGCCACAAGCCCTACCATGAACCCACAAGCCTGTCCTGCTTCTACTGGAAAGAGTGACAATCCAAATGAGAGTCAGGAATCAGATGCTGACACTAACACAAGCGGTCCATCGGTTCAAGATCCTACCGTTCTTCAATCAGAGGACCCACAGCCTGGAACATCCACAGGTGTTCAAGCAAAGAGTGTTCTTACAAATCTCTGTAGCCCCCCTAAAACAGCTGGGAAACGAGCTAGAAAAAGGAAAGCACAAAAATCTGAAGTCATAACATCATCACCCTACAAAAAGCAGCTGCTTGAAAAGAACAAATCTACATCTGTTTCAAGAAAAAAGAAAGTATCAATGAAAGGCAAGAAGATCCCTTCCCCACTATCATCTGATGATGAGGAATGGCCGTGTCTTGTGTGTGGGTCATCTTTTGCTAGCAGCAGACCTTCTGAAAAATGGGTGCAGTGCACATCGTGCAAAAAATGGTCACATGAAGAGTGCACACCTGGATTTGACTGGTATATATGTCACAATTGTGATTCTGATGAAGACTAAAGAGTCCTATTCATTACACAGATTCATATGATATTCATTTTTGGTTTTATAAGTTCTAATCTGTAGTTGCAGAAGACAGAACAAGCATTTTAAGGAGCAGTAATCCTCAAATTATATATTTTTGTTTTGTTTAGCTACAGTACCTTTTTAGTTTGCATGTTGTTCTGCTTACAGTATTCTGCATACAATCATTCTTATGGTCCAGGGGAAAGGAACTACTAAGAAAGCTTTAAAAACACCAAAAATTTACTTTAAGTTTCAAAGAGAAATGTGTAAAAGGTTATTTTTATATAGTTTGTTTACAAATTATATATATTTTTTATGCAGCATTAAAATTAATGCATTAATTTCTATTAAAAATGTTGTTTCATTGATGAAAAAAAAAATAATAATGTGGGGCAAAAGGCCCATCCACTAGGCTTCTTACCCCAGGCATGGGGTAAGAGGCCCATTTCTTGTATTTTTTTTAAATCACATTTTCACTATTACGAAAACTTAGCAGAGAAACATGAGGTTCACCAATAGTAGTACATTAACCAGGCTTTCTAGCTGTATATGTGTCAGATTAATAACTGCAGTATTGTAGACACAACAGGCATTTTTCCTTAAGGGGGGCTTCCTACCCCACTCTACCCTAATTGTACTACTTCCATTTCTACTGCACCTTTTTCTTTATCTTGGTTAGGCTCATTTGCCATTTGCCTTTCTGCCTGTGGCAATATCTCAATTGGCTCTCGTTTTTGCATCATTAACATTCTTTCATTTTCTACTCTTTCAAGGAAATCCTTTAGTGGAATATGATCATCCATGAAAGATTCTAGCCTATCCCTATTATTTCGAGGAAAACCTTGCAACAACTTTCGTTTTATCATTCTATCCCTTTCTGGTAACTGTTGACCTTGAAATCTACCCTGTATTGCTGCATAATGGCACTTATATTGATGGGCAAAGGTTTGCGGATTTTCTATCCAATCATATTGAAATTTATCACATTGTCTCCAAGCTTGATCAAAATTTAATTCCACTTTAAATTCTCTCGTAAAATAAGTTCTCAAATCACGCCATGTAAATATTTCTCCCCTTTTCTGGGCAGTATGTATTAGGACTGCTAAATCATTGTCTACTCGGGATTTCGCCACTTCCACACGAGTACAAGAATCTTCTGTGCACCTTTCAACTGCCTCAAAGAACATTTGTAAACGAGCCGAGGAATCCAAGCTTTGCAATGTATCCAGTTCTAGTTTAGTGATATCACGGGGTTTAACTAATGGTGGAGTAATGTTCCTTGCCAGGTTTGATACATTTTGATTATTAGTTACGGTTGATAATGGAGGGTGTACTACAGGGGTTATATTTGGGCAAAAAGTTACGGGTGGCAGATGGTAATTTTCGGTTGTTGGCTGAAAAAACTGAGTATTTATCCATCAAAGATGGTGAGAATGGAGGTGTTAATTCCCGCTCAATAAGAGGGACAAATTGTCTCTCTTCCGGCCTTTCCAACTCACCCACTCTCTCCGTTAAGTTACTAATTTGCTCTGTCACGTCTTTTAAGTTATCTAACCCCTGTAACTCCTGTACTTTCTTTGCTATTACAGCCACTTGTTCCGCCATTAACCTCAACTCCCTCAGTTCGAATCTTACTTCGCTATTTATCTCCTGATCCCTTGTTTTTTCGATTGCTCCTACACCACCAACCGCCCCTTCACTCTGCACTTCTAATGCTTCTGCCATGATTTCTGCTCTAATGGCACCACGTGTTATCATTTTCCTTGTAATAGTTTTAATTTTTATCTACTCCCCCCTTTTTACTTTAATTTCCCAATTTACGTTACTTTATTCGTTACTTTACTTCCTTAATCTTTCCTCCCAGTGACCTATTACTTCTTTCAATTTTCTTTGTATTTTCCTTTGTCCCTCTCTATCAAAATGTACCCCGTCCTGTGCTAAATGTTCCCCTATTTCTTTACTGTTAAAATTGATATAATTGAATGTTCTACTATTACCCACTATCTTATTCACCGATTTTTGTATTTTTCTATATCTCTCACTGGGAATTGGCCTACCTCCTGGATAAATCCTATTTTCTATTTCTACAATTATAACTTGAGCCACATTCCTTTTCAATAAATTTTGCTATTTCTAATATTTCATTAACCAATACCCGCGGTTGAGTTTCTTCCTTAATATCGTTACTTCCCAACCACAATATAGTGAGATCATGCCTCCACCTACTCACACTTTGCAGTCTCTCATCACTATAAAATGATTGGGCACGGGCACCGGGTGATCGATAAACAACTACCTGAGCACCGTCAACCGTCAGTTCTCGAGGAACTTGACTGTGTCCTACTATTGATACCCTAAACATCCGACCCAATTCCACGGATCTCCGCTAAAACAATTTTTCCGGGTCTGATTGATCCCACCTTAGCTGGCACCAGAGGTCATATCAGTCAAATCTATTGCAATTCTGTCTAAGGGTTGTATGATGGTGGGTAGTTCTTGATATTGCTGGGACAGACCCTTATTATACTTATATTGCTGGCAATTTAGACATTGTTTAATATATTTGACTACATCAGACCGTAATGTTGGCCAATAATACAATTCCTCTGCTTTCTTAATAGTTTTGAATTGTCCAAAATGTCCTGACTGATCATGAGCTAGTTCTAATGCTACCTTTACTAATGTTTTAGGTACAACTACAGTATAATAATAACTCTCATCTTCATAAGTCCTCACATAATGGAGGATTCCCTCATTTACTTCGAATTGGTCTAAAGTGGCTCGGGCTATTTTCCGCCTGGGCACCTGACCTCCCTCAAAATAGTCAAGCAATTCACTCCAGGTGGCATCATTTCTCTGCGCCTGCATAAATGCTTCCTTTGTCAACCCCAACCATGTAAATACTGGTGGGCGTGATATTACTTGTACTGGCCTAGATAATTGGTCTGCCACTACGTTGTCTTTCCCCTTTACATATCTTATTTGGAAATTATATTCCCTCATCTCTAACATCCATCTTGTGACCCTTGGTGACTTTGTTCTACGTCGGAAAATACTGGTTAGTGGTTGATGATCGGTTTGAATTACGAATGTCGTTCCCCACAAATAATGGTGATAATGGCGACACGCCAATACCACTGCCATTGCCTCCTTGTCAGTTACACTATATCTTTTTTCATAAGAATTAAGTTTCTTTGAAAAATATCCTAATGGTCGGACTGTCTGGTCTACTTGTACCTGATGTAGGACCACTCCTACATACTCATCACTAGCATCGGTGACTAATACTAGGGGTAATTCTGGTTGGTATTTAGCTAAAATAGGAGGTGTCATTAATTTTTCCTTTAGTATTTCGAAGGCTTCCTGACACTTATCATTCCACTGAAAAACAGTGTTAGCCCTCGTAAGATTGGTTAAGGGTGTGGCAATTTTAGAGAAATTTGGTACAAAGCTGCTATAAAATCCACACATTCCGATGAAACGCCTGACTTCCTTTACATTCCTTGGTGGTAACTGTTTACTTATGGCCTCCAAATTCTTAGGATCTGGCAAACTACCATTCTTTGATACCTTATGTCCCAGAAACTTTACCTCTCTTTTTACAAAATCACACTTGGTTAGGTTTAGTTTTACACCCTGTTCACTGAATAATTGGAATAATTTTTTAAGGCGTTGCATTAATTGTGAAAAATCATCAGCCCATATAATAACATCATCTAAGTAATTTTTAACCCATCCCTCACGTAACAATGGGTTTAATAGCTCAGCCATTTTGCGAGAAAAGATGGCTGGTGCACAACTCAGTCCAAAGGGTAACCTTCGGAAACGGTACAATGATACCCCATCCGAAAAGGTGGTTAAGTTCCGACTTTTCTCATTCAACTCTATTTGAAAATAGGCATCCTTTAAATCTAATGTTATATAAAATTGATGCCCGGCTGCATGTCCCACTAAATCATCTAATCTAGGTAGTGGGAACACATCCATTGACAAGTGTTCATTAACCCTTCTAAAGTCTAGGCACATTCGTTTGCTACCATCCGGTTTGTTAACAAGCAATATAGGTGATACCCACGCTGCACTTGAGGGTTCGATCACTCCTCGTTCTTCCATCTCACTTAACATTTTACCAATTGTTTCTTTTGCGTGTTCGGGATATCGATACATTGGGGATCTACAAGGGTTCGGATTTGATACCGCTATGTTGGCTGGTTCTCCTTCAATCTTCCCAAGTTCTTTCTCACTAAGCATAAACAATTTATCATGGTCTAGGACAACTCGTGTTAGCTGCCTTAATTGTTCTTCATCAAGATGTTTCCAATTTTGTTTGTTAATTAACAGTTGCAATCTTTCCTGTCTTGTACCTTGCTCTTTTACTTTATCATGGTGTGGCATCAATTCATTGGCTATTGTTACTATGTTTACCGGGGATTTAAGCTCAATATTAATTGATGAATCATCCTCGATAAGTGCTACTATGGTATTTTTCTTTACCAACTTCGATATTTTGGTGGTATTATCTAGGGTGATGGGAACAGTTCCTTCCGCATCTACCGTTACTAACAAAAGAGTAGTTTGTGATGAGCAATTTCTGTGGGGCCTAATCAGTAGTGTTGTACCCGGTGGCTCACGCACTTCTGTACGTATGACCTTGGCTTGGTACGGTTCCAACTTTACATTATCTTTTATATGTACCTTTCTTCGATTCTCATCAAGAATTTGAGCTTTAGTATGCTCTCTTATTTGTTTAATCGTTCGGCGTCACAACCTTATATGATTCACCTGATACGGAGCACCTCCCCAAATCATTTCCTTTTCCTTACAATTCCAAGTTAAGCTTGATTTACTGATTATCTCACAACCCAGTAAAATTTCCCTGTCTAAATATACATCTGGTACTACCGTTACCCACTGACTACTTACTCCCTGATCTCCCACATGGACTTCAATCTGCACCATACCTAGTACCTTAAGATGTTTTCCAGTAATCCCAACTGGATTAGTTCTACCCTTGGTCGTATCTATTTGTAACCCTAGCTGTTTGACAGCACTTTTCTTTATTAAAGTTATGACACTTCCGGTGTCAATAATAGCTGCACACACCTTACCATTTACTATAATATTAATGACAGGTGACACATCTTCCCTTGTTCCTATTATATTTCTGGTTTGATAGTAATTAGAATAACCAGTACCATTATGTTGTGGAGGGCCATACCCCGAAAAACCTGGTCTATAAGTAGCTTTTCCAGGACATGTGGGACTATTACTCCAACAACCAGGACGCAAACACTTAAAACATTTACCTTTTTCTGGGTTGCTCCAACAATCTTTATAGTCATGAGTGTTCTTTTTACAAAAAGGGCAATACTTAGAAGTTTGGGATTTACCCCCTGATAACCTTTCCATATTTCGTTTTAACTCCTCTACCATCTTACCTAGGGTAAGGTGGGGTAAAAGGCCCCTGTGAGGTAAAAGGCCTCCCCCATGTTTCTTGCTTATTACTGGCGTGAGTACTCAAATCAGCTGATTGGTGTATCAGTGCCCTCTGTGTGCAGTTTGCTGCACTAATACCTCAGAGGAAGGAGAGAGGGGAAGAAGGCAACACGTGTTTTCTTCATCTGGCCACATTTCATGTAAGTGTAATCTTAAATCAGTGATAGTTTTTGCAAATGTTTTGTGTGCAAAGTGAGTAACATAGCTATAGTTAGTTGGCATAAAAACTTAGAATTGCCATGCAGTGTAGTTCAGTCATAAAAATACTGCTGTGGAAGAGTGAGGGTTTGTTTATTTCAACATGGCGACTGGGGGTAAAAAGCCTACCCTGCTGTGGGGCAAGTTGCCTACTAGGGAGGCTTTTTACCCCATCTTGTTCTTTGTATTTGGTGTTTACATTTTGAATTTTTCTTTCTGTCTTATCAGTTATCAGTACGGAAACCAGAGGCCACAAGTATGTCAAGAGTTGTAGGATTCAACCGTCCTCAGGTAGAAATTTTTTTTTTAAATGTACCGTGAAGTATTATCTGAAGGCAACTACAGCCCACGACATGTCTGGAATATGGATGAGACAGGCATAACAACAGTGCAGAAACCTGTTAATATTGTGGCAACTAAAGGAGCAAAATCAGTTGGACGTATAACTAGTGGAGAACGAGGACAGACTACATCCGTTCTTTTTGCTATGAATGCAGCTGGGACATATCTTCCCCCAGTGTTCATATTCGCTCGAAAGAGGACAACTCCACTTCTTATGACTGGCAGCCCACCTGGATCAATTTAAAATGCACCGGAAATGAATGGTCAGATGCTGATTGTTTCTTAACCTGGTTACGTCACTTTGCTACTCTTGCAAAGCCAACCCAGGAGGAAAAGCACATTATAATTCTAGATGGCCACCACAGTCACAAGACTCTCGCTGCTGTTGACTTTGTAAGAGAAAATGGCATCATTTTGATAACTTTGCCTCCACACTGTACCCACAAACTGCAACCTCTGGATGTAGCGTATTTCAAATCATTGAAGGCTTCCTACAATAGAGCAGTAGATAACTGGATGCTTGTGAATGCAGGAAAACGCGTCACACAGTATAATGTGGCAGAATTATGTGCCACTGCTTTCACGAAAACAGCCACTATTGATAAAGCCATAAATGGCTTTAGAGCAACTGGAATATGGCCATTCAATGATGATATATTTACAGATGAGGACTTCATAGCAGCACAACTAACGGAGGAGGAGTCAGTTAATGCCACAAGCCCTACCATGAACCCACAAGCCTGTCCTGCTTCTACTGGAAAGAGTGACAATCCAAATGAGAGTCAGGAATCAGATGCTGACACTAACACAAGCGGTCCATCGGTTCAAGATCCTACCGTTCTTCAATCAGAGGACCCACAGCCTGGAACATCCACAGGTGTTCAAGCAAAGAGTGTTCTTACAAATCTCTGTAGCCCCCCTAAAACAGCTGGGAAACGAGCTAGAAAAAGGAAAGCACAAAAATCTGAAGTCATAACATCATCACCCTACAAAAAGCAGCTGCTTGAAAAGAACAAATCTACATCTGTTTCAAGAAAAAAGAAAGTATCAATGAAAGGCAAGAAGATCCCTTCCCCACTATCATCTGATGATGAGGAATGGCCGTGTCTTGTGTGTGGGTCATCTTTTGCTAGCAGCAGACCTTCTGAAAAATGGGTGCAGTGCACATCGTGCAAAAAATGGTCACATGAAGAGTGCACACCTGGATTTGACTGGTATATATGTCACAATTGTGATTCTGATGAAGACTAAAGAGTCCTATTCATTACACAGATTCATATGATATTCATTTTTGGTTTTATAAGTTCTAATCTGTAGTTGCAGAAGACAGAACAAGCATTTTAAGGAGCAGTAATCCTCAAATTATATATTTTTGTTTTGTTTAGCTACAGTACCTTTTTAGTTTGCATGTTGTTCTGCTTACAGTATTCTGCATACAATCATTCTTATGGTCCAGGGGAAAGGAACTACTAAGAAAGCTTTAAAAACACCAAAAATTTACTTTAAGTTTCAAAGAGAAATGTGTAAAAGGTTATTTTTATATAGTTTGTTTACAAATTATATATATTTTTTATGCAGCATTAAAATTAATGCATTAATTTCTATTAAAAATGTTGTTTCATTGATGAAAAAAAAAATAATAATGTGGGGCAAAAGGCCCATCCACTAGGCTTCTTACCCCAGGCATGGGGTAAGAGGCCCATTTCTTGTATTTTTTTTTAAATCACATTTTCACTATTACGAAAACTTAGCAGAGAAACATGAGGTTCACCAATAGTAGTACATTAACCAGGCTTTCTAGCTGTATATGTGTCAGATTAATAACTGCAGTATTGTAGACACAACAGGCATTTTTCCTTAAGGGGGGCTTCCTACCCCACTCTACCCTAATTGTACTACTTCCATTTCTACTGCACCTTTTTCTTTATCTTGGTTAGGCTCATTTGCCATTTGCCTTTCTGCCTGTGGCAATATCTCAATTGGCTCTCGTTTTTGCATCATTAACATTCTTTCATTTTCTACTCTTTCAAGGAAATCCTTTAGTGGAATATGATCATCCATGAAAGATTCTAGCCTATCCCTATTATTTCGAGGAAAACCTTGCAACAACTTTCGTTTTATCATTCTATCCCTTTCTGGTAACTGTTGACCTTGAAATCTACCCTGTATTGCTGCATAATGGCACTTATATTGATGGGCAAAGGTTTGCGGATTTTCTATCCAATCATATTGAAATTTATCACATTGTCTCCAAGCTTGATCAAAATTTAATTCCACTTTAAATTCTCTCGTAAAATAAGTTCTCAAATCACGCCATGTAAATATTTCTCCCCTTTTCTGGGCAGTATGTATTAGGACTGCTAAATCATTGTCTACTCGGGATTTCGCCACTTCCACACGAGTACAAGAATCTTCTGTGCACCTTTCAACTGCCTCAAAGAACATTTGTAAACGAGCCGAGGAATCCAAGCTTTGCAATGTATCCAGTTCTAGTTTAGTTATATCACGGGGTTTAACTAATGGTGGAGTAATGTTCCTTGCCAGGTTTGATACATTTTGATTATTAGTTACGGTTGATAATGGAGGGTGTACTACAGGGGTTATATTTGGGCAAAAAGTTACGGGTGGCAGATGGTAATTTTCGGTTGTTGGCTGAAAAAACTGAGTATTTATCCATCAAAGATGGTGAGAATGGAGGTGTTAATTCCCGCTCAATAAGAGGGACAAATTGTCTCTCTTCCGGCCTTTCCAACTCACCCACTCTCTCCGTTAAGTTACTAATTTGCTCTGTCACGTCTTTTAAGTTATCTAACCCCTGTAACTCCTGTACTTTCTTTGCTATTACAGCCACTTGTTCCGCCATTAACCTCAACTCCCTCAGTTCGAATCTTACTTCGCTATTTATCTCCTGATCCCTTGTTTTTTCGATTGCTCCTACACCACCAACCGCCCCTTCACTCTGCACTTCTAATGCTTCTGCCATGATTTCTGCTCTAATGGCACCACGTGTTATCATTTTCCTTGTAATAGTTTTAATTTTTATCTACTCCCCCCTTTTTACTTTAATTTCCCAATTTACGTTACTTTATTCGTTACTTTACTTCCTTAATCTTTCCTCCCAGTGACCTATTACTTCTTTCAATTTTCTTTGTATTTTCCTTTGTCCCTCTCTATCAAAATGTACCCCGTCCTGTGCTAAATGTTCCCCTATTTCTTTACTGTTAAAATTGATATAATTGAATGTTCTACTATTGCCCACTATCTTATTCACCGATTTTTGTATTTTTCTATATCTCTCACTGGGAATTGGCCTACCTCCTGGATAAATCCTATTTTCTATTTCTACAATTATAACTTGAGCCACATTCCTTTTCAATAAATTTTGCTATTTCTAATATTTCATTAACCAATACCCGCGGTTGAGTTTCTTCCTTAATATCGTTACTTCCCAACCACAATATAGTGAGATCATGCCTCCACCTACTCACACTTTGCAGTCTCTCATCACTATAAAATGATTGGGCACAGGCACCGGGTGATCGATAAACAACTACCTGAGCACCGTCAACCGTCAGTTCTCGAGGAACTTGACTGTGTCCTACTATTGCTACTTTAAACATTCGACCCAATTCCATGGATCTCCGCTAAAACAATTTTTCCGGGTCTGATTTATCCCACCTTAGCTGCCACCAGTGTAAAAGCTCTATTTTTGTCCCCTTACGTTATTCTTTGATTTTACTCTTTTTTTACTCTACTTGTGGAGGGAAACAAAAATCTACTGCCTTTAACAAAACAAAAAAAAACAACCAGTGTATGCTACACTCTATCCTATAGCTGTATCAACCTGGTCTGGAAAAAAAAACAAGATACCGATGAGGAACAGGACTTGCCTTGCGAATACCAAAAATAAATCATACAAAGGACAAGTCCAGCTCCTCTACAGTACTGGGGAAACGCTGCCACCACCAGACCAAAGTCGATCAGAGGAACCAAGTGAGCACACACCGGAAGGGTAGCGTAACGTTACGTTAAGAAGGCTCGCGAGTAAGCAACCCAGACTACAATTTTAACGGGGGTACGATCAGTGTTGTGAAAGGAGAACTAATCTCTATATAGGTACACAGTCTATTTGTTATATCGGTGACGGAAATACTCAGACAATTATAAACCCGTTTATTATATTCACCTATTTGTTACAAGTACAACAAGTTCCCTATAATAATAATTTCTGTCCCCCCCCCTTTGCTAATATTACCTACTCCCTTTTCTGTCAACTAGGATAGGAATAATTCCGGGTCTCGCCAGTTGACAGAGCTAACACATAAATCCAAAACAAAAACAATTATTACTATGAAATATCCCCCCTCCCTTAATACAGTTCCTACTCCCTTTTCTGTCTACTAGGACAGGAATAATTCCGTGCCTCGCTAGTGACAGATCTAAGTACATATAAAAAAAAATATTACATGAAGTGTCCCCCCTCCCACAATATTTCAAATAATTCCTAATAATAAATTTTGCACAATAAGGCCGAAATATAGTTAATACCAAAAAAAAATAACATCCTAATCTCAATATTATAAATGAAACTATAAAATTGCCAGCAAATGTAGTTAATTTTCTTAGTACCACGTGGTTCACTAAACACCAAGGGAGAATGCTATTTAATGGCTGCCACCAGCAGAGACGAGATCAGAATGAGCATGAGAAAAAAAACATACTTTACTTACTATGCCTGAATGTGACCACACAATATTCCTTAGTTAGTTATATCCCATCACGGGACTTAGTAGATTCACCACACTATATTCACAATACTATATTTATGATGAGAGAGAGAGAGTTGGAACTCTTACCTGCCACCAGCAGAGACGAGATCAGAATGAGGTAGTAGCAACTCAGGGTACCGCCTCGCCATCTCCCCCACTCTCACTCTCTTAAGCAAAGTAGTGACCAACTCATCTTAATTTCTGGCAAATCCATCAGTTCTACCCTTACTGGTGTATATAATTACATAACCTAATTTAAACATATAAGTGAGCTCAAATATATTGCTTTCTCCCTTGTGTAAAGTTTTACACTACTGTTATTTACATATTCAAGGCCTGTATTGTTCCGCCAACAAGAAAATGTACTGTCCCGACTGTAGGCCCTAACTAATCTAATTAATTTTCTAAGCAAGTTACAATTAAATGCCGGTAACAGTATAGGAATGTTAGCTTCGTTATTATATATTATAATTAGAAATGCAGGTTATTCCCTGTCTCCATTAAATTATTTTACATTCCTTTCTTAAATCACCGCCTGGCTACTCCCTACAATTCTACACTAAAAACCTATTCTAATACATATAAATATACAACACCCGTAAATATCCCAAATAATAATACATATAAAATAGGGGTGTTACACACACACGCAATATTATGTACTGTACACACACACACACACACACACAATATTATGTACTGTACACACACACACACACACAATATTATGTACTGTACACACACACACATATTATGTACTGTACACACACACACACACACACACAATATTATGTACTGTACACACACACACACACACACATACTATTATGTACTGTACACACACACTATGAAGAAAGACTAGCGAAACTAAAATTACCTAAACTAGAAGAAAGATGAAAGAGAGGTGATATGATTATGGTTTACAAATGTGTCACAGAAAAAGAAAAGATAGATATATATATAACTTATGTCAACAAGGAATACCTACAATGAGAGGACACAGTAAGAAATTAATTAAAAGAAGAGGAGATTAAGATGTACAGAAATATAGCTTTCCAAATAGAGTAATAGACGAATGGAACAAATTACCAGAAGAAGTGGTGTGTGTCAAAAACATACATAACTTTAAAGAAAAATATGATAATTGTGATTTAAAATACGGGACATTACGAGCTTGACTCAATCCTGTAAAGATACAAATAGGTAAGAACATATTATGTACTGTACACATACACACACACACACACACACACACAATTAAACCCAAACACAGTCACTCACCTAGATGGTCAGGTGGCAATCCCTCTCAGCTGGCAACATTGGACACTGGCAACACTGATCTAGGGCTGGATACCACAGTGTTGCCAACTACAGGATAATCGCCCTACATTTTGGAGATTTCAACCTCGCGGCAGAATATCAGTGTTGCCAACTATAGGATAATCGCCCTACATTTTTACAGAATCTGAAAAAAAAATGTTGGGGGTACTATCAAATAAACAAAAAAGAAATATGTTATGAAAATATTATTATATAAACATGTTATGAAAGTACTATTATATAAACAGAAAAAATTGTTAAAAAATTATTATATAAACAAAAAATATATATATTAAGAAAGCATTATTATATAAACAGAAAATAAATATGTTAAGAAAGTATTATTATATAAACAGAAAAGAAATATATATAAAAAGTAATATTAAATACACAGAAAAGAAATATGTTAAGAAAATACTGATAAATAAACAGAAAATAAATATGTTAAGAAAATACTATTAAATAAAATATCTATTACCCTCAATTATCATATTTATGTATGTTTATGCATTTAAAAAAATAATGTATGAAATCATTAGAAAAAATGTAGTTAGGGCGCCCTGTGTTGTTCAGCCAATCAGGTGCCGGCTTTTAAGTGACTAACCCCCCCCCAAAAAAAAAAAAATAATAAATAAATATAAAAAAAAAGAAGCATAGTTTATCACACACAAAAAAGTTAATCACAAAAAAAAAAATTATAATAATAATGATAATAATAATAAGCATAGGTTATCACACACACAAATGAAAAGGATAGTTTATCACAAAAAAAAAAAATAATAATAATAATAAGCCTAGTTTATCACACACAAAAAAAAAGCATAGTTAAAAAAAAATTAATAATAATAATAACAATAATTATAAGCCTAGTTTATCACACACACACAAAAAAAGTATAGTTTATCACACACACACAAAAAAGCATAGTTTATCACCAAAAAAGAAGAAGCATAGTTTAACACAAAAAAAAAGCATAGTTTATCGCACACAAAAAAAGAAACAGTTCATCACCAAAAAAGAAGAAAAAAGAAGCATAGTTTATATAAAAAAAGAAAGAAACATAATTTATCACCAAAAGGAAAAAGAAGAAGCATAGTTTATCACAAAAAAAAAAAATAATAATAATAGGCATCGTTTATCACCAAAAAAAGAAGCATCGTTTATCACAAAAAAAAGCACCATAGTTTATCACAAAAAAAAAAAAAAAAAAAAAAAACACACACACAAGCAGAGTTTATATATATATATATATAAAAAAAGAAGTATAGCTTATCACAAAAAAAAATAAAAAAGCATAGTTTATCACCAAAAGAAAAAAGAAGTATAGTTTATTACCATAAGAAATAATAAACAGTATCACACAAAAAAAAACCCCCAGTTTATCACAAAAAGAAAGAAAGAAAGAAACAGTTTATCACAAAAAAAAAATATATATAAAACGATACAGTTTATCATAAAAAAAATAAAATATAAATCATAGTTTATCACCAAAAAAAAAAAACAGAATCATAGTTTTTCAGGTGACAGTAGTAAACACAGAAAATGTGTTGTAACGTAAGTAGACTTCCTCAGACTTTTTTCCCCGGTCATTTCCTGTACTTTACCACGGTTAGGTCCCGGTAGTTTGCCCAGGTTAGGTCCCAGTAGTCTGATGTGGTTAGGTTAGGTTAGGTTAGGTTAGGCCAGGCTAATGTCAAAATACCCCATCTGAATATGCCCTATCTTGGAAATGGGGCATTTGTGGAGGAAATGCCATAGAAGAAAATAGTCTTAAAATTGTCTAAATAAGTGGGTAATGAAGGTAGAAAACCCATATGCAATAACGGTAATTCTTTCAATATTTACTGGCTAGGTCAGGTTAGGTCAGATTAATTTCCAAAATATGTTTGTAAAATGGGGAACATCTCTAAAACGGGGCATCTCCCAGAGAAACACCATAGATGAAAAGTGTGTTAGAATGGTCCAAAATAGTGGTTAATGATACTAAAATATACAATATAGTGAATGAGTTACTTCTATACTTTTACCTATAATAATAATAATAATAATAATAATAATAATATATTACCTTTCATTATCTTCTTCCATGACCTGGTTAGCACCTGACCAATTCTGTTGACATTACATTAGGTTAGGTTAGGTTTACTGAATAATAATAATAATAATAATAATAATAATAATAATAATAATAATCATAATAATAATAATAATAATAATAATAATAATAATAATAATAATAAAATACCATTGAAGAAAAGTGTCTTAGAATGTTATAAATTAGCGAGAAAAAAAAGGTAAAAACTTTGTATTAAAAAACAGTAATAGAATAGATTAAAATAATAATAATAATAATAACATATACATACATACATATAGTCAATTTTCACTGATTTACATAACAAAAAAATATTGAGAGAGAGAGAGAGAGAGAGAGAAAACCAATAAAATAATGGGTACGGTATCTATTGAAAGAATTAATGTTTTGTAGCAGTGTTGCCAGATCCGGCTAGGTCCCAAAA
Organism: Petrolisthes cinctipes; assembly: GCA_033782935.1. Classification (NCBI taxonomy): domain Eukaryota; kingdom Metazoa; phylum Arthropoda; class Malacostraca; order Decapoda; family Porcellanidae; genus Petrolisthes; species Petrolisthes cinctipes. The sequence goes on along the minus strand of JAWQEG010001311.1, from coordinate 251,388 downwards.
TTTTGCCCCGGTCATTTCCTGTACTTTACCGCGGTTATTTCCCAGTAGTTTGCCCATGGTAGGTCCCGGTAGTTTGCCCAGGTTAGGTTAGGTTAGGTTAGGTTAGGTTAGGTCAGGTCAGGTCAGATTAGGTCAGGTCAGGTTTGGTTAGGTTAGGTCAGGTCAGGTCAGGTCAGGTTAGGTCAGGTCAGGTTAGGTCAGGTAAGGTCAGGTCAGGTTAGGTCAGGTTAGGTAAGGTCAGGTTAGGTCAGGTCAGGTCAGGTTAGGTAAGGATATGAATTGGTTGGCTCTATCTTTGTTTCAATTATTAATGAGTTTGAAATATAGTTGAATGGTGGTAAGTTGTATAAAGCAAATATAAGAACCTAAGAAGTATAAGACTGACTCTGGAGAAAAAAGTGTCTACAGCAACAAGAAGTGGACTAAAACAAAGGAAGAAGTTACCATCCCAGGATGGAGGAAGGGGATAACAGATGTAAACAAGTAGAGGAGGAAGCTCAAGGTTTGTCCAGACTGCAACAACTCTGATGCTGCATTTTGGTGTGGTCTTTGTGAATTCTGGCATCATATTAAGTGTGAAGGAGTATCAAGGGAACTACTGTATATATAAATTTTTAAACAGGAGTGATGCTAGTAAACTACACTGGTATTACAATAAGTGTGATAATGTTGCTGTCAAGGTCCTGAGTCACATTTACAAAGCTGGAAAAGAGACAAGATGTAGTGGAAACAAAGATGAAAAACCTTGAAAAGGAGACAACTGCCAAGCTTCTTGTTTTTGAGAATGAGATAGCAGTAGTAAAGGGCAGAATTAGCACAGAAATGGATGAAGTGAAAGAGAAATTGGAAGTACAAAAAGTGTTGGAACTAGGAAAGTTGGATAAGTTTCAAGAGGTTCAGAAGGATATTAATGATATAAAAGGTAAGTTACTTGAAGAAGTTAAGGAGAAAGTTTGCATTGAGGTGAAGAATGATTTAGTATAATCCTGCAAAGATGTTGTGAAGGAGGAGACCCAAAATATTTGCAACTCACATAGTGCTACAAAAGTAAGCAAAAGTGTGATTGCAGAGGAGACAGTGGAACAAGTGAAGGATATGTTACACAGAGAGAATAATATAGTACTGCACAGAATGCCGGAAGAAATGATAAGTGGATTTAACATGGAGGAGAGAGAAGACAAGATGAGACATGATAAACTAATGTTTAAAGAGATTTGTGGAGAGCTGAACCTAAATTGTTTTGATAGTGAAGATGAGGATCATGAGAAACTTGTATAAACTAAAGAATGTTAAGGAACTTTTATTCAGGAATGTGTCAGTGTATCATGATGTGACGAGAGAGGAACGGGAATAAGAAAAGGAACTAAGGAAACAGGCCAAAGAGAAGAGTGAGGAGGAGAAGGATGTGGTAAGAGGGAAGCCATGGAAGCGGTATCTACTGTGTGTAAAGAGAAACCAAGAGGAAAATATCCAGTAAAGATGAGGCAGAATGGAGAAAAGATTAAGTCTCAAAATAAGATACATGTGATGTTTAGTAATGTTGATACTTTTACATGTGACAACTTGAGGTAAGAATAGGAGATATGAGAGTGAAACCCCATGTGATAATAATACTGGAGGTGAAGCCAAAGAACTATAGATATGAAAAGAGTATTGTAGAGTTTAATATCAAGGGATACAAATTATTAGGAAAAAATATATTTGAAGAAAGCTGTGGGAGAGGTTTGTTGATGTATGTGAAACATGGGGTGTCCTATAGTATTGAGGAAGGTGGTGATTTATGTGAATACAGGCAATTCTCATTTTACACTGGCATTATGTATGTGAAATAGTGTGTGTGTAATGAATGTATGTACTGTATACACTTATTGTACACTATATTACACACCCAATATACAAGTGTACTGTACAATGAGGGTTTTCTGTACACAGTTTCATTACACACATTACATTACACACCCAATATACAAGTGTACTGTACAATGAGGGTTTTCTGTACACAATTTCATTACACACACTACATTACACACCCAATATACAAGTGTAAAATGAGAATTGTCTGTATATAAAAGTGAATATAAAAGGTACAGAGGACTTATTGCTAACAGCTGTATACAGGAGTCCAAATAGCACCACTGAGAATAACAACAGGTTATTGGATCTACAACAAGAAATAGGTGAACAAAGAACGAAACACAAAATAGATATAGGCGATTTTAATTTGCCTAACATAAACTGGACAACAGGCACAGCATCCAGCGGAGACCAATACAGTCAGAGTTTTATAGAAAAAATAAGAGATTGTTTCTTTGTGCAACATAACAAGATGTAGAGGGAGTGAAAAGTGGATTTTATTTTTATTTTTTTTTTCTATACCTCAACCTCGGGGCTGTAGGGTGTCAGTAGCCCGTGACTCTTGTGAGGCCCCGAGATTATTGGGTGTCGCACTAGATGAGACAATGGAGCTTCATGGTGGTGATGTTGGTACCGTAGCTTCTCTTCTGTCCCACTAGATGACCCACACCTTATTTATACACGTCACTTGTGTTTACTGACGATGACGTAAGAGTAGAGGGGATTGAAGTAGACAGCCCCCTCGGAAAAAGTGATCATGCCTGCATAACTTTTCATTGTGATATAGAACCACAGATAAGGAAGACAAAGAAGAAGGTGTATTTATATGAAAGAGGAAATTATTTAGAAATGAAGGAGAAACTAAATATAGACTGGAAAGACCACTTGAATACTGAAGACATCGATGACATGTGGAATAAATTTATAACTAAATTGTAGGAAGTTATCAGTGATTGTATACCATGCAGAATGTTTAAGGAAAGGGAATCAAGGAAAACCTTAAACAGTGAATTTACCCATGAATAGGAAACTGAGGGCAAAGATTAAGAAAAAGCAAAGTAACGATTGAGGAAAATGGCAGAAAGAAATAACAGACAGTGGGAATAGGGAATATCAGAGAGTGCAATGTTGAGTACAGACATTTAAATAACCAAGTAAGGAAAGAAACTAGGAGAGAAGTTAAAGCAAAGGAACAAACAATACCACAAAATGTAAAAAGCAATCCAAAGATATTCTGGAAGTACGTTAACTCTAAGACGAAGACAGTATCTGGGATCACAGAATTATATATGGGAGGTGACAAAAATAACAACACAACGAGTGACAAGGAGAAGGCACAAGAGTTAGCCGAGTTTTTTTTCATCAGTATTTATGAACGAACCGCAAGGAGCTGTGCCAGAATTGAAAGTGAGACAAGAAAAACCATTGTCAATTATGGAAATATCAAGGGAAGATAATATATAATAATAATTGAGGCGTCTATTTGCATAACGGGATAAACACCACCTCTGGTTAAATTGAGTTAGCACTGTCTTCCCCCCCTAGTAAACATCTACAATTTACGTGGTGAAGTCCATATCCCCTTTTGGAGTTTCTAATAAGGCTTAAAATGAAGTATAAATAGAGAGATTATAACCTTTTGTACACAGATGTTAAACTTTAAACCCATTTTTCTCAAAACTTGAATTGTGTCGCTTATCTCGTTATGTAAATAGACGCCTCGTATACTGAAAACACTGAAAAAGTTAAAGCGTAATAAATCCCCCGGACCAGACACACTCCACCTAAGAGTTATATTGGAAGTTGCTGAGGTGCTGGTGGAACCACTGTGGATTATTTTTAACAACTCTTTGGAAAGATATCAAGTTCCCCAGGAGTGGAAAACAGCAAATATTACTGCAATATTTAAAAAGGGGAGATATAAGAGTGACCCCAGTAACTACAGACCACAACCACACTCACCAACAACACAACATACACTCTCTGAGGGCACTGTGGGAAAGCCCGGTTCAGGCCATGACCTTCCTCAGGAGCTCAGGGGGGCTGCTCGGCCAGACACCTTGAGGAACTTCAACAACAACTACAGACCAGTATCATAAAGCACATGTCAGGTAACAACTTGTTCAGCAAAAAACAGTATGGTTTCTTACCAAGGAGGTCAACAGTATTGCAGCTGATATAAGTATTGATAAGTGGACTGAGTCTATAGATAGAGGATGGGTAGTGGATGTGGCTTATTGTGATCTAAGGAAAGCATTTGATACAGTCCCCCACAGTTAATTCTCATTTTACACTTGTATATTGGGTGTGTAATGAAACTGTGTACAAAAAACCTTCATTGTACAGTACACTTGTATATTGGATGTGTAATGTAGTGTGTGTAATGAAACTGTGTACAGAAAACCCTCATTGTACAGTACACTGGTATTATGGGTGTGTAATGAAACTGTGTACAGAAAACCCTCATTGTACAGTACACTGGTATTATGGGTGTTTAATATAGTGTACAATAAGTGTTTACAGTACATACATTCATTACACACACTATTTCACATACATCATCCCAGTGTAAAATGAGAATTAACTGAACTTGCCAATGAACAGGAAGCTATGGAACAAGATAAAGAGGAAGCAAAGATTATGGGAACAAATGAACAAACTTGAAAATTCTGAAAACTATATGGAGAAGAGTCAGTATGCTGAAATCAGTAAAGAATATAGGAGAGTAGAGTTAACAATCAGGTGAAAAGAGAAACAAGAAAAGCAGTGAAGAACAAGGAACTGGAAGTTGCTACACTTGTAAAAGAAAACCCGAAGGTTTTTTGGAAATATGTTCAGTCAAAAATGAACACCAAAGGCATGATATCAGAATTGTATACAGACCACAATAAAGCAGAGACCACAGTAAGTGACAGAGAAAAAGCAAAGGTTCTCTCTAGACAATTTGCCAATGTGTTTGTCACTGAATCTGATGGAGACTCTCCAAGGGGAAGAGTGCAGGTAGTACCACCTCTGCAAAGTCTTAACATTACCAAGGAGAAAATTCAGAAAGTAATACAGAAAATGAAGAAGGATAAATCACCAGGACCAGATGGGATACACCCAAGGATAGTGAAGGAGATAATGAAGGAGATCTTAGAGCCACTGGTTATTCTCTTTGAATGCTCGTTCAGCACACAGCAATTGCCCACTGATTGGAAGATTGCAAATATCACAGCAATATTTAAAAAAGGTGATAAAAGGGACCCGGGAAATGATAGACCTGTGAGTCTGACAAACATTATATGTAAATGTATGGAGACACTAATTAGAGAGGAGATGATGGCTCACTTGAGGAAATACAACTTGCTCAGTGATAAACAGTATGGCTTTATACCAGGGAGATCTACTGTATTACAACTTATAAAGGTGTTGGATGAGTGGACGAAGGCTTTAGATCAAGGGAATTCTGTACATGTAATTTATTGTGATTTTATGAAGGCTTTTGATAGAGTTCCACATAAAAGGTTATTGGAAAAGATCTCCTGCTGTGGTATAGAAGGCAATTATTTGGACTGGATTAAGGCATTCTTAGGTAATAGAAATCAAAGAGCCCTACATGGAGTAAGGCTCATCAGTCTAGAATAGGTGCTGTGGAATGAGTTACTTGAGAGGAGCATGTGGACTTACTAGGTGGGATGGAGAAAGTAATGAGTGTGTATATGAGAGGTGTGGTATGAGTGAGAAGGCAATTGGCATTGAGTGGTTGAGAGAGTGAAACGTAATACATTGAGATGGTTTGGACATGTACAGTGGGATCTCGCATCTAGCGAGTAATTGGTGCCAAAAAAACGGCGCTAGATGTGAATTCGCTAGATGCGAATACATAAACTAATGAGGAAAATTATAATAGGTGAGGTGAAAATTGCCGATCTTCATTTTATTTACTTTATTTTCGCCTATAACATTTTAATTTCCATTTAAATAAACACAAAGTGATGCACAATATATAACAAAGAAAAAATTATGAGTGGTATTGTAATTTGAGTGATAAAGTGTGTAAGTGTGACGAATGTCCATTTGGTGGAGGGATGGACGGACTGGCAGCCACCTCCTCACTCAAGCAACCTCTCCTTTCCCCTCCCCTCCTCCCTTGTCCATGTTACCACCACCACCCTCGCCCTCCTCACCACTGTTCACGCTCTCTCGCCTGCCAAATGGGAATTTTTTTTTTTTAATTATTATCTATATTTTATATACTTTTGTCTATGATATCGCATAATTTTCATTATGTTGTACACAAAGTGATACACAACATGAATTCAAGAAGAAATAATTAAATACAGGATTCACTATTTACTCGTGAGTAATGAATGAAGTGACGAACTGCTGGTATCTGAGGCGAAGGGACAAGCTAGTGCAGCGTGCCACAGCCTCCCTCCTCACTTGTCTCCCGCTCACCACCACTCTCTCCCGCCTCTCTTGATGCTTGAATTAATTTTGTAATTCTTTCATCTGCATTCTTCTCCTCACGCTTAAGGTCGGAGCGGGTCAAGAGAGATCTCACACGTGCGTGACAAAGACGGAGACTGAGTTTTTAAATTGGGGAAGGACTAGGAGTGGCCGACTGGCCGCGTGGGTGGTGACGTGACGTCACACGATAAACAAAATACAGGTAGCCGCCGTGGCGGTAAATCTGCCGCCCTCGAATTTATTATTATTATTTTTTAATTTTCTTACATATTTATTTCGCCAGATGGGAATTTTGTTTGCTAGAAACGAATATGGGTAGAGGTTGTATGGTGTCGCCAGATACGAATTCGCAAGTTGAGAACTCGCTAGATGCGAGATCCCACTGTAGAGAGAATGTAAAGTGAGGAGTTTGTAAAGAAGGTGTATGGAAGTGAAGTTGTGGCACCTGGTGTGAGAGGCAGACCTCCGGTTAGATGGCAGAACAGAGTGGAAGAGTATGTAAAGGAGAGAAACATGAGGGACAGAGGAGGGCTTGAACAAGTAAGGAGGGAGTGTTGGAACAGAGTGGAAGAGTATGTAAAGGAGAGAAACGTGAGAAGCAGAGTAGGGCTTGAACAAGTAAGGAGGGAGTGTTGGAACAGAGAGAACTGGAGGCACTTCTGCCGTGGCCACACCCTTGGGGGGAGTTCATGGAGGCAACGAGGCATCAGAGCTATAGATAGATACATAGAATAGTGAATGGAGAGGCTATGGAATGGAGTGATGTGGTCAGTGGGGTACCTCAGGGCTCAGTCTTGGGACCATTACTATTTGTTGTTTATATCAATGACCTGCCTAGTTGTGTTGTGATGGAAACAAAAGTGATATATATTTGTATGCTAATGACACTAAAATTTTTTGAACTATGGCAAATGATGATGACCATATAAAACTCCAAGAAGATTTAGAAGATATGAAACATTGGACAGAAAAATGGTTATTGAGTTTTTATTCAGATAAGACGAGGTAAATGAGAATTGGTGGATCTGAAGAAAGAGAGAGAGAGAGAGAGTATCATCTTGAAAATTTAATAGAAAGGTCAAGAGCTGAAAAGGATATTGGAGTAATTATTGACGACAAATTGAAATTTTCAGAAAATCTCTCAGAGAAAATAAACAAAGGTAATAAGATTGTTGGCATTATAAGAAGAACTTTCACCAGCTTAAATGCAGAAATGTTTAAATATCTTTTCATTGCTCTTCTCCGCCCTCATCTGGAATACGCAAATCAGGTGTGGAATCCCTATCTTTTTAAGGACATTGAGGCAGTTGAAAATGTCCAAAGAAGAGCAACTAAACTCCTGCCCAATATGAAGAACTTGTCATATGAGGAGAGGCTAAAAACATTTAATCTACCAACACTGTCATATAGAAGATGGAGAGGCGACATGATTGAAACATTTAAATTTATCAATGGACTGTATGACAAGGAATGCAGCGAGAAAGTTTTTCAAGAACGGGAAGAGAGTATTACACGAGGAAATTCTAGAAAATTATTTAAACCAAGATCACGAATGAACTTGAGGAAATACTCTTTTCTCTGCAGAGTAATAGATATGTGGAACTCTCTGCCAGAGTGGGTCATAAACCAGAAATCAGTGGTTTCATTTGAAAAACAATTGGTAAATATTGAAAGAATTACCGTTATTGTGTACGGTTTTTCTCCCTTCATTACCCACTTATTTAGACCATTCTAAGACTATTTTATTCTATGGCACTTCCTCCACAAATGCCCTATTTCCAAGATAGGGCATATTCAAATGGGGCATTTTGAAATTAGCCTGACCTTACCTGACCAAACCTAGACCACAGCAAACTACCGGGACCTAACCTGGGCAAACTACCGGGAAATAACCGCGGTAAAGTACAGGAAATGACCGGGGCTAAATACGGGGATCTAGCCGGATCTGGCAACACTGCTACAAAACGGTAATTCTTCCAATAAATACCAAACAATTAGATAAGTTTTGGGACAATCAAGAACAAAAATACTTCTATAGGGCAAATGAGTAATAGGAATGAAGTGGAGCTGAAAGTACAGGCTCACCAATAGAGCCTCTTCCAGAAGATCATCTGTAAGCATCTGTGTGGTTTGTTGGGAAGCTTACAAACCAATACCACTGTGTTTATTGACCGTAAAATAATGAAGCCTTACAAGTGTGGTTGGTTGGGAAGCTTACAAACCAATAATACCACTGAGGAATTGACCCTAAATGGACGTTGTATAGGGTCGTGTGGTTGGTTAGGAAGCTTACAAACCAATACCACTATGAAATCAACCCTAAAATAATGAAGCCTAATACAAGTGTGGTTGGTTGGGAAGCTTACAAACCAACACACCGAGTAGCCATCTTAGTTAGTATGACCACGAACTAAAAAATTCACACATTTACTCTTATAACAATAATTAAGGCGTTATGCAAGAAGATCCATAGTGTATACGATGCATGGTACCGGTACGATGGCTCTGTTGTGTGTCCATAGAGCCGCACACCATCGTACCGGCACATCATCGTATTTACTATGACTGATTTTTTTTTGTTTACTTACATTTTTATCGTGTTGGATTCTCTGCAGTGTTGCCAGATCAGAGGAGGTCTTACTGTCAGTGTTGCCAGATCTATTTGGCATCATACCCTCAACTTCAATATCATCAGAATTTCCCTTTTTTTTTTACCTCAATAATTTTCCTGTTTATATTTACCATTATTCTTTATTATTATTTATATTTACCATTATTTTATTCTTGAAATTTCGTCTGGTAGAAATTTTACTCCTAAACAATCTTAATTAATATAATATCCCAATTGGTACTTCTAATTGTCCATACTTGGCAATACTGCTTCACTGTCAGTACGCCAGTGTTGCCAGATCTATTTGGCATTATACCCACAACTTCAACATCAGAATTTCCCTATTTACCTCAATAATTCTCTCTTTACTCTTGAACATTGACGGTCATTTTGGTATTTCATCATCTGGTAGAAATTAACCTGATTACTCTTAAACAATCTTTTAATATTATTATCTTTATATAATTTCCTTGTGTGGACTTCAAAACTATCTAAAAACAGATAAGTTTTCCAGCACCTAGCAACACTGATTGAGTGACTTGCCGAGGATTTTATTAGTCCAGGGAGAAGGATAAATCACTCTGGGTTTATTTTGGTCCTGAGAGAAGGATAGACTACTCTGTGTTTATTTTAGTGTCATCGTTGTGGCTGGCTGTGACGGTGGCGCCTCTAGCGGCCGGGGGGAATCATCACTTTAGTTCCCGTCTGCTTCCCTTTATCGAACCTCATTAATATTTAAGACTGATTTTCTTTATTAGTAGCGCCCACGACCTTTGGTGCTAATTATATGGCTATAGAATAAATAATTATATTCATTTTGGTCAAACTACATAATGAATTACGATAATATTTACGATAAAACCCTAATATATTGTTTAAAAAAAACATATTGTACAGCCACAATCAAATATCCACCGACACTTTCCTTCCATCGTATACAGTATTACCACCTTATACAGTATACTTACAGTATACTTTAGGTATAACTATGACAATCAATTCAATCTGTACTTGGTAGCTTAAGTTGCTACTTTAATTATGTAAATATTCGCGTTTCAGTATTTTTGAAAAGCGGAATAATGATAAGTACTTAATTATTCCATTTAAAGGTGCTGGTTCCAGTAAAAAAAATCAATCATAACCAACCAAAAACTGCAAAAAAACTCCCACCGCTCCTGTGAAAGTCAAGGAGCAGCTGTTAGTGATTCCTATCAGCCGCTAGGTGGCTCTGCTGTACCGCGACGACCAAAACTCGTATAAGAGTGGTCCGTCCTCCTATAGTAATACTAATAAAGTCCTTGTGGCTAAAGTACACTCGTGATACACAATTTCTGACCAGAGTGTGAGCAGCAGAAAGCTTCGAATCGCCTGGTATTGTTCATTTCCCCACCCAGTACACCTATAGAGGCTGAGTTCGAATGCAGGGTATGTGTGTGTGTGTGCCATTCATCTCTGGTCAGAAATTACGTATCACGAGTGTACTTGAGAATAAAAGAAACCTTGCTTGGTATATGCATTATAGGCAAATTACATAATAAATTATCCACAACCTAATATTTACGACAGATTTAAAGATCGACCTAATTGCTAAAACATCCATACTTTAATAACATTCATGCATAATATTTAAAATGAGTAATTATAATCTGTTTCTGTTATCTACAATATTATTTGTCAATAGTATTCTGATGTAATATTTGATGAAAAGAACAGCCATTCAGATTTTATAGACCATATATACTTAAAATTACATAACAATGACCTAAAGAGTACTGTAGGCTTATATACTGTACAGCCACAATCAAATATACCCCGACACTTTCCTTCCATCGTGCAAATAAATCGGCATCATATCAAAATATAATCATACAACAACGCCTTACGTCAACTCAACCCCCTCAATTATTATTATAAGGTGCTGCAAAATCATACACGTGTTGTTCTTCATTACCAAGATATTTATTATTATTATTATTATTATTATGAGGTGCTGCAAAATCATACACGTGTTGTTCTTTATTACCAAGATATTTATTATTATTATTATTATTATGAGGTGCAGCAAAATTAAACACATGTTGTTCTTTATTACCAAGATATTTATGGCTTATATGTACATTGGCGTGGAGGCAGGGAGAGGTGCCAGAGGATTGGAGGAGAGCCATAATTGTACCTTTGTATAAGGGGAAGGGCAGTAAGGATGAGTGTGGTAGCTATAGGGGAATAAGTCTTCTTAGTGTACCGGGGAAGGTTTACTGGAAGGTTCTTACTGAAAGACTGGTTGAAGTAACAGGGAATAAAGTTAGTGAGGAGCAGGGAGGGTTCAGAAAGGGTAGAGGATGTGTGGACCAAATATTTGCATTAAAATCAATAGTTGAGAAATATATTGGGAAGGTTAAGAAGTTGTATGCTGCCTTCATGGATTTGGAGAAGGCATACGATAGAGTTGATAGGAAAGCTATGACAGAGGTGTTGAGAATTTATGGTGTTGGGGGGCCTTTGCTGAAAGGTATTGAGGCTTTTTATGCAGATGCAAAAGCATGTGTACGGGTAGAGGGTGATCTAAGTGAGAGTTTTAATATTAGTGTAGGGCTGAGACAGGGGTGTGTTATGTCACCATGGTTGTTCAATATATATATGGATGGTTGTATGAGAGAGGTGAAAGCCAAAGTGAATGGTCTGGGGGTGAAGTTGAGGCTGAATGAAGCAAATTGGTCCCTGGTGGCAAGTTTGTTTGCGGATGACACTGTGCTGATGGCTGAGAATGAAAGGAATTTACAGAGAGTGGTGGACGAATTTCAGTCTGTGTGTAAACGAAGGAAATTGAAGGTGAATGTAGATAAAAGTAAAGTGATGGTATTTGAAAGAGCAGAAACTGAAGTGATTGACTTTGCTACACCTTACAGAGTGGCTGTACCAACTGGGACGAAGTGTGAGATAACTCTGAGGGGCGAGAGGATGGAGGAAGTGAAGGAGTTTAAGTACCTGGGTACAGTTATGTGTAAACATGGAAGTATGGAAGGAGAAATTAGGGAGAGAGCAGTGAAGGGTAGACAGGTCATAGGATCACTGGGAAGGATTATGAAGGGTAGAAGTGTGAGTATGGAAGTGAAAAGGGGACTACGAAATAGTATAATCCTGCCAACACTGACATATGCGTCGGAGACATGGACATGGAGTAGGGCGCATCAGTCTAGAATAGGTGCTGTGGAAATGAGTTACTTGAGAGGAGCATGTGGACTTACTAGATGGGATGGAGAAAGTAATGAGAGTGTGTATGAGAGATGTGGTATGAGTGAGAAGGCAATTGGCATTGAGTGTGGAGTGGTTGAGAGAGTGAAACGTGATACATTGAGATGGTTTGGACATGTAGAGAGAATGCAAGGCGAGGAGTTTGTAAAGAAGGTGTATGGAAGTGAAGTTGTAGGACCTGGTGTGAGAGGCAGACCTCCGGTCAGATGGCAGAACAGAGTGGAAGAGTATGTAAAGGAGAGAAACGTGAGGGGTAGAGTAGGGATGGACCAAGTAAGGAGGGAGTGTTGGAACAGGGAGAACTGGAGACACTTCTGCCGTGGCCACCCCCTTGGGGGGAGTTCCCGGAGGGAGCGAGGCGTCAGAGCTATAGATAGATAGATAGATATTCATTATTATTATTATTATTATTATTATTATTATTATTATTATGAGGTGCAGTAAAATTAAACACATGTTGTTCTTTATTACCAAGATATTTATTATTTTTATGAGGTGCTGCAAAATCATACACGTGTTGTTCTTTATTACCAAGATATTTACTACGATGGAAGGAAAGTGTTGGTGGATATTTGATTGTGGCTGTACATACTGTATTGTCATCATCAGTACAGTACATGAGACCATTATAACTTTTAACTTTTACTATGAGGAGAAGTCACGTATTTTAGAATCAATAATTTCCTGCTTTCGTTCGTAGCTTGAGAAAGTCTGAAAAAAATCAGGATTGACTTTAATTCATTATATACTTACCTTAATTGTTGTCTGAAAACCTGAAGCCAATATTTCAGTCTGGGGCCAAGGAAAATATTTATGTAATACTCCATCCTAACAGAACCAAATAAGTCTACAGATTACAGTACTGTTTTGTTAACCTTTAAATTTGGGGTGGGTAGAAAGCCTGTCCCCTATTCCTGCACCCCCCTAACCCCCCCCAAGCCTGTCCCCATACTTCCGCACCAACCAAACCCCCCCCCAAGCCTGTCCCCCTACTCCCACACCCCCCTAAGCCTGTCCCCCTATTCCTGCACCCCCCCAAAAAAAACCCAAACTTGTCCCCCTACTCCCGCACCAACCAAACCCCCCCCCCAAGCCTGTTCTCTACTCCCGCACCCCACAAGACCCCCCCCCAAGCCTGTCTCCCTATTCCCGCACACCCCAAACCCCCCAAGCCTGTCCTCTACTCCCGCACCCCCCAAACCCCCCCCCCAGCCTGTCCCCATACTCCCGCACCAACCAAACCCCCCCCCCAAGCCTGTCCTCTACTTCCGCACCCCCCTAACCCCCCCCAAAACCCCCCCCATACTCCCACACCCCCCAAAACCCCCCCAAGCCTGTCCTCCTACTCCCGCACCCCCCAAAACCCCCACAAGCCTGTCCCCCTACTCCAGCATCCCCCTAAACCCCCCCAAGCCTGTCCTCTACTCCCGCACCCCCCAAAACCCCCCCCAGCCTGTCCCCATACTCCCGCACCAACCAAACCCCCCCACTAAGCCCGTCCTCTACTCCCGCACCCCCCTAAGCCCCCCCAAGCCTGTCCCCCTATTCCTGCACCCCTTTAATTCAACTTATCTGATATCAGTAAGTCTGTTTTATTAACCTTTAAAATTTATATGGGTTAAAATAATTACTCCAACTCCATTTTTTTTCCGACCCTATCTTTTCACCATATGTTAAATTCACACAGGTTAATTAAGGGGGTGTGTGGGAATAGGGGGATAGGCTTTGGAGGGAGGGGGGTTGGGGGTTGCGAGAATAGAGGGATAGGCTTTGGAGGGGGGGGGGGTTGGAGGTTGCGGGAATAGGGGGATAGGATTTGGGGGGGGTGCAGGAATAGGGGGATAGGCTTTGGGGGGGGTGCGGGAATAGGGGGATAGGCTTTGGAGGGGGGGGTTGGGGGTTGCGAGAATAGGGGGATAGGCTTTGGAGGGGGGGGGGTTGGGGGTTGCGAGAATAGGGGGATAGGCTTTGGAGGGGGGGGGGGTTGGGGGCTGCGAGAATAGGGGGATAGGCTTTGGAGGGGGGGGGTTGGGGGTTGCGAGAATAGGGGGATAGGCTTTGGAGGGGGGGGGTTGGGGGTTGCGAGAATAGGGGGATAGGCTTGGGGGGGGGGGGTGCGGGAATAGGGGGACAGGCTTGGGGGGGGTAGAAAGCCTGTCCCCTATTCCCACACACCCCAAACCCCTTCCAAGCCTGTCCCCCTACTCCCCCCCAAGCCTGTCCTCTACTCCCGCACCCCCCTAAGCTTGTCCCCCTATTCCCGCACCCCCCTAACCCTCCGCCCCCCTAGAGCCTGTCCCCCTACTCCCGCACCCCCCAAACCCCCCCCAAGCTTGTCCCCCTTGTGTTAAATTCACACAGGTTAAACACATCATTTTTTTTATTTTTATTAAGAAACTAACATGTTGTGTAACTTATTGTATAACATTTAGGTTAATTTAGATACAATACCATCTACATTATTTTTGAGTATATCATATTTATGTTTTCATTTAAGTATATTTTCCCTAGCTGATATCTCTTTTTTTTTCTTTTTCTTTTGTGTGTGTGTGTGTGTGTGTGTGTGTGTGTGTGTGTGTGTGTGTGTGTGTGTTTAAGTTTTCATTTCTGTATATTTTCCATAGTTGATCTCTCTCTTTTTTTTTTGTGTGTGTGTGTGTGTGTGTGTGTCATAAGGCTGCTGACCCTATATAACCCAGGGAAAGAGAGGTAAACTATTCATTCGTGTGTCTCCCTTCAACACACACACACTCATACAGACACACACACACACATCAGAAACAAGAGAAGAAGAAGAGGCGACATGAAGATTGTACAGGTAGCTGTATTTACCGTGTCAGGGGGGGCCCAGTGGGGCTGACTTTATTCTCTGTGAATATTAGTTATCCCCCACAGGGCTAGAATAAAGATTGTTGTAGGATCTGGTCACTTTCTAGTGAATTTGACGAGATCTGCCCACATGGATTAAAAATCCACGTGAGGTGTACTGCAACCGGAGGCCTTTTTTTTTTTTTTTTTTTTTCCACTGCTGTGTGGACCGCCAGCACACGGGGGTGCATTTCCCTTTGCATGCAGCAGTGTAAACTCCCTCCCCTTATGGTCCCTTCAGGGCTGGTCTCATGGAAGGTACGGCCCCACTTGTAGCTCTTGTGGTAACGTGGACTTGGGCCCACAGCACTGGCTGTGGGATCAAAGCCTTCCCCCCAATCTCCCTGGCGGTCGGAGGCCCCCAGACTCCCTGGTCCAGTAAGCTCTGGTCCCATTTCCTTGGGATGTGCTTCGGTAGCCCAGGCATATAGGGCCAGCCCCTCCTTTATCTTAATTTGTTTTTTCACTGCGACCAGAGTGTATCAGGGGTCTGTGGGGCAGGAGGCCATTCTGCCCTGGGAGAATATCAACAACAACAACAACAACCGTGTCAGGGGTGGGATCTTCAAAGCATCGTAACCGCAGTTATGATTCTCGTAGCATCATATTTGCTCGTAAGTTGTTCATAACCGCTACGATCGTATCTTCAAAGCCTCGTAAGGGAGTTTCCGTCCGCCATTATGCGCCATATTTGCTCGTAGCGCTACAAGAACTGAAAAGCACCCTTTAGGCTGATAGCAGGGTCGCGTAGTCGATAAACAACCCGTAAATAGTGAGATTTAAGTTTATTTACACTTGGCGCGGCCGACACAGGCGACATAATGGTTGTTGTTGTTGTCACTCATCGGTAAATATAAACAAGAGGAGGGGATTCAGTGAGCAGCTTAGGAGAATGGAGCTGCAAGTGTCAATTTAAACTGATGCACTGTGAAATAGAAAGTTACAAATACTTTTTTGTGTATCATTACTTTTGGAGTGTTTAGGAATAATAGGATATAATGGTGACTTACTAATTGCAGGAAAGTGGCTTCCAGTTACCTGCAAACAAAGTAGAAATTCTTCATTGCATAGTTAGACCTAACTTAATCCATGTAGTACGAGTCTTTAATCCATAGTCCTTTGCATGAAGTGGATATTCTTAAGGTTGATAAACTTTCTTTATGATTGATTGACTTTCTAATGAAAATATTACAAGCACATTAATGTAATGTGTGAGCTGGTAACATTTAAATAACTGGAATTATATACCTACTGATGTATTCTGGAGATGTGTAAAAGGTTGACCATATTCCCGAATCTAAAGACAAAAATATGTCTCAGAATTAACTAATGCAAATATTATCATGTTGTAAAAGTCTCAATAACATGTACCGTACATGAACCTTTCCAACCAATTCAATTAATTTTATTGAACAGTATAATTTAATACATAATTTTCACCTGTTCTCATATTACATAAGACTTGTATTTTTCTAAAATAAATGCTTTTCAACAGCATATAACAAATATGTGACTGGTATTGGTTTTTCTAAATGTTTTAATTATAGACTATAAAAAAACCTACATTTATTTACATATGACACCTGTAAAGTTTACAGAAATCCATGATACCTCCCTAGCTATTTGTACTATTAGTTTCCTGCATTATCACAGTTCATTACATTATATATACCTGAGTAAAAACCTGCAAATTTATGATATTGGAAAGCTGTTTGAACTCATGTACTTTCCAACAATGACTGAAAACAAAAAAACACCAATTCCTTAATGACTACAGTACTTGTTTGGCACTCTTCACATTGCTTGGACATATCACAAATATGGCAGAGAAATTATTAAAATACAATAAGATTAAAGCCACAGTACGGCATAAGTATATCCTTATAGTTAATCTTCGAACCTTGATATGTAAATAAAACTAAGACATTAATATTATTAGCCAAAGATAAGAATGCATGAAAAAAAAAGTTTATTTTACTCAAAGAATAATAAATCTAACATGAAATGTGAATGTTAAAAGCTATATTTGAAAGACAAAACATATAATGAAAATAAATAATGTAATTTCTTAAAAAACATAAGCAGAAGTTAACAATAATTTAGATTGAAACCTACACACAAACCACACAACTAAAAACATACTTGCACACTAATAACTCTGTCACAAAATATAACACAACTTAAACCACACTAATCATTAAAAAAAAAATCACACACACACAACAAAACACACTTGAAAACAAATCACCTTTTCTCGATAGGCTTTTTAATGTTCACCAAAGTTTCTGATATTGTGGCTATATTTTCTGCAAGATCCATCAAAATATCCCTTATAGTCTTATGGACAACTAGTATATCTGGAGCTAGCGTAGCTTCCAGATGAGCTGTCACACCTCCAGCTGACCTAGAGGAAGGGCGACTTGAGGCTACAAAGCTGTGGTACGAATGCTCCTCACTTGGTGGTAGGTTCTACCAGCTTCGGCAAGCTGTCGCCAGTCAAAACCTCACAGTCTTCCACTGTAACTGGCCCGAAGTCCTGCCAACTTGGCCCAGGTCTAGGTGAAGGGGCACTTGATGGCAGTCCTGGGTCATCCACATCACCTTATTATGAAATTATGAAAATTAGCAACTTTCATATAATTTTAGAGATATATTAAGGATTATCGTTATGAATTAAAATTGTAAAGTCACTCTTAAAGAAAGCAGTATATAATTAGTCATACATATAAGTACAGCAGCAGTACTGCAATTTTTACTTGGTTAAAGTACTCATATGATACATATGGAATCCAACAAAGCATCACAAATTTAATTTTGATTAACATGGCTCCAATTTTTACGACTACATGAACTGCTAACAGGAGTTATTTATATGATACACAAAATGTATCAATCACTATGTACTTGACTCCTGTATATTGGGTCATCACTGTACATGTACCGTATTTACTGAAGGTATGGATATATGAGAACATCTTGTATATTTGTTCCTAGGACTAAGGCCTTATGATTTGCACTGTTTAACTTTGAATGGAATTGAGAAGTAATGCTGCTCAAAATGTATGTTTTATATATATAAACTTTCAATGTAATTACTTCACATAGTGCCAATGAGGGAAGATTTCCATATTACTAGCCTAGATGAACAGCAGGATATTTTTTACTGTTATATACTGTACATACTGCCTGGGTCTTAGAGTCCACAGAAATACCCGACACTTGCACTTCTCTAATGACTTGAGCCATAGCCTCTTCTATGTGGGTGAATGTCTTTGTGTCACTAGTGTCACCACCTGAAATATAACGAAAAATGGTACATAATTCAATAACAAAGCAGAACCAAGCAGAATAAATTACAATACCTGGTTATCGAATTAAAATGGTACTGTATCTAAATCAGGCAATGGACACTCCCCCCCCCCCCATCCTTCTCAATGTTACTAAACACTATAATCACTTGTAATACTCATATCATCTGTGTCGTAACATTCAGCGAACAGATGTGTTTTCAGTCTTTTCTTAAAAATCGTGCAATTTTAACTATTCCGGACATCTAATGGCAATCCATTAAAGAGCCTTGGTGCACACCTTTCAAACGCTCTGAAACCCATTGTCAGAATACTCCTTGGCTCATTTAACCTGTATTGCTCATCACTATGCCTGAGTTCCATTGAGGTATTTACTTGAAAACCTCTTAAAAGATTCACCAAGTACTCCGGGTTTCCAAATTTTAATGCTCGGAATGTTAGAAGACATATCTTGTACACAATCCTCGCCTTTATTGGTAACCAATGTAAGTCAATGAGTGCTGGGGTTATCCTCTCACCAGATGGAAGACCTTTAATTAATCTTGCTGCTCTGTTCATTACGTTTTGCAATTTTCTTAACCGATAATCTGGCAAACCATAATATAGGGAATTGCAGTAATCCAGTCTGCTTATGACATAGTTAGGAAGAAGCATCTTCACGGTATCCAGATCTAAATATTTTCTAACAAAAGCAATGTTCCTCAGGTGATAACCAGAAACTTTCACCACTTGATTAATTTGAGCTTCGAAAGAGAGATTTTCGTCTAGCAGCACTCCTAAGTCTTTCACTTTGTTTCTTACATTCTTATTAGTCTTAGTTATTATATTGCACTTGCCAGATTTCACTACATATGGTATATTTCTGCCTGTTACTTGGTAATGGCAATCAACTGTACAGATTTTGAGATTAATATAGAAACTACTGTAGGTAGGTGTAAAGGAAATAAAACAGTGACAGTAGATGTTAAAATAATATAATGTCCTCCCAGTCAATGTCTTTGATTTATTTTCATGACAACCAGCTACCAGTAAACTATTTGTATCATGCTGTTCTTGATTTACAGTACGTAACCTAACCTATCTTAAACTAAACTAGCCAAACCTAACCTAACCAAAAATCTATATACAATATACCAGTGATTGGCGTGATATTAAAAATATTCCCGGGGGGGGGGGGGGGGCAGCTGCCTTATCTCCACTGTTGTGTTAAATGTTTATCAACACAGTATAATAATTCACTTACCTGTCTTAGGCTGTTAATTCCTGTCTGATGTAACTTGGTGACTGTGTTATCTCTATCAGCTGGTGGTGTCGAGACAATGTTTATTTGTTGACATTGTAATACTACGTTATGATTGGCTTACAGTACCAAGGACATATTGTTTCCTTCATTGTGATTGGGTGAGAGCCAGTCAGCTGGGTGGCGGGATGAACAAAACACACGGAACGAAACGGGCAGCGACGCTCGCTACGAGGCTATCATCGTGAGCTACGATGGAGGTTATGAAGCTTTGGAGATACCAACTTATGATCCTCGTAAGCCACAATCAAATATGGCGGCTACGAGAGAGTAAAGGTGATCGTAGCGACACCAACTTACGATGCTTTGAAGATCCCACCCCAGAGATGAATGGCACACACACACACATACCCTGCATTCGAACTCAGCCTCTATAGGTGTACTGGGTGGGGAAATGAACAATACCAGGCGATTCGAAGCTTTCTGCTGCTCACACTCTGGTCAGAAATTGTGTATCACGAGTGTACTTTAGCCACAAGGACTTTATTAGTATTACTGTAGGAGGACGGACCACTCTTATACGAGTTTTGGTCGTCGCGGTACAGCAGAGCCACCTAGCGGCTGATAGGAATCACTAACAGCTGCTCCTTGACTTTCACAGGAGCGGTGGGAGTTTTTTTGCAGTTTTTGGTTGGTTATGATTGATTTTTTTTACTGGAACCAGCACCTTTAAATGGAATAATTAAGTACTTATCATTATTCCGCTTTTCAAAAATACTGAAACGCGAATATTTACATAATTAAAGTAGCAACTTAAGCTACCAAGTACAGATTGAATTGATTGTCATAGTTATACCTAAAGTATACTGTAAGTATACTGTATAAGGTGGTAATACTGTATACGATGGAAGGAAAGTGTCGGTGGATATTTGATTGTGGCTGTACAATATGTTTTTTTTAAACAATATATTAGGGTTTTGTCGTAAATATTATCGTAATTCATTATGTAGTTTGACCAAAATGAATATAATTATTTATTCTATAGCCATATAATTAGCACCAAAGGTCGTGGGCGCTACTAATAAAGAAAATCAGTCTTAAATATTAATGAGGATCGATAAAGGGAAGCAGGCGGGAACTAAAGTGATGATTCCCCACGGCCGCTAGAGGCGCCACCGTCACAGCCAGCCACAACGATGACACCAAAATAAACACAGAGTAATCTATCCTTCTCTCAGGACCAAAATAAACCCAGAGTGATTTATCCTTCTCCCTGGACTAATAAAATCCTCGGCAAGTCACTCAATCAGTGTTGCCAGGTGCTGGGAAATTTATCTGTTTTTAGATAGTTTTGAAGTCCACACAAGGAAATTATATAAAGATAATAATATTAAAAGATTGTTTAAGAGTAATCACGGTAATTTCTACCAGATGATGAAATACCAAAATGACCGTCAATGTTCAAGAGTAAACAGAGAATTATTGAGGTAAAAAGGGAAATTCTGATGTTGAAGTTGTGGGTATAATGCCAAATGGATCTGGCAACACTCGCGTACTGACAGTGAAGCAGTATTGCCAAGTATGGACAATTAGAAGTACCAATTGGGATATTATATTAATTAAGATTGTTTAGGAGTAAAATTTCTACCAGACGAAATTTCAAGAATAAAATAATGGTAAATATAAATAATAATAAAGAATAATGGTAAATATAAACAGGAAAATTATTGAGGTAAAAAAAAAAGGGAAATTCTGATGATATTGAAGTTGAGGGTATGATGCCAAATAGATCTGGCAACACTGACAGTAAGACCTCCTCTGATCTGGCAACACTGCAGAGAATCCAACACGATAAGAATGTAAGTAAACAAAAAAAAATCAGTCATAGTAAATACGATGATGTGCCGGTACGATGGTGTGCGGCTCTATGGACACACAACAGAGCCATCGTACCGGTACCATGCATCGTATACACTATGGATCTTCTTGCATAACGCCTTAATTATTGTTATAAGAGTAAATGTGTGAATTTTTTAGTTCGTGGTCATACTAACTAAGATGGCTACTCGGTGTGTTGGTTTGTAAGCTTCCCAACCAACCACACTTGTATTAGGCTTCATTATTTTAGGGTTGATTCCATAGTGGTATTGGTTTGTAAGCTTCCTAACCAACCACACGACCCTATACAACGTCCATTTAGGGTCAATTCCTCAGTGGTATTATTGGTTTGTAAGCTTCCCAACCAACCACACTTGTAAGGCTTCATTATTTTACGGTCAATAAACACAGTGGTATTGGTTTGTAAGCTTCCCAACAAACCACACAGATGCTTACAGATGATCTTCTGGAAGAGGCTCTATTGGTGAGCCTGTACTTTCAGCTCCACTTCATTCCTATTACTCATTTGCCCTATAGAAGTGTAAAAGCTCTATTTTTGTCCCCTTACGTTACTCTTTGATTTTTCTATTTTTACTCTACTTGTGGAGGGAAACAAAAATCTACTGCCTTTAACAAAACAAAAAAAAACAACCAGTGTATGCTACAACTCTATCCTATAGCTGTATCAACCTGGTCTGGAAAAAAAAACAAGATACCGATGAGGAACAGTCCAGCTCCTCTACAGTACTGGGGAAACGCTGCCACCACCAGACCAAAGTCGATCAGAGGAACCAAGTGAGCACACACCGGAAGGGTAGCGTAACGTTACGTTAAGAAGGCTCGCGAGTAAGCAACCCAGACTACAATTTTAACGGGGGTACGATCAGTGTTGTGAAAGGAGAACTAATCTCTATATAGGCACACAGTCTATTTGTTATATCGGTGACGGAAATACTCAGACAATTATAAACCCGTTTATTATATCCACCTATTTGTTACAAGTACAACAAGTTCCCTATAATAATAATTTCTGTCCCCCCCCCCTTTGCTAATATTACCGACTCCCAGTTCTGTCAACTAGGATAGGAATAATTCCGGGTCTCGCCAGTTGACAGAGCTAACACATAAATCCAAAACAAAAACAATTATTACTATGAAATATCCCCCCTCCCTTAATACAGTTCCTACTCCCTTTTCTGTCTACTAGGACAGGAATAATTCCGTGCCTCGCTAGTGACAGATCTAAGTACATATAAAAAAAAAATATTACATGAAGTGTCCCCCCTCCCACAATATTTCAAATAATTCCTAATAATAAATTTTGCACAATAAGGCCGAAATATAGTTAATACCAAAAAAAAAAAATAACATCCTAATCTCAATATTATAAATGAAAATTTAAAATTGCCAGCAACTGTAGTTAATTTTCTAAGTACCACGTGGTTCACTTTACACCAAGGGAGATCGCTAATAATGGCTGTCACCAGCAGAGACGAGATCAGAATGAGCTAGTAGCAACTCAGGGTACCGCCTCGCCATCTCCCCCACTCTCACTCTCTTAAGCAAAGTAGTGACCAACTCATCTTAATTTCTGGCAAATCCATCAGTTCTACCCTTACTGGTGTATATAATTACATAACCTAATTTAAACATATAAGTGAGCTCAAATATATTGCTTTCTCCCTTGTGTAAAGTTTTACACTACTGTTATTTACATATTCAAGGCATGTATTGTTCCGCCAACAAGAAAATGTACTGTCCCGACTGTAGGCCCTAACAAATCTAATTAATTTTTTAAGCATGTTACAATTAAATGCCGGTAACAGTATAGGAATGTTAGCTTCGTTATTATATATTATAATTAGAAATGCAGGTTATTCCCTGTCTCCATTAAATTATTTTACATTCCTTTCTTAAATCACCGCCTGGTTACTCCCTATAAGTCTACACTAAAAACCTATTCTAATACATATAAATATACAACACCCGTAAATATCCCGAATAATAATACATGTAAAATAGGGGTGTTACAGAAGTATTTTTGTTCTTGATTGTCCCAAAACTTATCTAATTGTTTGGTATTTATTGGAAGAATTACCGTTTTGTAGCAGTGTTGCCAGATCCGGCTAGATCCCCGTATTTAGCCCCGGTCATTTCCTGTACTTTACCGCGGTTATTTCCCGGTAGTTTGCCCAGGTTAGGTCCCGGTAGTTTGCTGTGGTCTAGGTTAGGTCAGGTAAGGTCAGGCTAATTTCAAAATGCCCCATTTGAATATGCCCTATCTTGGAAATAGGGCATTTGTGGAGGAAATGCCATAGAAGAAAATAGTCTTAGAATGGTCTAAATAAGTGGGTAATGAAGGGAGAAAAACCGTACACAATAACGGTAATTCTTTCAATATTTACCAATTGTTTTTCAAATGAAACCACTGATTTCTGGTTTATGACCCACTCTGGCAGAGAGTTCCACATATCTATTACTCTGCAGAGAAAAGAGTATTTCCTCAAGTTCATTCGTGATCTTGGTTTAAATAATTTTCTAGAATTTCCTCGTGTAATACTCTCTTCCCGTTCTTGAAAAGCTTTCTCGCTGCATTCCTTGTCATACAGTCCATTGATAAATTTAAATGTTTCAATCATGTCGCCTCTCCATCTTCTATATGACAGTGTTGGTAGATTAAATGTTTTTAGCCTCTCCTCATATGACAAGTTCTTCATATTGGGCAGGAGTTTAGTTGCTCTTCTTTGGACATTTTCAACTGCCTCAATGTCCTTAAAAAGATAGGGATTCCACACCTGATTTGCGTATTCCAGATGAGGGCGGAGAAGAGCAATGAAAAGATATTTAAACATTTCTGCATTTAAGCTGGTGAAAGTTCTTCTTATAATGCCAACAATCTTGTTACCTTTGTTTATTTTCTCTGAGAGATTTTCTGAAAATTTCAATATGTCGTCAATAATTACTCCAATATCCTTTTCAGCTCTTGACCTTTCTATTACATTTTCAAGATGATACTCTCTCTCTCTCTCTCTCTTTCTTCAGATCCACCAATTCTCATTTACCTCGTCTTATCTGAATGAAAACTCAATAACCATTTTTCTGTCCAATGTTTCATATCTTCTAAATCTTCTTGGAGTTTTATATGGTCATCATCATTTGCCATAGTTCTAAAAATTTTAGTGTCATCAGCATACAAATATATATCACTTTTGTTTCCATCACAACACAACTAGGCAGGTCATTGATATAAACAACAAATAGTAATGGTCCCAAGACTGAGCCCTGAGGTACCCCACTGACCACATCACTCCATTCCATAGCCTCTCCATTCACTATTCTATGTATCTATCTATAGCTCTGATGCCTCGTTGCCTCCATGAACTCCCCCCAAGGGGGTGGCCACGGCAGAAGTGCCTCCAGTTCTCTCTGTTCCAACACTCCCTCCTTACTTGTTCAAGCCCTACTCTGCTTCTCACGTTTCTCTCCTTTACATACTCTCCCACTCTGTTCCAACACTCCCTCCTTACTTGTTCAAGCCCTCCTCTGTCCCTCATGTTTCTCTCCTTTACATACTCTTCCACTCTGTTCTGCCATCTAACCGGAGGTCTGTCTCTCACACCAGGTGCCACAACTTCACTTCCATACACCTTCTTTACAAACTCCTCACTTTACATTCTCTCTACAGTGGGATCTCGCATCTAGCGAGTTCTCAACTTGCGAATTCGTATCTGGCGACACCATACAACCTCTACCCATATTCGTTTCTAGCGAACAAAATTCCCATCTGGCGAAATAAATATGTAAGAAAATTAAAAAATAATAATAATAAAATTCGAGGGCGGCAGATTTACCGCCATGGCGGCTACCTGTATTTTGTTTATCGTGTGACGTCACGTCACCACCCACACGGCCAGTCGGCCACTCCTAGTCCTTCCCCAATTTAAAAACTCAGTCTCCGTCTTTGTCGCGCACATGCGAGACCTCTCTTGACCCGCTCCGACCTTAAGCGTGAGGAGGAGAATGCAGATGAAAGAATTACAAAATTAATTAAAGCATCAAGAGAGGCGGGAGAGAGTGGTGGTGAGCGGGAGACAAGTGAGGAGGGAGGCTGTGGCACGCTGCACTAGCCTGTCCCTTCGCCTCAGATACCAGCAGTTCGTCACTTCATTCATTACTCACGAGTAAATAGTGAATCCTGTATTTAATTATTTCTTCTTGAATTCATGTTGTGTATCACTTTGTGTACAACATAATGAAAATTATGCGATATCATAGACAAAAGTATATAAAATATAGATAATAAATTAAAAAAAAAAATTCCCATTTGGCAGGCGAGAGAGCGTGAACAGTGGTGAGGAGGGCGAGGGTGGTGGTGGTAACATGGACAAGGGAGGAGGGGAGGGGAAGGGAGAGGTTGCTTGAGTGAGGAGGTGGCTGCCAGTCCGTCCATCCCTCCACCAAATGGACATTCGTCACACTTACACACTTTATCACTCAAATTACAATACCACTCATAATTTTTTCTTTGTTATATATTGTGCATCACTTTGTGTTTATTTAAATGGAAATTAAAATGTTATAGGCGAAAATAAAGTAAATAAAATGAAGATCGGCAATTTTCACCTCACCTATTATAATTTTCCTCATTAGTTTATGTATTCGCATCTAGCGAATTCACATCTAGCGCCGTTTTTTTGGCACCAATTACTCGCTAGATGCGAGATCCCACTGTACATGTCCAAACCATCTCAATGTATTACGTTTCACTCTCTCAACCACTCCACACTCAATGCCAATTGCCTTCTCACTCATACCACATCTCTCGTATACACACTCATTACTTTCTCCATCCCACCTAGTAAGTCCACATGCTCCTCTCAAGTAACTCATTTCCACAGCACCTATTCTAGACTGATGAGCCCTACTCCATGTAGGGCTCTTTGATTTTTATTACCAAAGAATGCCTTAATCCAGTCCAAATAATTGCCTTCTATACCACAGCAGGAGATCTTTTCCAATAACCTTTTATGTGGAACTCTATCAAAAGCCTTCATAAAATCACAATAAATTACATGTACAGAATTCCCTTGATCTAAAGCCTTCGTCCACTCATCCAACACCTTTATAAGTTGTAATACAGTAGATCTCCCTGGTATAAAGCCGTACTGTTTATCACTGAGCAAGTTGTATTTCCTCAAGTGAGCCATCATCTCCTCTCTAATTAGTGTCTCCATACATTTACATATAATGTTTGTCAGACTCACAGGTCTATCATTTCCCGGGTCCCTTTTATCACCTTTTTTAAATATTGCTGTGATATTTGCAATCTTCCAATCAGTGGGCAATTGCTGTGTGCTTAACGAGCATTCAAAGAAAATAACCAGTGGCTCTAAGATCTCCTTCATTATCTCCTTCACTATCCTTGGGTGTATCCCATCTGGTCCTGGTGATTTATCCTTCTTCATTTTCTGTATTACCTTCTGAATTTTCTCCTTGGTAATGTTAAGACTTTGCAGAGGTGGTACTACCTGCACTCTTCCCCTTGGAGAGTCTCCATCAGATTCAGTGACAAACACATTGGCAAATTGTCTAGAGAGAACCTTTGCTTTTTCTCTGTCACTTACTGTGGTCTCTGCTTTATGGTGGTCTGTATACAATTCTGATATCATGCCTTTGGTGTTAATTTTTGACTGAACATATTTCCAAAAAACCTTCGGGTTTTCTTTTACAAGTGTAGCAACTTCCAGTACCTTGTTCTTCACTGCTTTTCTTGTTTCTCTTCTCACCTGATTGTTAACTCTACTCTCCTATATTCTTTACTGATTTCAGCATACTGACTCTTCTCCATATAGTTTTCAGAATTTTCAAGTTTGTTCATTTGTTCCCATAATCTTTGCTTCCTCTTTATCTTGTTCCATAGCTTCCTGTTCATTGGCAAGTTCAGTTAATTCTCATTTTACACTGGGATGATGTATGTGAAATAGTGTGTGTAATGAATGTATGTACTGTAAACACTTATTGTACACTATATTAAACACCCATAATACCAGTGTACTGTACAATGAGGGTTTTCTATACACAGTTTCATTACACACATTACATTACACACCCATAATACCAGTGTACTGTACAATGAGGGTTTTCTGTACACAGTTTCATTACACACACTACATTACACATCCAATATACAAGTGTACTGTACAATGAGGGTTTTTTGTACACAGTTTCATTACACACCCAATATACAAGTGTAAAATGAGAATTAACTGTGGGGGACTGTATCAAATGCTTTCCTTAGATCACAATAAGCCACATCCACTACCCATCCTCTATCTATAGACTCAGTCCACTTATCAATACTTATATCAGCTGCAATACTGTTGACCTCCCTGGTAAGAAACCATACTGTTTTTTGCTGAACAAGTTGTTACCTGACATGTGCTTTATGATACTGGTCTGTAGTTGTTGTTGAAGTTCCTCAAGGTGTCTGGCCGAGCAGCCCCCCTGAGCTCCTGAGGAAGGTCATGGCCTGAACCGGGCTTTCCCACAGTGCCCTCAGAGAGTGTATGTTGTGTTGTTGGTGAGTGTGGTTGTGGTCTGTAGTTACTGGGGTCACTCTTATATCTCCCCTTTTTAAATATTGCAGTAATATTTGCTGTTTTCCACTCCTGGGGAACTTGATATCTTTCCAAAGAGTTGTTAAAAATAATCCACAGTGGTTCCACCAGCACCTCAGCAACTTCCAATATAACTCTTAGGTGGAGTGTGTCTGGTCCGGGGGATTTATTACGCTTTAACTTTTTCAGTGTTTTCAGTATACGAGGCATCTGTTTACATAACGAGATAAGCGACACAATTCAAGTTTTGAGAAAAATGGGTTTAAAGTTTAACATCTGTGTACAAAAGGTTATAATCTCTCTATTTATACTTCATTTTAAGCCTTATTAGAAACTCCAAAAGGGGATATGGACTTCACCACGTAAATTGTAGATGTTTACTAGGGGGGGAAGACAGTGCTAACTCAATTTAACCAGAGGTGGTGTTTATCCCGTTATGCAAATAGACGCCTCAATTATTATTATATATTATCTTCCCTTGATATTTCCATAATTGACAATGGTTTTTCTTGTCTCACTTTCAATTCTGGCACAGCTCCTTGCGGTTCGTTCATAAATACTGATGAAAAAAAACTCGGCTAACTCTTGTGCCTTCTCCTTGTCACTCGTTGTGTTGTTATTTTTGTCACCTCCCATATATAATTCTGTGATCCCAGATACTGTCTTCGTCTTAGAGTTAACGTACTTCCAGAATATCTTTGGATTGCTTTTTACATTTTGTGGTATTGTTTGTTCCTTTGCTTTAACTTCTCTCCTAGTTTCTTTCCTTACTTGGTTATTTAAATGTCTGTACTCAACATTGCACTCTCTGATATTCCCTATTCCCACTGTCTGTTATTTCTTTCTGCCATTTTCCTCAATCGTTACTTTGCTTTTTCTTAATCTTTGCCCTCAGTTTCCTATTCATGGGTAAATTCACTGTTTAAGGTTTTCCTTGATTCCCTTTCCTTAAACATTCTGCATGGTATACAATCACTGATAACTTCCTACAATTTAGTTATAAATTTATTCCACATGTCATCGATGTCTTCAGTATTCAAGTGGTCTTTCCAGTCTATATTTAGTTTCTCCTTCATTTCTAAATAATTTCC
Source organism: Petrolisthes cinctipes (assembly GCA_033782935.1). Classification (NCBI taxonomy): domain Eukaryota; kingdom Metazoa; phylum Arthropoda; class Malacostraca; order Decapoda; family Porcellanidae; genus Petrolisthes; species Petrolisthes cinctipes. Next base: position 222,217 of record JAWQEG010001311.1, on the reverse strand, counting down.
TCTTTCATATAAATACACCTTCTTCTTTGTCTTCCTTATCTGTGGTTCTATATCACAATGAAAAGTTATGCAGGCATGATCACTTTTTCCGAGGGGGCTGTCTACTTCAATCCCCTCTACTCTTACGTCATCGTCAGTAAACACAAGTGACGTGTATAAATAAGGTGTGGGTCATCTAGTGGGACAGAAGAGAAGCTACGGTACCAACATCACCACCATGAAGCTCCATTGTCTCATCTAGTGCGACACCCAATAATCTCGGGGCCTCACAAGAGTCAATGGCTACTGACACCCTACAGCCCCGAGGTTGAGGTATAGTAAAAGAAAAAAAAAAATCCACTTTTCACTCCCTCTACATCTTGTTATGTTGCACAAAGAAACAATCTCTTATTTTTTCTATAAAACTCTGACTGTATTGGTCTCCGCTGGATGCTGTGCCTGTTGTCCAGTTTATGTTAGGCAAATTAAAATCGCCTATATCTATTTTGTGTTAAGTTCTTTGTTCACCTATTTCTTGTTGTAGATCCAATAACCTGTTGTTATTCTCAGTGGTGCTATTTGGACTCCTGTATACAGCTGTGAGCAATAAGTCCTCTGTACCTTTTATATTCACTTTTATGAATGAAATTGTGTACAGAAAACCCTCATTGTACAGTACACTTGTATATTGGGTGTGTAATGTAATGTGTGTAATGAAACTGTGTACAGAAAACCCTCATTGTACAGTACACTTGTATATTGGGTGTGTAATGTAATGTGTGTAATGAAACTGTGTACAGAAAACCCTCATTGTACAGTACACTTGTATATTGGGTGTGTAATATATATTTCTGTGCTAATTCTGCCCTTTACTACTGCTATCTCATTCTCAAAAACAAGAAGCTTGGCAGTTGTCTCCTTTTCTAGGTTTTTCATCTTTGTTTCCACTACATCTTGTCTCTTTTCCAGCTTTGTAAATGTGACTCAGGACCTTGACAGCAATATTATCACACTTATTGTAATACCAGTGTAGTTTACTAGCATCACTCCTGTTTAAAAATTTATATATACAGTAGTTCCCTTGATACTCCTTCACACTTAATATGATGCCAGAATTCACAAAGACCACACCAAAATGCAGCATCAGAGTTGTTGCAGTCTGGACAAACCTTGAGCTTCCTCCTCTACTTGTTTACATCTGTTATCCCCTTCCTCCTTCAGTCATGTTTCATTAATCAGCTGATCCTGGGATGGTAACTTCTTCCTTTGTTTTAGTCCACTTCTTGTTGCTGTAGACACTTTTTTCTCCAGAGTCAGTCTTATACTTCTTAGGTTCTTATATTTGCTTTATACAACTTACCACCATTCAACTATATTTCAAACTCATTAATAATTGAAACAAAGATAGAGCCAACCAATTCATATCCTTACCTTACCTGACCTGACCTGACCTAACCTGACCTTACCTAACCTGACCTTACCTAACCTGACCTAACCAAACCTGACCTGACCTAATCTGACCTGACCTAACCTAACCTAACCTAACCTAACCTAACTTAACCTGGGCAAACTACCGGGACCTAACATGGGCAAACTACTGGGAAATAACCGTGGTAAAGTACAGGAAATGACCGGGGCAAAATTTTGGGACCTAGCCGGATCTGGCAACACTGCTACAAAACATTAATTCTTTCAATAGATACCGTACCCATTATTTTATTAGTTTTCTCTCTCTCTCTCTCTCTCAATATTTTTTTGTTATGTAAATCAGTGAAAATAGACTATATGTATGTATGTATATGTTATTATTATTATTATTATTATTTTAATCTATTCTATTACTGTTTTTTAATACAAAGTTTTTACCTTTTTTTTCTCGCTAATTTATAACATTCTAAGACACTTTTCTTCAATGGTATTTTATTATTATTATTGTTATTATTATTATTATTATTATTATTATTATTATTATTATTATTATCATCATTATGATTATTATTATTATTATTATTCAGTAAACCTAACCTAACCTAATGTAATGTCAACAGAATTGGTCAGGTGCTAACCAGGTCATGGAAGAAGATAATGAAAGGTAATATATTATTATTATTATTATTATAGGTAAAAGTATAGAAGTAGTTCATTCACTATATTGTATATTTTAGTATCATTAACCACTATTTTGGACCATTCTAACACACTTTTCATCTATGGTGTTTTTCTGGGAGATGCCCCGTTTTAGAGATGTTCCCCATTTTACAAACATATTTTGGAAATTAATCTGACCTAACCTGACCTAGCCAGTAAATATTGAAAGAATTACCGTTATTGCATATGGGTTTTCTACCTTCATTACCCACTTATTTAGACAATTTTAAGACTATTTTCTTCTATGGCATTTCCTCCACAAATGCCCCATTTCCAAGATAGGGCATATTCAGATGGGGTATTTTGACATTAGCCTGACCTAACCTAACCTAACCACATCAGACTACTGGGACCTAACCTGGGCAAACTACCGGGACCTAACCGTGGTAAAGTACAGGAAATGACCGGGGAAAAAAGTCTGAGGAAGTCTACTTACGTTACAACACATTTTCTGTGTTTACTACTGTCACCTGAAAAACTATGATTCTGTTTATTTTTTTGGTGATAAACTATAATTTTTTTTTTTTTTTTAATGATAAACTGTATCGTTTTATATATATTTTTTTTATGATAAACTGTTTCTTTCTTTCTTTCTTTTTGTGATAAACTGGTTTTTTTTTTGTGTGTGATACTGTTTATCATTTCTTATGGTAACAAACTATACTTCTTTTTTCTTTTGGTGATAAACTATGTTTTTTTTATTTCTTTTTTGTGATAAGCTATACTTCTTTTTTTTTATTTTGTGATAAACTCTGCTTGTGTGTGTATTTTTTTTTTTTTTTTTTTTTTTTTTGGTGATAAACTATGCTTCTTTTTTTGGTGATAAACGATGCCTATTATTATTTTTTTTTTTGTGATAAACTATGCTTCTTCTTTTTCCTTTTGGTGATAAATTATGTTTCTTTCTTTTTTTATATAAACTATGCTTCTTTTTTCTTTTTTTTTGGTGATAAACTGTTTCTTTTTTTGTGTGCGATAAACTATGCTTTTTTTTTGTGTTAAACTATGCTTCTTCTTTTTTGGTGATAAACTATGCTTTTTTTTGTGTGTGTGATAAACTATACTTTTTTTTGTGTGTGTGATAAACTAGGCTTATTATTATTATTATTATTATTAATTTTTTTTAACTGCTTTTTTTTGTGTGTGATAAACTATGCTTATTATTATTTTTTTTATTTTTTTTGTGTGATAAACTATCCTTTTCATTTGTGTGTGTGATAAACTATGCTTATTATTATTATCATTATTATTATATATATATATTTTTTTTTTGGTGATTAACTTTTGTGTGTGTGATAAACTATGCTTCTTTTTTATATATATATATATATATATATATATTTTTTTTTTTTTGGGGGGGGGGTTAGTCACTTAAAAGCCGGCACCTGATTGGCTGAACAACACAGGGCGCCCTAACTACATTTTTTCTAATGATTTCATACATTATTTTTTTAAATGCATAAACATACATACATATGATAATTGAGGGTAATAGATATTTTATTTAATAGTATTTTCTTAACATATTTATTTTCTGTTTATTTATCAGTATTTTCTTAACATATTTCTTTTCTGTGTATTTAATATTACTTTTTATATATATTTCTTTTCTGTTTATATAATAATACTTTCTTAACATATTTATTTTCTGTTTATATAATAATGCTTTCTTAATATATATATTTTTTGTTTATATAATAATTTTTTAACATAATTTTTTCTGTTTATATAATAGTACTTTCATAACATGTTTATATAATAATATTTTCATAACATATTTCTTTTTTGTTTATTTGATAGTACCCCCAACATTTTTTTTTCAGATTCTGTAAAAATGTAGGGCGATTATCCTATAGTTGGCAACACTGATATTCTGCCGCGAGGTTGAAATGTCCAAAATGTAGGGCGATTATCCTGTAGTTGGCAACTCTGTGGTATCCAGCCCTAGATCAGTGTTGCCAGTGTCCAATGTTGCCAGCTGAGAGGCATTGCCACCTGACCATCTAGGTGAGTGACTGTGTTTGGGTTTAATTGTGTGTGTGTGTGTGTATGTGTACAGTACATAATATGTTCTTACCTATTTGTATCTTTACAGGATTGAGTCAAGCTCGTAATGTCCCGTATTTTAAATCACAATTATCATATTTTTCTTTAAAGTTATGTATGTTTTTGACACACACCACTTCTTCTGGTAATTTGTTCCATTCGTCTATTACTCTATTTGGAAAGCTATATTTCTGTACATCTTAATCTCCTCTTCTTTTAATTAATTTCTTACTGTGTCCTCTCATTGTAGGTATTCCTTGTTGACATAAGTTATATATATCTATCTTTTCTTTTTCTGTGACACATTTGTAAACCATAATCATATCACCTCTCTTTCATCTTTCTTCTAGTTTAGGTAATTTTAGTTTCGCTAGTCTTTCTTCATAGTGTGTGTGTACAGTACATAATATTATGTGTGTGTGTGTGTGTGTACAGTACATAATATTGTGTGTGTGTGTGTGTGTGTGTACAGTACATAATATGTGTGTGTGTGTACAGTACATAATATTGTGTGTGTGTGTGTGTACAGTACATAATATTGTGTGTGTGTGTGTGTGTACAGTACATAATATTGCGTGTGTGTACAGTACATAATATGTGTGTGTGTGTGTGTATGTTATTGACACACACCACTTCTGGAAATTTATTCCATTCATCTATTACTCTATTTGGAAAGCTATATTTCTGTACATATTTGTGTGTGTGTGTGTGTTTTTGACACACACTACTTCTTCTGGTAATTTATTCAATTCGTATTTTACTCTATTTGGAAAGCTATATTTCTGTACATATTTGTGTGTGTGTGTGTGTGTGTGTTTTTGACACACACCACTTCTTCTGGTAATTTATTCAATTCGTCTTTTACTCTATTTGGAAAGCTATATTTCTGTACATATTTGTGTGTGTGTGTATGTTTTTGACACACACCACTTCTTCTGGTAATTTATTCAATTCGTCTATTACTCTATTTGGAAATCTATATATCTGTACATCTTTATCTCCTCTTCTTTTAATTAATTTCTTACTGTGTCCTCTCATTGTGTTGAGCTGGTAGATACATATGGCAGGATAAAGCAGAGGCACAGGAGCAAGGAAATTAACTTTATAATTCTGGAGGCAACACACATGGAATGTAGCAGCCAGTGTCAACCACCACCTCTCTCACTCACACATCTCCAAAACATAAACAAATGACATTTCGTGAAGCGCGGAGCATAACATCTCACACAAATTTAACATAGTTAACATGTATAATATGTTTGGTAGTCAATTTTCTTGACTTTTCAGTTATTATTATTATTATTATTATTATTAATATTATTATTATTATTATTATCATCATCTATCTCTCTATGTAACATCTCACACAAATTGAACATATTTAAAATATTCCCTCTCTTCTAAATAAAATGGAATTATATTCAAACTAATGATAACTGTCCATGCAGCTCAAATAGATGACAACAGTATAAAAATAAAAAACTTATAGGCAAATAGAACATAAAAAATTATTGTTCTTTTTACGAAATTAATATACTTCAGTTAATTTGTTAGCTTACAATCCCAAACATCCATTTTCAAAAACACAAGCTATCTTCAAAGAATTCACTCCTTTCTTTGTTAACACATCAGCCAATTGTGCCTTTGACTCTAACCAAAACACTTTCAACTCTCCACTCTGAACCATTTCTTTGAGAATAGTTATGTCAATTCTTAATCTCTTCTCTGAAACATTTTTCACAGAGTACACATTATCATAAAGTGAATGGTTATCTACATAAAGTTCTACAGGCAACCTTCTTTCATTATCATACAATATCTGAGACAACATATTTCCAAGATACTAGGCCATAATATCTACTGCCTCAGTAGCTGCTAGAGTTTCAGCTGCAAGGGTGCTCTTCACAACTCTTCTCATCCTCTTTGCTTCCCAATACAAAGGACAACTATTTCCATTTTCTCCTACAAGGAAAATCACAAAGCCCCCAGCACTACTAGATCCATCTGGGAGACCAGCATAAGAAGCATCACTGTACACAACTAACTTACAACTAGAGGTATCACCAACTTCTGGAAAGTACATTGAATTTTCAAAAGTACAGGCTTTTCTTAGACATTTATTTGCCTCGATCAAATCTCCTACTTTAGGATGATTTACTTTGCAGCTAAGTTCTAACACATCATATGACAGATCAGGCCTTGAATTGGTACATAACCACCCTAGTTGGCCCACCAAACTCCTGAAACTCTCCTTTTCTTCTTCATTACATTCCAACCTCTTATTTAGTCCTCTCACAGCACTTACATTTACAACTTCCAAAAGTTTACAGTACTCATTCTGATGAATTTTGACACCCTGATCATTCATTCTGTACAATACTTAGTCCAATATATTTGAAAATGTCTTTATTTTGTTCCTTAACCTGAAACTGACTTCTTATTTTGGCAATGACAACATTTTCCAATCTCTTTGTTCCTCCCCACAAGAAGTGATCTACATGCATCCAAAACATATCACACAACTCTCGCTGCAGGGTCAGTTTTTACCTGAGTACATCCCATCTTCAACATGAAGGTTTTCACTGTGAGATACTACCTCCTAGCTGCATCATTGACGCCACATACACATTTTTGTAATTTCCACAGAACAGTACTATCACCACCTGCCTCAGTAGGAGGAATAAGATACACATCACACTCAAACCGTTCACTCTGTAGGAATGCAGCCTTAATGTCAATTGAGTTCACTCCCCACTTTTTAGAAGACAGTATTGCAACAAAAGACCTCAACATTTCTTTACTAACAGTGGGAAAATCTGACTGAACTTCTTCTTTTTCCTCAAAACCTCTAGCAACCAACCTTGCTTTAATTTTCTTTTTTCCATCCTTATTTTCTTTTTCAGTTACTACCCATCGAACTGAGAGTTCATTTTGACCCATGTTTGTAACTTCCTCATACACACCAAAATTCTTCCAACTTCTCATTTCTTCTTGTTTTGCCTTGTCAAGTTCTTGATTCTCCATGTTTTCACAAGCCATTACTATTTCACTGGGTTCCTGTACTCCATTCTCTTCTAATATAGGTATCCACTTTTCTACATCTCTGTTCCAGTCAAGGGCTGATAAGCTTCCATCCTCATATTTAACATTCCTCCAATTACTGTATTTTCCTATTGATTTTCCAGCACGACTATGCATAGTTACTGTCTGCCACTCATCTGACTCTTTTGAAAGGAACTTTACTTTCTGTCCAATCTTTGGGATACTTTTGACTCTCACACTATCTTCATGTGTATCCTCAACTATACTGTGATATTCTTCTTCTTCTTTGTCATAACTTTCTACAGGATTTTCAACTGGATTTATAACTGCTTCAATCTCTTTCTTCTCAGTTTTAACTTCTTTTGTTTGATGTCTGAGTGTGTCAAGTAGTGAGTTTCTCCCATCTTTGGTGTCTGTGTCAAAACTGTATGGTATTTCCTGAACATGGTTTTCATGGACTCTTACAGTATTTGAACCATACTTCAGAATCATTGTTTTACCATCTTGACCAATGATTACAGCTGGTCCTTTCCACTCCTTTTGATCTTCTCTCTTGAAATAAACTTGATCTCCATTTTCAAGTGGCTTCTTAGTGGTTCTAACTTTATGTCTTAGTGCACGTCAAATTTTCTCAGAGGCTTCAGCAGCAATAAAAGCCTTCCTTGATGAGTGGCTAGCATTGAGATGTTTGGCAACAATCTCACTGGACATTGTACCTTCTAGAGCGGGAAGTTCATCATTCAGGGTACATGGCAGGTTAGGATTCCTTCCATATACAAGTTGATACTGGCTGAAACCCTCCCACCATCTGAACACAGTTCTTTGCATTAACTGCCCAAGCTAAGGCCACTCTTAATGACAATTTTGGTTGCTCTGTTATTATTTTTGCCACCATTTCATCTATTACTGCATGGTTACGTTCACACAGGCCATTACTGAAGGGTGAATATGCTGGTGTATGCATCACTTGAATGTTCATATTTTCACACCTATCAAGGAATGTGGTGTTGACAAACTCCCCACCATTATCACATAAAAACTTCACAGGAGCTCCTAAACCAGTTCCCAACCATGTTTCAATAACTTTTTCAACAATCTCCTTAGGTTCTTTACTTTTTGTTACACATGATTTTGAGAACCTTGTAGCCATATCTACCTTATGAAGAAAATATGTATCACCCTTCTTATACTCCTTTAGATCTATTGCTACAACTTGGTTGAACTCTTTTGCCATAGTCACACTCACAACTGGTGTTGATGGTGTTTTCTTGTACTTCATACATATTTTACAGCTATTTGACACCTCCTCAGCATGAACAAAACACATCTCATCATCAATGTCTCCATCTTTCAATAGCTGAATTAACCTCCTACATGTGGGATGACCAAATTGTAGGTGCAGTTTTTCTATCTTCTTTTTCTTTTCCTTTTCATCACTGCCCAATGTCAGCATTATTTCTTCTGTTTTCTTCCAAACTTCCTTCTCATCCCTTAGCAGGAGACAATAGTGTCCTCAAGAAGTGTACCTTAACTTTACCCTTTTTCCATGTATCATATCAATGTCATTTTCCAGGTCTAGTTTCATTTGTGCTTTCTTCATTGATTTCTTGCTGAACAGTTGTCTGATTTCTTAATCTGGGTCCACTTGTTTCCTCTGCCATGCAACTACGCTCTGCTACCATTTGTTGAGCTGGTAGATACATATGGCAGGATATAGCAGAGGCACAGGAGCAAGGAAATTAACTTTAATTCTGTAGGCAACACACATGGAACGTAGCAGCCAGTGCCAACCATCCCCGCTCGCACTCGCACATCTCCAAAACATAAACAACAAAACAAATGACATTCGCGAAGCGCGGATCGTAACATCTCACACAAATTGAACATAGTTAACATGTGTGTGTGTGTTATTGTTTTAAGTAGTGTGTAGCTGCTTGTATTAAATTAAAAGATGGTAGTTAACCTATTTATTGGAAAGTTTATCATCTAAGGAACAGAGGGCCTCCGGTTAGATGGCAGAACAGAGTGGAAGAGTATGTAAAGGAGAGAAACGTGAGGGGCAGAGTAGGGACGGACCAAGTAAGGAGGGAGTTTTGGAACAGGGAGAACTGGAGACACTTCTGCCGTGGCAACCCCTTGGGGGGAGTTCCCAGAGGGAACGAGGTGTCAGAGCTATAGATAGATAGATAGGAACAGAGGGAAGCTGTCAAACTCTTACGTGAGTTACCCCTATATGGATGATTATATTTGACCGCGACTATAATGTGACATCTATATCCAGTAATCCATCATCTCCTGGGAACTGAAGGAGCTCATTTGCATAGCCTAGTACTTTGTTCTATGGCTTTCTGTAATATTTGTAGATTTGTAGTCTGTCTGTCTGTATACTTGTATGTCTATTTGTCTATCTGTTTATCTACCTTCCTATCAATCTATTTATTTATCTACAGTATTTATCTATTTTCTGTCTGTGTGTGTGTGTGTCTGTTGACTCTATTACTTTTGCTACACTGTCTTCAAGTTGCTGTCGAGTTTTTCTGATTGCCACAGAAGATAATATTACTTTTTTGTATTTTAAAAATTGTCTTTTACTTATTGGTGGCATATCAAATAATGAACAAAACCTTTGTACAGATGCAAAAGATAATCCTTCAAACATAGCACTGTAAACATGTTTCATGGTGTTTGTTTCCAGCTGATAATATGAAGTTGCCTTACTGTTGAGTTTAATTAAGTATTAGAGTATTTATTTAGAAGATTGTAAGACTTGTTTAGTATTGAATAAGGTAGACTTGTATAAGCTACTTTTTGCTTTATGGAGTTTGGTGGTAAGAGAAGAAAGAAGATATTATGCTTGTCAAGTTGTCACCTATAATGACAACTCTACCTGTCATGGATTTGGCAGGATTATTTTGTGTCAAGTTGTCACCTATAATGACAACTCTACCTGTCATGGATTTAGCAGGATTATTTTGTGGAACCAGTCATCAAATGAACATGAATGGAACCCTCCACTGGGGGACTTATTGTATTGTGTTCAGTCCAGGCATCATAAAGATGGATAGCCTTATATAAACACCACGTATTGAGGGAGTAACACACCAGATGCAGTTCCAGAGAACATAATAGATATAAAGGATTTTGTTGATAGATGACCCTCTCTGGATATTTAGTGTCCTGCCTCACTATGACTTTCCTTTTACCTGGATCATCAGTGAGATTTGTCTCATCAAAATTTATTATGTTCTCTGGAGGAACACCTTCTAGGGATTCTTTCAAGTTACTGTAGAACTGAGTTAACATGACTTTTGTAACTTTGGCTCTGATAGTCTTTATATTCTGGGACACTCGTTTGTGGTGCTCTAGGTACAGCCACAATCAAATATCCACCAACACTTTCCTTCCATCGTACAAAGAAATCAGTCTCAAATCAAAATATAATCATACAACATTTTATGTCAACTCAACCCCCTCAATTATTATTATTATGAGGTGCTGCAAAATCATACACGTGTTGTTTTTTATTACCAAGATATTTACTACGATGGAAGGAAAGTGTCGGTGGATATTTGATTGTGGCTGTACTTAGTGGCCCATTTCATACCCGGCAAATTGTTACGGAAACTTGGACCGTAACGCCTCATTTTTCTAAGTACCGTATGAGTTCACTAACATTCTCAAATGCATTATGTGGAGTGGGAATCCCCTTTCTGACAATGTGAGCATTCTGTTACACAACAGTAACTCTTTATCATGAGTCAATGAGGTTCCACATCCTACTGGTTTGCTAGGTTTTGGTTTCATGTAATTATGCACTGTGCTCTTTTTTAATTTATATTTTTCTGCTGCTTTGCACACACTCATGTTGTTGTTGTTGAAGTTCCTCAAGGTGTCTGGCCGAGCAGCCCCCCCGAGCTCCTGAGGAAGGTCATTGCCTGAACTGGGCTTTCCCACAGTGCCCTCAGAGAGTGTATGTTGTGTTGTTGGTGAGTGTGGTTGTGTGTATTGGAGTCTTCCATAATGTGTTTAATAGAATGAGGTGTTGTGTTGTTGTGTGTGTTACAGTCTTCCATAATGTGTTTAATAGAATGAGGTGTTGTGTTGTGTTGTTGGTGAGTGTGGTTGTGTGTATTAAAGTCTTCAATAATGTGTTTAATAGAATGAGGTGTTGTGTTGTTGTGTGTGTTGCAGTCTTCACTAATGTGTTTAATAGAATGAGGTGTTGTGTTGCATCCTGGACAGACATCCACAATGGCTCCATCCAGCTTCTTGTGATATGTCAGATGGGCCGGGTGGTGGCCACACCACAGCCTGGCCAAGTGGACTCTGTCCTCACAGGGAAGGGAGAATTCAGATGGGTGGATGTCAGGAGGTCGTGCATGCAGCTGTGTGTTGTTTTTGAGTGTTTGGATGGATTGATGAGTGATTGGAGTATGTCAGGAGGTCATACAAACAGCTGTGTGTTGTTTTTGAGTGTTTGGATGGACTGATGAGTGATTTGAGTATGGATGTGTTTCTGGAGATTGGTTTAGAATGGGCAGGGTGTAAGAGATGATAGTATTTGTGTATGGTATTGATTTGAGTATGGATGTGTTTCTGGAGATTGGTTTGGGGTGGGCAGGGTGTAAGAGATGATAGTATTTGTGTATGGTATGGTGTACTGGGTGTTGTTTTGATGTTCCTTGGCATGTGTGGGTGTTGTGTCATGTAGTGTAGTGGATGGTGTGTGTGTGTGTGTGTGTGTGTTGTAGTGTAGTGGATGGTGTGTGTGTGTGTTTTGTGCCATGTAGTGTAGTGGTTGGTGTGTGTGTGTGTGTGTTTTGTGCCATGTAGTGTAGTGGATGGTGTGTGTGTGTGTGGGTGTTGTTGTTGTTGTTGTTGTTGAAATTCCTCAAGCTGTCTGGCCGAACAGCCCCGAGCTCTTGAGGAAGGTTATGGCTTGAACTGGGCTTTTCCACAGTGCCCTCAGTGAGTGTATCTTGTGTTGTTGGCGAGTGTCGTTGTGTTCGTTGCAGTCTTCCATAATGTGTTTAATAGAGTGGGGTGCTGTGTTGCATCCTGGGCAGGTATCTATGATGGCTCTATCTAGTTTCTTTTGATTTGTCAGAAGAGCCGGATGGTGGCCGCTTCTCAACCTGGCCAGGTGGACTCTGTCTTCGCAGGGAAGGGAGGATTCTGATGGGTGGGTTTCAGGGGGTCGTGCATGCAGCAGGGTGTTGTTTTTAAGTTTTTTGATGGATTGGTGGGTGATTTGAGTGTGGATGTGTTTTGGGAGGCTGGTTTGGGGTGGGCAGGGTGTAAGAGATGATAGTATTTGTGTATGGTATTGTGTACTGGGGGTTGTTTTGATGTTTCTTGGCATCTCTGGGTGTTTTGCCATGTAGTGTAGTGGGTGGTGTAGATTTCTGGAGGCTGCAGCAAATGTTTGTGTGCCTCTCATGTCAAGGTGGTCCTTAATCTTGAGGATTTTGGTTTCGTGGGTAAGTGGTCTGTGGGTGTGGTAGCTGTGCAGCTTGTGATTGTCTTTAGGGCTCTGTTCTGTATGGTTTGAAGGGTGTTGTGATGAGTCTCAGTAAGGTTTGAAGCCCAGGCAGGGCTTGCATAATCCATCACTGATCGGATATATTGTTTGTACACTGTGGTTGTGGTTTCTTTGGTGTGTCCAAATGTTGTGCTGGTAAGTGATCTGAGGGCCGTAAGTCTTTGCATGCATTTGTTTTTGATGGTTGTGATGTGTTGTTTGAATGTCATGGATGTATTGTATATTATGCCAAGTATTTTGGGTGTGTGTGTGTGTGTGTGGTATAGGTGTGTTGTTTATGGTGAGGTGTGGTGTGTAGTGGTGTTCTGCGTTCCAGTTGATGAGAAGGGTGGCTGTTGACTTGGTGGGTGCTATTTTAAGTCTGTTTGTGGTGAACCAGGCATTAAGTGTGTTGAGGTAGGGTTGGAGGATGTGAGTGGCTGTGTCTGCATTTCTGTGTGTACATGTGAGTGTTATGTCGTCTGCGTAGGAGGCTACTTGTATTTGTGGTGTCTGGGGTATTGGTAGGTCGTGCATGTATAAGTTGAAAAGGTTGGGTGAGAGTACTGAGCCTTGGGGGACGCCGTTGGTGAAGCTTTTTATGTTAGATGATTGACCAGCATGTGTAACATGGGCTATTCTTCCTCCTAAGAAGCTGGTTAGCCATCTTTTTGTATTGTTGTGCATATTTGTGTTGTATATTTTGTTTGTGAGGTTGTGGCGGGGGATGGCATCAAATGCTTTACTAATGTCCAGTGTGACTAGGAGTGTTCTGTGTGGGGGTCTATCTGAGTTGATGCCATCATAAATTCTTTGTGTGAGGTCTGTAAGAAGGGTGTTTGTTGAGTGTAGTGGTCTGAAACCATGTTGTGTGGATGCAAGGGGAATGTGTGGTGTGATTTGGGTGATGATGAGGCGTTCAATAACCTTGGAGGGGGTGCAAAGGAGGGTAATGGGGCGGTGTTATGAGGGTAGTGTGGGGTCTTTGTTGGGTTTGGGGATAGTGATGATGTTTCCGTGTTTCCAGATGTTGGGTATTGTGTTGTGTGAGTAGCTGTAGTTTGCTATGTTAGTGAGTGCTTGTATGCCTTGTGGTCCGAGGTGTTTGAGGTGAATGTTACTGATGTTGTCTGGGCCACAGGCAGGTGAGTGTTTGAGGTTGTGGATGATGTGGTTTGTTTGATGGTTTGTGAATGGTGTATGGACTGAATCAGTGGGGAAGTATTTCCTTCGTCTGATGACTCGTCGGTCTTCAGGGTGCGGGTGAAGGTGGCTGGTGTGGGAAAAGTGCTGGATGAGGGTGTTTGCTTGTTGTTTGTTTGAGGGTATGATGTTTGTTGTTGTGATGGCTGCGTGTGATTGTGTAGTGTTGTTGTTGGATAGTGTGATGCTGTTTAGTGTTTTGTAAAGTTTTCTGGTGTTTGTTTTGTGATCCAGTGTGTTGACTAACCTTTGCCAATTTAGTGTTTTCTGTTCTTTGATTTTGTTGTTTATTTGTGTGTTTAGTGTTTGTATTTGGTGTACTGTGTGATGTGTGAGTGGAGTTGGGGGTGAGTGTTTCAGTGTGTCTCGTTGTCTGATGAGGCCCTGAATTTCTGTTGTAAAGTTGGGGTTGTATTTTCTTCTGTTGCCTCTAGGAATGTGTTTGTTGTTTGCGGTTTGTATGATTGTGTTGAATTTTTGTATGGTAGTGTTGATGTTTGTGATGGGTGTATTGTTCAGTTTTTCAAGCTGATCTTCTGTGTCTGTAGTGAAGATGTCCCAGTTGGCTTTGGTGTAGTTAGTGTATGTGTGTCTGTGGCCAGCTGGAGTGATTCTTGATTTAGTTGTTGTTGTTGTTGTTGTTGAAGTTCCTCAAGCTGTCTGGCCGAACAGCCCCGAATTCTTGAGGAAGGCTATGGCTTGAACCGGGCTTTCCCACAGTGCCCTCAGTGAGTGTATCTTGTGTTGTTGGCGAGTGTCGTTGTGTTCGTTGCAGTCTTCCATGATGTGTTTAATAGAGGGGGGTGCTGTGTTGCATCCTGGGCAGGTATCTGTGATGGCTCTGTCTAGTTTCTTTTGATATGTTAAAAGAGCCGGATGGTGGCCGTTTCTCAACCTGGCCAGGTGGACTCTGTCTTCGCGGGGTAGGGAGGATTCTGATGGGTGGATGTCAGGGGGTCGTGCATGCAGCAGGGTGTTGTTTTTAAGTTTTTTGATGGATTGGTGGGTGATTTGAGTGTGGATGAGTTTTTTGAGGCTGGTTTGGGGTGGGCAGGGTGTAAGGGATGATAATATTTGTGTATGGTATCGTGTGCTGGGGGTTGTTTTGATGTTTCTTGGCATCTCTGGGTGTTTTACCATGTAGTGTAGTGGGTGGTGTAGATTTCTGGAGGCTGAGGCAAATGTTTGTGTGCCTCTCATGTCAAGGTGGTCCTTAATCTTGAGGATTTTGGTTTCGTGGTGTAAGTGATCTGTAGGTGTGGTAGCTGTGCAGCCTGTAATTATTCTTAGGGCTCTGTTTTGTATGGTCTGTTGATTTAGTTGTGATAATGATTGGGAGGTGGTCAGAGCCGAGTGTGTTGACTACCCTCCATGATGTTCTGGGTGCTAGGTTGGGGGAGCAGAAGGTGATGTCAGGTGATGTTGGTTGGTAGAGGGCTTGATGAGGGATGTGGGTGTGTTGGTGTGTGTTGTTTAGTGTGATGAGGTTGTCTGTTTGGGAGAGGATTTCAAGTCTTCTGTTAGTGTCTGGGTTGTTGATATACCAGGCCGATGTCTTGGCGTTGAAGTCACCACCTAGGATGAGGTTAGGTTGGCTGGTGATTTGTTGGAGTTGGGGGGTGAAGTTATGGGGAACTGTTGGGCTGGTTTGAGGGGGGATGTATATGTTGGCTATTGTGGTGCTTGTTGTTTTGCCGGTGCGTATTTTGATGGCCTGAATTTCTGTGATGGTGTCGTGATGGGGGAGAAGGGATTTGAGATGTGCACTGGTTTCTGTATAGTTGATAGATTTGTGGATTAAGATGATGAGTCCGCCGCCATTGCCGTTGGTTCGATCTTGTCTGATGGTGGTGTAGTTGGGGAATGTAAGTGTTTTGTGTGTGTTATGTAATCTGGTTTCTTGTACGATGGCAATGTGTATGTTGTGTTGTATGATGAAGTGTGTGAGTTCTTGTTTTTTGGTGTTAATGCCATCGATATTTATTTGTAGTTTGTTTATGTTGTGGGTGCGGTGTGTGTTGTGTGCTGCTGCGTTAGGGTGGGGAGGGGGGGTCTTTGTCGGGGTTGGGGATCTGGGTGGTGGTGGCGGCTGTGTGGGTGATGGTGTTGGGAGTAAGGGTGGTCGGGGTAGGAGTGGTGGTGTGGGTAGTGGAAGACGAGTCTATGTGTTTGTGAAGTGTTGTTTGGAGGCGGGTGTTGTATTTGTGGGGTGGGTCCAGTTTTTGCAAGGGCTGCGATGAACTGAGCCCGTTGTCTGTTTGTTGGATTTTGAGCATGTTGGACATGTGTGTTTGTTGGTGGGTCCTGGGTTGCTCTCGGTGTCTCCGGCTAGAAGGAGGAGCCGAGAAATGACAGCCGGAGGATCATTTCTTGGTGGTGGAAAAATGTGTGATTGTGTGTGTTGTGTGAGGGGTGTGGTAATTGCCTGGGTGACCGAAGCCTTTCCCAGGAGTTCGGGCCTCCCTGATGGGGGCGGGGGGATTTTGTGGTGGTTTGGCTCCCATAGCTTCTTGCAGCCTTGAGGGGTGGTCCCGCGGCGTAGATGTTGCTACTCCAGGACCGTGTGTGGGTGTTGTGCCATGTAGTGTAGTGGATGGTGTGTGTTTGTGGAGGCCGCAGCAGCATGTGTGTGTGTGTGTGTGTTTGTGTGCCTCTCATGTCAAGATGGTCTTTGATTTTGAGGACTTTGGTTTCATGGTGTAAGTGGTCTGTAGGTGTGGTAGCTGTGCTGCCTGTGATTATCTTTGGGGCTTTATTCTGTATGGTCAGTAAGGTGTTGTGACGAGTCTCGCCTTTCCCTGGCATTTCCATTTTAGTCCGAGCGATGGTTAAGTAGAACCTGGCACTGAATCATATATAAGATTTTATGACTGATCTTGTATAGTCGTGGTCAATAATAATCATCCACATATGGGTATCTCAAACAATTTACTGTCTAATGTTTTCACTTTCACAAATAATGTTATTGTTTTAAGTAGTGTGTAGCTGCTTGTAGTAAATTAAAAGATGGTATACTCTGTCCAGCCTAAGGTGGCGGAGAAGCCTTGCCTCTCTGGGACATTCCTGGATGTATCTGATTGGCAGATGATGGAAAGGGGATGTTTCGAGTACTTTTTGCCACACCATGGGTCACACACATACACACACATACACATACGTCGCATAGCGGTGAGTTAATCTCAGTGACCTGACCTTCCTTCTTCCCTTCACTTCTCTCTCTCTCTCTCTCTCTCTCTCTCTCTCTCTCTCTCTCGTGTTCACGATTCATCCACAACCTTTCCTTTTCTAAATTCTATAATCTAATGATATTTTATCCCACATAAAAGTATAATCTAATGATATTTTATCCCACATATCATGTACATGATATATTTAGATTAATGGCATTACGGTATATAATATTTTTTTTAAATTCCATTTATTTATTCTTTCATTATCAGTAGCATGCATCATAAGTTATTTCACTTTCTTTATTCCTCATTTGTTACCTTCATCTAAGTTTCTCTCTCTTACTGCCTTAGGCCATATTCTAATCTCAGGTCCCTATAGGCGCCTGTCAACTTGCTGTGTCGGTTTGTCAATACACACACACACACACACACACACACACCACTCCTTGCCCAGTCCTGCTGCTTTGTTTGGCCATGGTTTTGAAATATATTAACCTTTTTGTGTAAGTAGTTGTTCGTCTCTGCTCTGAGGTCCACCTAGTAAGGCTAGGCGGGAGAGGGCCTTGCTGTGACTGTAGCAAGACGTAGGTTGCACAAGGAAATCCAGGGAGTACGAGTAACACATATATTAGGAGTAGGACAGTGTTACAACACGAGTACAGAATATACAGAGAAAGGCGTCACTGTAGAGTAAGTGACCGCCTAGGGCTAAGCTCTGTGTACCAACACTCTCGGTGATGTATTCTTCCGCCGGAAGGCCGGAAGTAAGTAATAGTTGCCAGCACTCGCTACACAGTATGAATGTAGAGTTGGTGGATGTATATCTGTGTGTCTGGCATGTTTACTGTGTCGTGTGATATGTATACGTGTAGGTGCATGTCTTGTTTATACATCCTGTATTATATATCCACACCTCCCTCCCCTCTCACGCTCGCAGCATTGTCTCGAGCGGACTGGTTTCCAATGAGCCTAGATGAACGACGTGGGGCATTGGGGGGGTTATGTACTGAAGACTGATTTTCTTCGTCCGAGCAAGGGGCCACAGGGATTTGTAAAGGGGTATCACTGTTACTAGGAGATGGAACTGGACGGAGATGCCGACGATTCCACCACCAGACTCTGCCACTAGGAAGGCGTACCTCGTAATTCCTGTGCCTGCCATGGCCCATTACTTCCCCAACCTTGTCCCAGCGGTGTGAAGTAGGGTCCTGGATCCTCACACGTTGTCCAACACACAACCTGGGAAGGGGGCGGGCCTGCTCGTCGTACTGACGTTGGACCTGGTCAGCACGGGCGGCAACTCTGCGGTCATAATCCTCAGTTCTGGTCTGCCACTCCCGGGAGAAGGACTCTGGGTGGGCCGGGAGGCATGTGCGTAGGGGCTGACCATATAGAACTTGGGCGGGGGAACGTCCAGCAGGTGTAGGGGTGTTGCGTAACTCCAACAGGCCTCTGTCGAACTCCTCGCAGTCAATGTTTCCTGTGGGCGCTGTCTTGAGTATCAGGTGCTTAACTGCTTTGACTGCTGCCTCGGCATGACCATTAGACTGGGGGTAATGTGGTGAGGTTACTGTGTGATGGACGCCCCAGCGTTCTGTGAAGCTCTTGAAGTCATTGCTGGTGAAGGGAGGTCCGCCGTCAGTTCGCAATCGTAAGGGGACTCCAACTTCACGGAAGTAGCGGCAAAACATCCGGATCACTCTGGCAGATGTAGTATCATGGCCGCATGGGACAACCACAGGCCATCCAGAGAGTCTGTCTGCGATTACCAAGAATGACTTCCACGCCACCAGGAAGAAGTCGGCAGACACGGACTCAAAAGGCATTGTAGGATGATCGTCACATCTGATGGGTTCCTGTTGCTGGCTTGGTTGCAGACGTTGACATGACTCACAAGCTTCGACTATATTCTTGATGTCGGAGTCAATGCCAGGCTAGGGTTCGTCTTCGTAGGGCGGCGGGAACAACAATCCTCTGACCATACAGCACCAGCTCTCCATCAGCGTAGAGACTGTCCCGTAGCTTCCAGTATGGGAGGACGTCGTTGTGTATGCCATAACGGTTAGAGGGGAACCCAGAGGACACGCAGGCCAGAAGGCGACCGTAAGCAAGGTCTGCACTTGCTGCTTCCCTGAGCTCCTGGAGGGTCCTATCGGCATCTACTGTGGTCGATGGTTGGTCCTCGGAGGTGGTATTGGTGGCACTGGTGATGCTTCTGACATGTGCCGCAGCCTCGCTACACTCGGTCTCGTCCTGTGACGTGGGGCGGCTGACTGGGGCTCGTGAAAGTGGGTCGGGAATACACAGCTGCTTCCCTGCACGCCACACTGCTGTAAAGATGTATTGCGAAACCTTCTCCTTCAGCCGTTGGAGGCGGGGGTTCTCGACTGCATCTAAGGTGTAAGAATTTACGATAGGAATGAGCGGTCGGTGGTCAGGTAGAGTCTGCACTTGGACATGGCCCAGGTTACAGCTAGCATCTCCAATTCAATGGTGGCATAGCGTGTCTCAGCATCTGTTAAGAATCTTGATCCACACTGAACAAGACGCATCTGTCCCTGGCCGTTTTCCTGTAGGAGGGCATAACCAATCCCATACAAGCGTGAGGCATCTGTCTGTAGAACCACTGGCAATGACAGTTCAAAGGGTGCTAGTACAGGTGGTGATGTCAGAGCTTGCTTGACACCCTCGAAGGCCTTGTCATGGTCTGGGGTCCATACGAAAGAGCACCTGGGGCTCATTAGAGGAAGAAGTGGCTGAGCCTTGGCTGCTATATCTGGGGTGAACTCCGTCAGTTGGTTCACTAGGCCCATGAAGGAGCGAAGATCAGTCAGGTTAGTTGGCTTTGGGAAGTCTCGTATTGCTGTAACCTTGTCTTCGTCTGCAGAGATGCCTTCCGCTGAAATTTGGTATCCACAGAAGTTGACACTAGCGGCGGCTACCACAAACTTTTCCTTGTTGAGTGTGATGCCATGGGTGCGACACCTAGTCAACATCTGGTTAATCCGTCCTATGTGCGTGGGTAAGTCCTTGTCATGTAAGAGAATGTCGTCCACCACTTTAGAACAGTTGGTGATACCCTGGAGAGCCATGTCGCCACGCAGGCAATAGGCATCGCCTGTGGCTGCGAAGCCCATTGGTCCTCTGCGATGCTTGTATCTCCCATATGGCGTGATGAAGGTGGTAAGGTGCTGGTCCTCCTCTGCGAGTTCCATCTGCCAATACCCATGCAAGGCATCCACTGTCGTGAAATATCTCGCTGAAGGAGTGACACTACGGACTGCTGCAAAGGGCGTAGGCGAAGGATGGGTGGGGCAAGATACTTGGGAGTTGAGTTTGGTCAAATCCACTGTGATGCGTACGCCGTTGTTCTTAGGAACCAAGACCATTGGGTGGCAGCACTCTGATGGCTCATCCCCAACAGGCGCGATGATTCCTTGCTGTACCATGGAGTCAATTTCCGTCTTCACCTGATTCTGAAAAGCGAAGGGTATCGGCCTGGGTGTGTGGATGGCGAAGGGAACAGCGTCATCCTTGAGGTGGATCTTCATGGGTTGTCCTGCCATCTTCTTCAGTGGAGCTGTCTTGAGTTCCTCCTTGGAGACCAACACATCGCTGAACTCACGTATGAAGTAGTCCCGTGCAGCTGAAGGGGTTGCAGTTGCAGGGAGGGGTAGTTCGGTGCATCTGTTGACATGCGTCACAGTGAGGATAGGTTTTGGAAAGTCAGGCAAAATTATGGCCAACTCCTGACAATGACCATATGAAAGGAGTGGGACCTGTATTCCCTCATGTACCTGTATGTTGGCAATGCAAGACCTGTTGCCAAGTTTCAAGGTGGCCTGGAAACATCCCAATGCACGTGCCATCTGCGATCCATCAGCTGTGATTGTGCCCATCAAAGGAGGGGGTAGTAAGCTGTCCTTGTGTATCTCCAGCATCTCTAGGTGCCTGGTGCCAAGTACTGTAACATCTGCGCCTGTGTCTGGGAGCATCTGTGAACCTCGAAGTCTTGTTATCATAACAAAGTTGCACGTTGACAGGCTTCGGAGACTTGTTGTGGGCATTCCCCACACGTCGACAGTTGGCCTTCTTCTTGCTGGGAGAAGGGGGAGTTTTACCTGAACCTGAAGTGTTGTATTGTCCTTTGCTCATCCTGTTGGCTGACCTGCAACACTTCTCAAAGTGTCCTGTTCTACTGCAAGCTCTACACGGCACATCGTTAGCTGGGCACTTAGGGGCACGGGCCCAATGTCCTTGACGTCCGCAGTTGAAGCAGGTACTGTCAGCAGCTGGGCACAACCCGGAACCATGCTGGCGGCGACAGAACTGACAGGAATTGGTGGGTGATGTGTTATAAGTGTAAGTCTGTTGTGAAGAGGCCTTCTTCTCACGTCGTTGATTCTTCTTATAGGTAGAGAAGGCCTTCAGCTGGCTTGGCAAGGCATGTATGGCAGATGCTGTCATCTTGGTAGCCTCGAATGCCCTGCAACAATTCACAAACTCCTGCAGCGTAGATCCTGCGTTAAGGGAGATGAGGCGTTGCAACAGTTCTTCGTCCTTTACACCCATTAATAACACCATCTTCAACTGTGTCTCGGCACACGTAACGGGGTCGCCAGTACACAAGTCTACTTCCTCTGCTCGGTTCCTCAGTCTGACGTAGAACTCACTGAAGGTCTTACCATCTGCTTGTTTGCACCTAAGCAGTTCACGACGACGGAGAGCTTCATTCCACAAACCTTTGAGGTGCTCTTGCAGACAGTCTAATACCTTCTCAACAGACAGGTGTGTGTCAGGAGGAATACCCAGTGTGTGCTCCAAAATCCTCTGCACGTCTAGGGAAACACACGTCCTGAGTTGTATTAGCTGCTTCTCGTGGGTCATCTTTTTGAGGTCGATCATCGTGGCGTAGTCCTGCCATCTGCGACGCCACTGCCTGTACACCTGGAAAGATGCGTCTGCCTGCAACGGTGGGGGGTTAGGTACCGTAGGTTTGCTGGTTAAGTTGCCTGCTGTGGTGTTAAGGGGTGGAGGAGACCTGGAGACATAGGATCTGGTGTCGTTGTAATTAGAGAGGTTAGGTGTAGGAGAAAGACAAACAGGTG